>JAVMKO010000007.1:26770839-27185839 GCA_032164245.1 Sternotherus odoratus | reverse complement strand
GATCCGATCTCTTTTGATAGCTTCCACCGCACGCGCTGCGCTAGGCAGAGGGTGAGGAGAGTTAAAAATCAATGACCTCTGCGCTGGGTTAACAGCCGCTTACGGGGGGGCGATTCGGATCTGACACCCCTGTATATTCACCCCGCTGATAGAGTGACTCTTGATTTACAGCCGATGAGACCAGAATCAGGCCCATCTCTTGGCGGGATGCTACTAGTGACCAAATGGCCATGGCAAGAACAGGCCCTATTTTATACCCCATAGGACGCTAATTTATACCAGGTGAGGCTCAGACCCATTGAGCCCCCCCGCCCCCCCCAGAATCTTCTTGGGGGATAGATTCTGCCCCATTCACAACTGGTCTACCCAGGCCCTACACTGTGCTCTCACTTGATGGGGTTACACATGTCCCAAGTGAGGGCAGCGTTTGGCCCTAAGGCCTGTATAAGGACACAGTCCCCACCAAACTCCGCTAAGGCATCAGTTTCAAAGAGGAAAAAATAACGGATAGCTCTGGTGGAACAAAGTTCGCACTGGATGGTGTTAGTTTCTGACTGGGGGTGGATTGAATCGTTGCTGCTGCTGCGCTTTTTAATGAATATTACGGTAGCGGCCTAACATAGCCTGATATTCTCCACAGGGCCCAGGTACTGCTAGAAGTCAGCAGCCAGAGCCCCATGGGACGGTAGGGTCCAGCTACGTGTTAACTGCCCTAGGTTGGTGACTGTGCTGCCCCGGTGGTACAGGTTGGACGTGGGAAGCAGGATCGGGCCCCAGCATGGAAGCCCTCGAAAGGAAGGACCCATGGACCCCATCCACTTGAAGGACCGACTGAGCAGCGGGGTTTGCTGCTTTAGCAGCCCTCCTCCTTCTGGTGTCCAACCCCCAATGGCATCCCGGCCTCGTGTCACCGTTGGCGGTCAGGCTGCGCCAGAGAAGCGATTCCACGTTGGCTTTGCACACCAGCGCGCCTGGCACTTATCTACAATCCCCGTCTCCGCCCTCTGGAAAATGTCCTTTCATCAAGGGAAGCTCTCGCCTTTAATGTTAGTTAAAAGTTTTTATGCTTAACCAACTTGCTTTATTTTAAGTCAACTTTTCCTTGGAGATTGGAAAAAGCGGTGCTGCTTTTTAAAAACACCCGATCATTGCGTCGGATCGTTTATCAAAGATAAATTTAAATAGTGTTTAATGTGTCCGAAGCCTCTGCACATTTAACAAGCCCGGTACTATTTCTACAAGCGATACTATTCCAGGGCCCCAGGTCAATATGTAGAGCGTTGTCGTATGTTTCCTGTGTGCATTTTGAATTCCAGGCAATGTTCTTTAGGAGCGATGTTGTATTTACCTGCAGTGTTTAAGCTTGAAGAGTTATTGAGCGTTTATGAAAAGAAAGTTACAGGATATGCAGAGCTCGCAAAGTTCCATTTGACTTTTCGCCTCTTGCACGTGGTTCAAAGAACTATATTTCAAATTTTAGGGAGTCATTGCTTAGACAAACACGTGAAAACATTCTCCCACGCCAGCTCTCGAGTGAACAATGTTTTTTTTTTAAAAGAACAGGAGTACTTGTGGCACTTTAGAAACTAACACATTTATTTGGGCATAAGCTTTCCTGGGCTAAAACCCACTTCATCAGCGGCATGGAGTAGATAGAAGATACAATAGGAAGAAATATTAGGAAGATATATAAAGGGCTAAACGTCTCCTCTAAAAAGTAGCCCAATTTCCACGTTAGGATGTTTCTTCATGAGTTGATATTCCTCCAACTATAACAGCACGAGAGAAACCTTCTTGGTCCATTGTATAGCAAGTGGCGATACAACTCAATATTGTATTGTCACCCCGCGTTGGCCTGTATTTAAAGTTGCACATTATTACACGGGCCCCATTTCTAGTGGCAAATCAATAGGATGTGTTAACATTGCTTCAAAGCTACCTAGGTGCAGAGGAGTAATGGGATCAAGTTAAAGCAATGAAACCAATCGAAAGGTTACTTGTTTGATTGCATTTTAACATCAAATCGCCTTGGAAGAAGCCTCCGCCCTATTGCTGAAGTGTGAGTTTATTTTGCAGCTATTACCATGTTTCATCTCATGTTCCAGAAATGCTCAGCGAGGTTCTCCCCCCTCTGATCCCCGTGAGATATTGCTGTTTCTCTTGTTTTCCATTGAGTTCGCTGTAGAAAGAAGGCAGTAATTTTCCTAATGCTCTCAAATTAGCTCTTTTTCAAGCTAGCACTGGTTTTAAATGGTGGGGATAATGTGCCGGGAGGGGACATGGCTTCGCTTGGAAGAGGACGGAAAAAAACCACCTGATGGCTGGGATTTTGGAAAACTGAAACTTTTTCTTTCAGAGTCCTTCAGTTTCTCGAGTTACAGGAAACGCTCTTTGTGCGATTTCGTGAAGACACCAGACGTGGAGCGTTTCGCGTGAACGGAGTTTACAAGAGCAATTCGGAGCCGGCCGCCTTTCGCGTGTAACCGACCAACTTGAAGGTGAAGTTCAGAATTCTGAACCTGTCATCGATTTCTTGTCGCCGATAAGTCTTCTGCTGGCTGGGATGGTGTATTTTCTTCCCTTGCCTGCGGAGCCCTGGGTTTTATACATCCTCAAAAAGAAATAGCTCCATCTGAGCAACCAAGCCCTAAGCATCACATTTGTCACACGGCCTGTTAAAATTGTCTCGAAAACTAGGGAGTCAGAGCGGATGGTCTCTTTAGCAGATTGTGTGAGGGGTCAACAGGCTTCCCGGGTGGAAAGCGGATTGTTTGATACAATTACGTTAATATTCGCTGCAATGGCTAAAGAACAGTGGGGGAGAGGCTATCGGAGATGATACTCTCGTTGCTGTGTTGCACAGCCGAGCGCTGCGTATTTCTATGATCAGCACTGTCATTTGGGGGCAATAATACCCGGAACACAGCTAGCCCAGTTAAAAAAACAAGTGCAGCAAATTCGCCTTTCAGAACAACCGGCACCGTACGATAGTGCCACCAAACCAGGCGTTTTTACTTCCACACTCTCTTTGCTTCGAGATTTTAGATGTAAATAAAAGCACTGGCGAGATTTGTGGATACTGTACACTAAAGACAGTCCAAGGGAACTTCAGGAATATTTTCTTTGCAGGGGGCCAACGGGAGTTTAACATGAACATACAAATCGCCACCTTTCTTTCAAAAATATTTATGAATGGTTGGTAATCAGTGACCTTTATTAATTCTATTCAGATCTCTAGTGCTTCCCTGGCTGCTTGCTAGGCAGCTTTGATTAATTATTTGTGTGATCCTGGGCAGGATAAACCCCTCTATTTATGAAATCTGCCCTGTATTTAATGTCACTAATTTCAATGCAGCGCACTTAAATTTGTTGGCGATCCCATCCCAATTGATATGTGTTTCTGTCCTGAAGTAATTATGTGAGAACAAGAACATTTAATGCCATCTGAAGTAACTGACTCACTGACCAATCATAGGGCAAGTGTCTGCTCGTCCATCTTTTCCTTTTAATTTGACATTATCTAAGAGCATCTTTGAGCTGTAATTGAAACTAACTCAAATCTCGAAATAAGAAACGTTTGTAAACTTTGCACGATCTATCTGAAGCCCAATTTCAGGGAATGTAATCCAAAAATAGGGATTGTAATTATAAATGCTCCTAATAATTCTTATATTGTAATTAATAGATAAACGTAGTCAGATTCCCTCCTTGTCGTTCAGCCTCAATGGATGTCACATTCATTGTCAAACGAAGACCTTCCCTGAAGAATGCACTTCAAGTGCAAAATAATAATCTGAACATCCTATTCAGACGGCTGCTTGTGTGTGGCTTTAGATAACACGTCCACGTGTAATTTGCAAACGCTTTTCTAAGTGATCCTTGGAAATTGTATTTCCTAGACGTTCTAACCACTGTCTGTCACACTGAGCGCTCGCCCCATTGATTATCATAAGAAAATCAAAATCGAAGGAAACACGTTGGCAGTGGGACCCGTGCAATTAAGTGACATTTGTTTTTTCACTCCCTCTTTCCTGATTTCTTGGAGGGTTTTTCCCATCAACGTCTAAGCTGCTGGACTTAGTGGAACCAGGCGCTTTCCCCTAACTGTTATTTGGACCATATGCTTTGCACATTCATTCTCTTTCAATCTATTCTTCTGGGCACTAACTGCTAACACGTTATAGTCACCTTGAAATTTCCTCTGCTATTTTCCAATTAAAAGCTTAATAGCCCTGGTAACGGAGTTCATGTGGTGAAGTTTACCATAGCCCCTTCTTCTGAAAGGCTTTCTGCTGGGATCCCATTATGTGCTTGAATAAACCTTTTCTGAAAACAGAATTGGGACTCGGGGTTGTCAGGTGTTGGGTTACAATAGACTTTCAGGCAGGGGACATTTTACTACCATAAATACAAACCTGTCCCTATAGGGAGATGTTGTCAAATACTAGGATATGAAAAACATTCCCATCAAATATGAGAAAAGGATTACTGCACTATATCAAACGAGTACTTCAATCTCGCCTCCCAATGTGCACTCAACTGAGAGAGGGGGCCTCAGACCCAAGTATGCCTGTGGATGTTAGTGGGAGAGAGCTAGATCTGTAACCCCCAGATAGGTGATAGAGCGGGTAAGAGACTCCCTGGGCTGGTATATGAATCCATAACCTCGGAATACAGTAAAAAACAATCCATATTTTAGAAAGATTTCATTTGGGAATCTCAAGATATGGATAGATACAATTCAGTTAGATATAGATATACCCCCCCAAGGGCCCTATTAATTAATCACCACGGTTGTTCCATGTTTTACAGTAAAATAATTACAAATGTATTCATTTTCCGGATTCGTTCCTCCAGTGCCATTCCATGTATTGAATTCATCAGCTTTTGGCGCAGGGCTTCTGTAGATCGCGATGCAGCATATTTAAATTGTTTTTAAAATTAACCTTTCGGGTATTTATTTGGGTGCATGGATTAGATGTGGCTGCCTATTTTACTTTATTTAAAAAAACTGTTAATCTGTTTTTTATTTTTTGCAAGAATTTCGGGGGGTTTAAAATTCCCCGTAGGGACTATTAAACCATGGCAAAAGGTGGTCTGTGGGCTATTTTCAGTGTTAGACTCATACCAAACAACAGACAAGAAATGCAGACGACAGACACTACAGAAGAAAGATTTTGTTTGTATTTCTATTTGTTTGTATTTCTATTTGTCTGTGCAAGAAAATGGAGTGTCTCCTACACCTGATCAAATGCAGTTTTCCTGTAAAGTTGGTCAGCAACAGATGACTTTTAAAATGGGATGTGGCCCCTGAAACCCGCCCTGTAATAAATATGAATCAACCTACTCCGAAATTGGATAAATAATTCGGAGTAAAGCATTTTGGATAAATAATTCGGAGTAAAGCATTTAAAAATGGAATATGTAACAGAATGAAAGATCATTTTTTTCTGTACACATACATCACACTTTTATTCTCCCGGGCCAAATATTTTTAGACCTTAATTAGCAATATCTGTTTAAAGTGTGCTAATTAGGCAATTAATTTAAAATAGCAGTTCCAGTATACAAATAATTTCCTATTTCTTTTTTATTTATGTGTTTCTTGCAATAAAATATGAAAACTTCGAAGTGTTGCATCCAGTCCTTTACACGGAGAAATTAATTTAAGGTTCAAGCAGAAGGGTCTATGTACCTTAAGAAAACAAGTTACAAATGAAATGTTGATGCACTCCTCTAATAAACATCTGTGATGAGTTTGTCCTCTTCACAAACTGTATTCACTTTCGTTCCTGCAATGTCATCATTAAACTTTGTTTTTAACTCCTCGCTGCTATCTGAGCAATACCTTTGAGTGATCTAGGTGGAGCATCACTGTGTTTGGAAGTTTTTTTTAAAGGATTACGATTATGCATCAAATAAATGAGGAGGCTGCACGAATTTGAGGTGAGTTGTGTTTCCTCTCTACAGGGACGGTTTACATACAAGTAGCCATCTTGGCGAGGAACATCAAAAAGCAAGACTGGAAGCACGCTGCAGCCGTAACTAAAATAAGTGTAGGCTTTAGATTTTGGATAACACGTGAGCTGAACTCGGCAGTTGAAGAGCCCTGGGGAGGGGGAGGGGTTAAGCATAGGAGCTTTCAAGAGGTTCATTTATAATGTAGCTGCTCTTTACCTTAGTCCTCTGAAACTTAGCTGAACGAGTTCAGCAAATCCCTTGTAAAAGCCTCAGCAGCTCTGCCCAGCCCTGAGGGGCCGAGATCATTTGAGGGAGGAAACTCTATTTCTTTCTTTTTATGGGTGGTGGAAGCGAGCCTGCTCGGCTGCGATTCCCCTGGTGCAGTGCACATGCCGGGGGTGTTGGTTGGGGTTCCTGGGGCCGGGGTCCCGGGAGGCTCTGAGCCCCCTGCCTGAACTTGAGAAACTTCCCCGAGAAACCAAATCCCGGCCCTGCCTCCCTCGCTGCCTCCCTCGCCGCCCCCCTCCGCCGAGGTGGGCAGGGCGCTCGCAGGTCCCTCGCCATTCTCCTGCCCAGGGAGGGCGAAACGCCAGCGCCCTGCCCCTCGCTCGGCGGTGGGAGAGACCATTTGCCCCAGACCCCGGAGGGAACCCCTCGCCCCCGCCCTTGGCAGCGCCCCCTCCCGCGGCGGCGCCGGGCTGCGGGGAAGGTGAAGGGCAGCGAGCGGAGCGCAGGGGAGGGAAGCGGAGCGAGGAGAGGGGGGCGCGGAGGGGAGGCTCCCGCACTAGGCAGAGCTCTCGCCGCCGGGTCCCAGCGGCGGCAGCAGCCGAAGCCGGGGAACCTGCCCGCAGCAGCCGCAGCTGGATGCAGCCCAGTGGATCGTGCCCGTAGCGCCCAGGGAAGAGCCACCGGCGCCTCCCCAGCACCCGGCGGCCGCCCCCTTCCCCGCTCTGCCCCCAGCCCGCCTGGGCTCCTGCGCGGGGCATGAACGGCTACGGCTCCCCGTACCTGTACATGGGCGGCCCGGTGTCCCAGCCGCCCCGGGCCCCACTGCAGCGCACCCCCAAGTGCGCCCGCTGCCGCAACCACGGCGTGCTGTCCTGGCTGAAGGGCCACAAGCGCTACTGCCGCTTCAAGGACTGCACCTGCGAGAAGTGCATCCTGATCATCGAGCGCCAGCGGGTCATGGCCGCGCAGGTGGCGCTGCGCCGGCAGCAGGCCAACGAGAGCCTGGAGAGCCTCCTGCCGGACTCCCTGCGCGCCCTGCCCGGCCCCCCGCCGCCGCCGCCGCCGCCCGCCGCCGGGGACTGCGCCCCGCAGAGAGCCCCCGCCGCCGCCCTGCGCTGGGCCGCCGAGCAGCCCGCCGCCCTGCAGCTCCCCAAAGCAGGTAAGAGCCGGGGCGTGATCACCTGCGGGAGGGGACCTGGACGCGGGGGGGGGGGGGCGCCCCGCAAAGCAGGGGAGGACCCCAAGGGGACAGGCGGGCTGCCGGGTCCCCCGCGCTGCGCCTCGCTGCGAGCCGGAGGGTGCCCGTGGTCCCGAGCCGGCAGAGCGGCAGGCAGCAGAGGGGTGGGGGCTGTCCTGGCTCCGGGGCTGTCGGGCCGCCGCCCCGGGGAAGCGGGTGTTTACATTGCCCCGCGGAGCCCGATTGTGACCCCACAGCCGCGCCGCGGGGCCCCCGGGAATGATTTCTGCACCCGGGCGGTGTCCAGGGGGCGTGTGTGTCAGAGTCCGGGACTGGGTGTTCGGGGACGTGGGCACGGACCGGCTTTCAAGGGAGACGAGCTGGCATTGGTGGGGATCCATCGGCTCGCTTGTCAGGATCGGACTGATTCAACCAGGCGGACAATGACTGGCCTGACTGGGCCAGGACTCTAGAGCTAAACTCGAACCGTGGCCACTGAAAAACCATGAGAAGGAAAAAGTATCCAACCTGCAAATAACATAACCCACCGCTACTTAGGAGGCCCGGGCCCTGCTTGGAGTCAGCCTGAGCGGGTAGAACCCCCCCTAGTCCCGACCGCCGCTTTCTCCAGGGCGCAGAGCGGTGGCACTTCACCGCAGAGGCTCCGCCTGGTCTTTCCTCGCAGGAAGCCGCGGAGTTGACTGAGTTCACTCCAGGCCCCATCCTTCAGGTCCCGGTGGGAGACTGGCCGGGTAAGGACGGGGCAAAAGTTGACAGTCATGCGCCTGCGGACCGCCACACTTGCAAACAGTGTGTTCAAGGAGCAGTGTGACCGGAGACTGTTTACTAGTAAGAGATGGAAGCTCGGGGTCCCTGAGGAAGGGGCTTCCATACTAGGGCGATGAGTGCCAGTGCAAACCCCTCCGATGGCTGGCACGGACCTCAGTCTCCAGAATCACCGCTCAGACACGGGAAGGTCACGTAGCCCTTTGGATGTCACAGAAGCGGTGCGGGTTCCTAATGCGCCAGGTAGGGGCTGCTGTGTAATCCCATTAGTGCCCCCATCTAGCGCTTGCTTTTCGCCTGGGGAATGGCTCATTTCATCAGGGGGAGCTTTCCACAGCCCTGTTTAGTTCAGACTCTGCCCGATTTTTGTGTCCTGGTGGAGAAAACCGTCTATGTGGCTCAACCTGTCTCTTTCCCACTCCGATAGGCACCCTTGGAGCCACTTTCCATGTAAACCTCAGGCTTCGAATCAAACCGCCGAGTTTGTTGATTTTCATCAGCTGGGGTAAAAAAATAAACAACTAAACAGGCCGCGATGAGCAGTTTTCGGCCTGAGCTGCTGTGGCCCTGACCTGTGCTGTTTCCTATGTGTGCAAAAGCAGGAATTGCCCAGCCTGGGTGCGTGGCTGTGAAATGTGTTTAATGTCATTCTTTTTGAAGTTGATACCTTGACTGGGACCCCATTTCTGTGCCTCAGACATACAGAATAAATAAATGCCGCTATACATCCAGGGTCCAGTCACTGACATTAGCTAATGGGCTGTGGGGAAGGGCGATGAACCGTATTTAGTAAATATTATTAGCAATATAGTACTAGTAGCAATCGACTAATATATTATTTATTGTTCAACATCTGGAAACCCATCGGAACTTACAGCATAGCCCATTAGAACTGCACATCTGAAACCCATCACCGGAAAACTTGAGGGCTTGCGCTTTTTTTTGTTCAGCTAAATCATGTAGGGAGGGGTAACCGTTCCCATCTCTAGGGGCAGAAGCTGCAGAACAACCCCCCCCCCAGCCATAGCAATACACAATACAACATTTAATATGCAGCGTAATTACAAGAATAAGGGACGGAACTGGAACTTTTGTTTTCTTTTAAGAGCAGCCGGTAATAAGAAAGAGTTTGGGACATGTCAGGAGGAGAACGAGACAACAGTGGCATAGTGTTTTTCTATATATAGTTTAGATGCCTTTGATCTCCATGCAACATAAGTAGAGGCATAGTCCCCTCATTAATTAAATTTAATTCCCTAACATGAGGAAACTACCGGTGGCTCGATTGATTGAGAGACTTTCTTCGAAAAGTCTGTGAATCTGACCCTTTTAAAATATTTCGTTGTGCACGAGCTATACATATAGCGTTGCTGCTGAGTGAAAATAGCACAGGGATGATGCGTGGAAGAAACATTTTTTTCTGGGGAAAAACACAAACCGAAGCCTTTTTCACGGAGTACTGGAGGACAGCACACACTGATTACAACATTAACTTCCAGGTGAAAGCAACAGGAGCACACAATGAACGGGTGGGCTCCAGAAAGGTTTTTTCAAGGGGTCAAACCAAAATTATCCCACAAAAGACACAGAACTCTTGTAAACACTCCGTTGGCTAAGGAACGTAAATCGGTCACAAATATCCCCCCTCGGTTCAGTAGTATTCTCATGTATTTAGGGGTTAAGATGGGTTGCGCCCTGGGGAGTTTATCTTGAAGGAGCAATTTTCAGTTGGATTTTGTTCTGGACACTAATAACGGAAACAACGTCAGTCTTCGATTAGAGGGAATTTTATCCCGAAGGGCTACGAAGCCCTAGAAAGAAACGGAGTTGGATTTTTGCGACGACCTCTCCACAGCAATCTTTCAGATCTTGGTTTCTGTAACCACCGGCTCAAGCCAGCCCGCTGGCTCTGCGAGCCAAAAAATAAGGGTCATTGCAAATGTGGGATAGGGAGGTTAGGCGCTCCCCTTCGCCCCCCTTATTCCTTCCTTCCCCAGTCAGCAGCCCTCCAGCTCAAGGCGATGTAGGAGGGGTTGGCGGAAAGGAAAGCGAAGCGAGAGCTGGGCAGCTCTCAACGCCAGATCTTTGCAGAGGTCCCTTCCGAGCGAGGGACCCCGTCACCCTGAGCGGGCTGCTTCGCTGGACTTTTCCAATCCACATCTCCTTCCCGGCCCCTAGAGCTGCGCTGCGCGCCCCTTCTCCAGTGGGTTGGGGGAGGAGCGCTGGCAGGGTTAAGTCAGTTTGTCTGTCGGGAAAGTTTCTGTGGCCTTCCCAGGCTCATTGCACTGGAGCCGGGGTTTAGCATTTTGTCCCTCTTGTCCTCGATCCCAGAGGACAGGAAAGAAATGAAGTTGCCTCCAGCAAATCTGTTGGCGGGGCCCTGGCTGAGGGACACAGGGCGGATCGTTTCCGCGGAGGAACGAATCGCTGCAATCGGAGCTAAAGGAAGGAAAACAACCCCCCGCCCCGAAAAAAATGGGGCAAGATTTAAAAGCAAGGATAGGGAAGGAGGGAGGACAGGAATCCAAGGGCCCGATCTCGCAGAGCCTCATGATCCCCCTAGTGAGGTCAAGGGCTGCACTTGGGTGCGCCAGGCTGGCTTTGCGCCTGGCCCTGCGAGCCCTGGGCACCTGAGATGGCATCAGTGCCACGGGGTCTTTTATTCTCCTTACCCCCGTGGAACCAGCGGGGCACGGTCCGCTGCAGGGCGCTCCCTTCCCCACGCACTCTGCGGACGGCCGAGGAAGGAAGGCGCCGCTGTAGGACCGAGGTCCCCGCGGGGCCGTCTCCCATCCTGCGCGCTCGGATGGACGGTTTGATTTACAGGGTTGTGGGGCTTCTAGCCTGGGTTAGTTCTACTCGCGATCCGCTCCCGGCGGCGCTGTGATTCCCCATCTCCACCTGGGCACTGGGAAGGGTTTGCCATGTGCTCCATCAACTCCCCTCAAATCACACCGCGGTCCCTCTCCGGCCGTGTGTGTGCGTAGATTCTAGCCCTGCTCACAGCATCTCTCCTCACACACCAAATACGCGGCTTGAGCTGCTAGCCAAAACCTCACTGAATATTGGCTCCAGTCGTCTCAACCTGGAGCCCAAACCCCTCTTTGCATCTGCTGTTAGCTCTTAGCCCCGCACTTGACTCCTTGCCCCCCAAACTTCTCGGTCCCCTTGTTCACTCACCCCCCACCGGCGCTCCCCACCCCGAGCGACTTGCTTAGCGCTCTGCAAACCCATCAGTAACCCGCAGAAGCGTTGCCGCTTCTCCGCCGCCCCATCCGAGCTCTCTGCCTGCCGTACCCACATCCCCATCCTGCTAAAGAACAGGCCAGGGCCTCTTACAAATCCAGGGTAAGAAGGAGGGGGGGGGGGTAGGAAACGCCAGGAAAATCCCAGTTCTGCTCCCTCCAGAAAGTGCAACAGAAATAAACTCCTCCAGCAGCAGGACATAAATCTGGCGGACAGAAGGGATGTTGACTTGCACACCCAACTTTTCCTTCCCCCTGATATATGAACGTCCCGGTTTAAAAGATTACTGTAATCACAGGAGGACAGTGTAAATCGAATCTGATAGCAATAACTTTTGGAGAAGGTCAGGCTCAAGTGAAATGTTACCAAGCAACAGGCATTTTGTTTGCAAAATACAATCAAAGAGCATTGATGAGAAATTTTTCCCTGCCAGCCAGTCAGCACTTTCTGCTAACAGCTTTACAGGGGGAAAAGGAGTAAATCTTCATAAATCAATCTGTCCGGAGCTCTCCCAGCCCCTTCCCTCAGTGGTGTTGCACTTCTTCGTGGGAAGGGAGGGAGATTTTGCTTATCTGCACCTCAGCTGCCTCCCTAGATCCAGGACCTTCAGAGAGTTCCTCCCAATGACTTTAATTACTCTCATTTTTAATTAAGGTTGCAATTCAAGGGGCTCATTCGGAAGCTGGCAGGTTGTTTTGCATTCATTGTACATAGACTTCCTTTACAATCAAAGGGAAATAGAAAGCAAGCTGATATGCCTCAAAACAGACAAATACCCATCTGGAGGGGTCCTTTAAAACCGGATTCACCATTCCAGGACTTTTCTTAAATCACAGAGTCATAGAAATTGGAGATGGGAGACACCTTTTAGATCACCTCTCCCCTACAGAGTATGGTTCCCAGATAACACGATGAATAGTGTGCTGGAGAGTGGTAACAGGATTGTTCCCTAGGATACATTAGCCAGAACATCTTCCAGTCTTTTGTATCTCTGGGCTTTAGCTCCATCCTGTGTCTCCTTATTTAGGACCAGATTCTAACACCTTTACTTGGACTACTGGCATAGTCCCACTCACTTCAGTAGGGCTACTTTCCAGGTGAATTTCAGTTTGGGAATCAGAATCTGACCCTAAAACCATAGTTTTCTTAAGTTCTTCCCATTACATTATACCATCATGTGCACTGTAAATAATTCTTTCTTCTATTTTCACCCCTCACATAAACATAGATATCCTCTCCCTGCCCCTCAGTAATGATTAGTGCTTGTAAACAAATACTATGAAGCCACACTGGGGCTTTAGTTGATTGAAGTGCTAGGTTTTGCTTAAAACTCAAAGCACAGCATTGCAGGCGGGAAAAATAATAATTTGGGAGCAATCACTTTTAGCGTCTCCAGGATACACAGGCCTTTCAAAACAGGAGAGGAAGTTTGCAATGAAATGGGCTGCTGCTGCTTCTTTTTTTCTTGTAACTATATAACAGTTTCACAGGGATCTATGGTATTTTTGGTGTCAGGTCACTACAATTACAGAAACTGGGATAACAGTAGATATGAGTAGGTCCAGGTAAATTTGGGTTGCAGGTAGATCCTTCCTAATCAGGTACAGTTAGAGCTATTTTCAGGATGGGCTATCAGGGCAGCAGGATTTAACTCAAAGAATTAGACATGTTTTCAGTGAAGGAATGAACTGGAGAGAACGGCTTTTTGTCTGGCTACCTTTCACGGGTACTTATGTAGCCCCATTATCATAGTGTGCAAAATCTCACAATCTTTAATGTATTTATGTGTAAGGAAGAGATATATTGTACTAGACATCTCCCTTAGAGCTCACAATCCATGTTCATGTATGTATACATCTATATATGCCTCTCCCAGTGCTCCATATATGTTCATGTGTATCTTGCTATAAAAATGTGTGTGTGTGTGAGAGAGAGAGACATGTTCTGGAAATTCTCCATAATTAGTATAAACAGGGAAAGCGATTCTCTCTGGTTCCCTTAGAGCTAGCAAAAAAGGGCAGTGAATGCAAGCCATCTGAAACAGCATATGTTTTATTAAAAACAATACTAAAAGTTGCCTGAAGCCAAGGTTTCTTTCTATAAAAAACAGATCACCTTCAGGAGAAGTTAGAGAATATCAGAGAAAGATACAGTGGGCTAAGAACAAAGTATACATTCATTTTTAGTTAAATGTATATTTTAGTAGTTGAAGACTCATCCTATATTTGGGAGTGATAAAAAATTAGACTAGATTGTATGTGGCTAGTCTGCATGTTATATTTTTACATTTCACTGTCCAGAATATTTGTAATATACCTTTCCAACTCCTTCATTATTTAACTGTTGTTATTCTCTGCCCATTGCAAATACATAAAAACCTAACCTCAATCATTCCCACAAAAAGAAGGAAATGAACCAACAAAAATTACCCTTTGCCAAACACCACTTGCATACCAAGTGCATATGTGTGCGCTAGAGGAACTAGTGATCAGATAAGTTGCACAAAGTAAACAAATTGCCCTCAGGTAAGGAGTCTACATGACCTGTCAAATGGGACAAGGCAGTCACCATCTGACTTGTCTACGGAACTAGACATTGTGACATCCTACAGCTCATCATGAGTTTTAAATTGGTGCATGCCACATCCAGATCAGTTCAATGGGAAAAAGGCTTTTGACTGACAACCATACAGAGAAGAATTTTATTATAAGAATAGGATCAACCCTACAATATATAATTTTCTAAATGTTTATTAAGGGTAGGAAGGAAAATCCCTGTGAAGTACAGTAGTAACAATGAGGAACAAATACTGTATACCATGATTTCATTTAAATGGTTGTAATCCACCTTTGTGACTCTGATACTAGGAGGATTTGGGCAGTCTGGGGAGATACATACCTCTCCTGCCCCTGAATCACCAGGCCAGATTCAGGGCTAGGAATAAGGATTTTTAGAGGGTATGTGTATTATCAACCTATCCTGATGTCACCAAAGTCAGAGCATGCGTACATAATTTTAGCTTTTTAATTCAATAGATTTAATGACTAGCATCTGAAAACATCGTTAAGTCAAATTTCATGAAGACAAGTTAGAAAATTTGAAAGCTAATTAACCCCGCCCCCAAAACATAAAACCCATAAAGTAATAATTTCACAGGCTCTGGGCTGTATTTAACTGATTTGGGAGATGTAATATGAATATATTTTTCCATATATATTTGCTAGGTTATAGTGCCCAGTATTAAATGTTAGCTATATAGCAGTAAATACATTTTGGAAACTAGGAATACTTCTGAAATACATTTACTTGCATGCAATTTACATTATCATATTGGTTACTACAGCACAGTACATTTACAAAAAAAAAAAAAATACCACCATACTATCTTCCACAAGCATCTGTGTACCGGAAATAATCTTGGAGGGGCAAGAGCTGCTTTAATTTAGCTTTCAAGCTCTGTCCTGCAGTCCTTCCACATGTAAAGTTCCCATTGACCATTAATGGAAGCGACACGTGAAGAGTGCGGGATCAGGTCCTTAAAGTCGGTGCACTGCAGCAGTTGGGTGTCTGCAGAGGATGGAGGTGGGTAGCATCCAGAGTACCAAGAGTTCTCCTCTAATACTGTCTCTCTGTCACACAATTACCTTGTACACACACGTATATCAACTTTAAAATGTTTGTATCATTTTAGCTTGTGTGTGAGTAAATTTCCTCTTTCCCCGCCCCTGTTTTCTTTCGCTGCTAAGGCAGAAATGGCACACAGGAAATGCACACGCATTGTTTTCTGCTTGATACAACAGCATGTGAAGCGATAACGTCTGTTCAGAGACTAATTGTGCGTCAGATGTGGCCATAGTGCATAAACTGGTAGGGCCTGAGCTTGACATTGCAAAATGCTATTAAAAAGCAAACTTTACAGTTGACCAAACTTTTCTGAATATTTTTCACATACACTGGATTTCCAGTAAGACGGAGTTAAGGGGGATGAAATCTCCACAAGGATTTCTGCTTTGCTGCAGCTATTCCATCTGGGAGATGGGGTTTGCTCTCTTGTAGATTGAACCATGTATATCCCAGGAGTTCTGCAGGAGGCCAGGCCCATTCCCATATAAGCCCTGAATCTCTGTGCTGGTTCTGGAGCCCTGGTATCTCTCCTTCCAATCAAATTCACTGACAGGGCCTACCCAACACTCCCAAGGCAACCTGCAAAGGAAGGTCCCCTCACAGCAAGCGTGTGACAAAACAGTAATACAGCCCCGGCTCTGGGAATTTTCTCAAGACCTGGTAAAGGGGGATGTTGTCACAAAGGTCACTAAGCCCTTGTTCTGTGTCAAAGTGGATCTCAGAGACTGAGCTGGCCAGTAATAATACATTTAATCAGCACCATGATGAAATGAACACTCCCCTACCTGGGTGATCACTAGGAAAGAGATTCCATGCAGTGGGCAGATGGGACACTCCAGATTGTCTGTCTGAAGTAATTTACAGTTTGGAATGAAGGGTTACTAGCCTGATTTCCAGCCCCAAAGCTCTTTGCTTGCTGTAGGTTGCTTCCTTGCGCTAGTAAGGTTAATAAATAAGTTGGCCTCATTTGAGTGCAGCTTTGCAATAAAATGCTTGAAGGTTTTGCTCAGTGTTTATTTAAAAACACAACAACAATAACTAGGGCCAGGTTCTGCCAGCCTCACCCTTAGCTGAGCTCTAGTAAAACCACAGGCGCGCTTCAGGGTCGGGTTCTACTCTGCATGAATCAGGCAGGCGGAATCAGTCCGGAGTGAAATAACAGTGAATATCTCCCAGCAAAATATATTGTCACTTTCTCTTTAAAGAATGCCAATAAAGCAACTCTCCTGGCTTCGTTTGTTTCTTTCTCCCAAGGAGTCACATTGACAAGGGTGCCAAAATCTCTCCACACTCTGGCCAAGTGTTTCAAAAATGACCAGTGATTTGAGGTGTCTCCATTTTTGGGTGCCCAGCCTGGGCTCAGCACTTCTGAAAACCAGACACCTGTAAGGCGTCCCCAATTGGACAGGCAAAAAATGAGCTACCCAAAATCACTAGTCAGTTTGGAAAATCTTGACCTCCTTCTCTGTAGGGCACTGTATTAACTACTGTAGAATGGATTAAGAGGGCAGGTGTAGGAGAGATCAGATAGGAGGCTCTTGCCTCAGCATGCCACTGAGCTGTGCTGTATGGATGGGGGGAACTATGTGGCTCAGAGTGGGGAGAGGGGTTGCTTGTGCAGGAGCAGATGAAAGGTGTGCTTGGAATGAGAGCTTCTTCAGCCTTGAGGCGGTAGTATTTGTAGAAAGACTATGATATTTACAAGGGGGTATGAAATGTATAGTGCATATCCCTGCAGGTCAGCTAGTCCTCATTAGAGAGCACCATGCTGGCTTGAGCACTGGTATCGTATCATTTAGCATGACAAAGAGAGAGGGGTATGGGTACAGGTTATTAATGTAGGCACAATGGAAATAGAATCTCCATTTCACTCAACCTTTCATTGTAATCTTAGGAAATTCTTTCCTTCGGTAAATTCTTGTTTCATTAATGGTAAAAAATGTACAATACAATGTTTTGGGGCTCTGTGAAAGGCTTAACCCAACTGCCTTCTACTTTACAGACATGACTGAGGAACGGTTGGGTGACGCAAGTGGAACAGATAATGCTGAGCCCTACAGTGACAAAGACACAGACCAAAGGAGTTCCCCTGATGCGACAAAAGCCAAAACCTGCTTCACTCCCGAGAGCCCTGAGATAGTGTCAGTGGACGAAGGAGGTTATGCAGCCCAGAAAAATGGTGGCAGCACAGAGAGCAGACCAGATAGTCCCAAGTACCATGCAGAACAGAATCATCTCCTGATAGAAGGTCCATCGGGGACAGTTTCTCTGCCTTTCAGTTTGAAGGCCAACAGGCCTCCTCTTGAAGTGTTAAAAAAAATCTTCCCCAACCAAAAGCCAACTGTGCTTGAATTAATCTTGAAAGGCTGTGGGGGTGATCTGGTGAGTGCTGTTGAGGTCCTTTTGTCCAGCCGATCTTCAGTAACTGGTGCGGACAGAACTTCTGTAGAATCAGATGGTCTTGTTTTGCCTTCCAATGGGCACATTTTTGAACATACACTCAGTTCATATCCTATTTCCTCTTCTAAGTGGTCTGTAGGATCAGCCTTTAGAGTTCCAGACACACTGAGATTCTCCACCGATTCTAATAGTGTTGTGCCAAATCCTTTGGCCGTACCTTTACAGCACCCTTTCCCACAGCCACCACGATACCCACTGATGCTGAGGAACACTTTGGCGAGAAATCAGTCCAGTCCTTTTCTACCTAATGATGTCACCTTATGGAACACCATGACACTGCAGCAGCAATACCAGCTGAGGTCCCAGTATGTCAGCCCGTTCTCTAGTAATTCTACCAGTGTATTCCGAAGTTCACCTGTCCTTCCTACTCGCTCATCAGAAGATCCCAGGATCTCAATCCCTGATGATGGATGTCCAGTTGTGTCTAAACAACCTATTTATACAGAAGATGACTATGATGAAAGATCTGATTCTTCAGACTCTAGAATACTCAATACATCATCTTAGACTGACACTTGACATGTGATAAGTAAGTGATATTTGCAATTCAGCTGAACTACTGGGCAACAAGAGGAGGGACACATTCTCTATGAAACCCTTGCAATTATGTAAACAAGTAACTTTGCTTGGTACCGTACATTAGCAATAAAGACATAACTTATTAAATTTCTTGCACTTCACTGGAAAATGCCAAATAGCTATACTCTATGGCTTTAGTGCTGAATGTTTATTACAAAGGAAGATTCTAATGCTAAGAATAATGATGGGAAAGCTGGGACTGTGGAAGATTTATAATAGAACCTAAAGCTGAAGGTCTGCCTTGCCCCTTAACTCAGACACCGGGAATGTTAAAATAGAATACTTGAATGCTGTTTTATAAGAGAGGACTCCTCAGGACATAAGAAATCAAAAGATCGTAGTTCAATTGCAAATGGACTAAGCAGGGACCTTCTATTCTTATGCCAATAATCATCCTTGCATTTAACAAAAACACCTCCCTCCCCCCAAAAAACAAATCAAAATGACTTACTGCACATGAGACTAGAGTGAACTGCTTCTGTGCTGTTTCAGCTTGGACACTTTTTAGAGACAAATAATATTAAGAATTATTCTTTTCACACGGCTAGATCGAAACATGTGTTATGTCAGTGTAAAACCAATTACAGCTGTGAATTGCATGAAATGTATTGTGAAATAAACACAAGATTAAAAATTGTCAGGTTAATGTAGCATGCTAAGGACTCTAGAAAAATAAACTAAGAAGATGATCTTGGTTTATGTCATTTATATTTGGGCAAAGAACATTTCTAAAGTGAGGGCCAGAGCCTCAGCTGGTGCAAATATGCCTAGCTTCTTTGTCTGCAGCAGAGCTAGGCCAGTTTGCACCATTTGAATATCTGGTCACGAACCTGCAGCCAGTGAATGAACATCACGAACAGTCAAACCGTGCCCAAATGCTGTGGAGGGGTTATAAGCAGCATGACAGTTTGTGTTTGTCCTCACAGTACAAATGCTGTCATCAGTTAAATGATGTAGTGAGTTAAGCTAAGGTATCTTGGAGATATGGGTTTGCAGAATCTGAGGAGGTTGGCTGAGTAAAGCAGGATTTGCTATACTAGGAGTGAGCAGGAAAAAGGATATTTCTCCATAGCTTCTTTTGCTCAAAGGCTACCCCAACATAAAGGAGAGAGAGGATGCAAGTTACGTTGTGTTAGAAGACATTTCTTTAAAATGGGACTTTTGAACAAATTGTAATTTTCACATTGGTATCTTCACAGATTTAGGAGCAATGAATGCTGCCCCCTCATAGATACAGTAGAACGGCACTAAGGACCTCTAAAGTGAACAGTTACTATACAGGGGTCCTCAGCAAAATGCCATCTAAGTTTCAATATCAGTTTTTCCAGCTTTAGCAATGACCACACCACTGTGACAACTGATTTTTGCTGGCACCTTAACACATATTTTGGTGTAGGTGCAACTACTGGCAGGATTCGAGGGGGTGTGGAGTATGTGTCCCCTCAAAACAATTCAGGTGCCTAGCACAGTGTGATCCCAACTGTGCTAGGCACTGCTGTAATAGAGATAAATATTATTAATGTTAATGTTGTGGGCGATCAGTGGGCCTCTGTATTCTCTCCCAACCTTTCATACTTGGCCATGCCTAGGCACCAAGGGTTTTCCTTAGATCACAAACATATTGTTCTATTAAAAAAAAATGCTGTATGATTTCTCTTTCCCCAGTGCACACAGATGCTCAGAGGGGCACTCTCTCTTGCCAAATCTTTCACTCTAAAAAGTTGATTTCTTTTGCCAGATAATAAAATAATAAATGTAGGGAGAAAAGGAAACAAGTACATAAATAAAATCCCTGCTTGGCAATGATGTAAACAGAGATCAAAATGTCTTGCTATGGCTTGACCCCGGTATTTCAATTTTGAAAGGAGAAATGACAATACTTACGTGTGCTCACATAGTATTTTTTTCTTAAACACTTTTAAAACAAATTAATCTTCATTCTGCCTCAGTGCAGCAGGTAATCTATAGTTCTAGACTTGTTCCAAGATCACAGGGGTAATGAGTGTTAGAGCCAGGATTAGAACTCAGGATTCTTGGCTGGCTTCACCAGGCAATGATTTCTCTCTAGAAGGAATCTTTTGCCTAAACATTCCTGCTGGGTGACCTAGAAATGTCATTAGCCGTAAAGTCATCTGTGCCTGTCCATTAGATAGATGGAATAGAGGGGGGGGGAAACAGTGCAACTTATAGAAGTATATTTTGTTTTGGCTACACCAACGGGCAATTTCCCAACTGAAAAAGGACTTTTAGAAAACAGGACTTAACCCTGTACTTGGAATTGGGACATGTCTTTGGAAGAAAGCTGACTCTTGGCTAGCACTGTGTGAGAATTTCATTGTTTTTTTAAATTATTATCATGGAGCAAGAATTCCAAATACATCACACCATTGGTAAGTGAATATAATTTCTTATCCTTAATATAATATTGAAAATAACGATCAACTCCTCAGACTAAATACATGAACTACTAAGGGCTGCTTGTTCCCCTCTCACTTACATCAACGTAAATCAGGCATAACTCCTTCGATATCCATGGCATTATGCTAATGTATAAGCACTGTGAGGGGAGAATCAGGCTCGTGGTGTTGATCAGCTGTATCATTATTTTCTCCTGCACTTTTGCTATATTTATTGTCTGAGGGGACTGATACAACCCAAATCTCTGTATTTCTTTTTTGGTAACTGCCAATGAAAATGAGAATTACAGCCAGTGGTTAGAGTGGTCTGAAAAAAATGTGGGCGGGCGGGGGGGCTCTATTATAATCTAGAGGCGGCAGCTTTGGTAAGACAGTGCAAGTGCATCCCTCGGTGACCTGGCTTGATTTTTAATGAATCATTTTTGGCTGGATCTGCAACCTCGTGCAACGGCTGTACTGTGAGCCCTGGTCAGAGTCCTGACAAGAAGCACGCATTGCATAAGCACATACTGTGCACGTTTCTCCACTCCGCTCAGCCTGTGCAGCTTAGTTCTGAGCTGTAACCATGCTGTTAAACCAGTCAGCTTCAGAGGGCTCAAGCCTGAATTCTTTGTACACCCAATGACATTGGTTAAAAGACGAAAGTAAGACAGGGCCCAGACAGGGCCTACCAGTCATGCCACAGGTGCGGAGTCCTTCTAATGTGGACTGCTGACCCCTATGGATGGGATTGCTACTATTGTATCTCATTTCACTTTCCCCCTAAACCACATTTGAATCCAGTCTAAGTACTGTTGTAATGACTCTGGCCACTCACCTAAATCCTGTAACTTCAATATTTTTTCATAGCAATATTGTGAGTCCACCTTCCTCCAAAATGACCTATGTATAAGGTCTTGCTCTATGAAAGTCAATAGGCAAGTTTGTACCATCGGATTCAATGAGAGCAGAACCGGGCCTCAGCCATCCACAGAAAGAGCTCCTGAAACAGTCTTATTTTTTGTACAGTTTATTATGACTAGTTAACTGCTTCAGAAATTTGTCCATCTCTGACTCAGAGCCTCATATTGTCTGATTCCATCCTGGGAGCTGAGTTTGGAGTTAATCAACCTCAAAATGTTCAAGTTGGAGGAAATGTTTATGCTCCGCAAAACAATAGCACGTAAGCAATTTTTGGAGAGATTTACCAGAAAGCTCCAGAAACACAATACAAATGGGCAAACCCACAGAAATCCAAGGAAAGATGTTTTTCACTTGGCAGGGTATCCACACTGCTTTTAAATCCAGTGACCAGTGGGTACTATTTGGGATTTTAAACACAGTGCTTTCATTATTAAGTTTCTAACATGCATGCGGGGTAAAGGGAGAATGTCGTTAAAATGTTGATCTCTGCATGCGCCTGATCTTAAAACCGCCCGGCTTACTTGAGTCATTTTTATATGTGAAGTCCCATTAAAGAGGGAGGCAGGACATTCTTGTGATTAAGACTCTGGATTCCATAGGTTTGGGTCCCGGTTCCTGTGCAGACTCTGAGCAAGTCAATTAGTCAATATGATCCTCGGTTCCATAGCTGTAAAAATGAGGATGTAGTAAAACTTCCTCACCTCAGAGGGGGTAGGGTTGTGGGGAGAACATTCATTAATAGTTGGTCACTGTAGCATGTGAGCATCTCACAGCATACCTGCCGAGATAGGTAAGAGCCAATGGGGCAACTCGTCTAAGTATGGCTTGTTTATGAACAAAGCTGTGGGCTGTTCTATATCAAGCCTCCTCATCCGCTGCCTCAAACACTGTGGTGTTTTTTTCCCCTTAGACCCCCAAACTTGCCCTCGTTAGAGGTCTGAAAGGGCATCTCTGGAACATTTGTTGGGTGCATGGTAAATAGGTTCAGCTCACATTTGTGCTGACATATGTGAAAAATGAGTTTGCTTCCCCCGGTACACTGTTTCAGTGATTCATTCTTTATGTGCATTTACTCAGTGGACATGAGTGGAGAAATAAGATTGATGCTAAATTTATATGTTAATTTTAATATTGAAGCTATCCAAGGAATTGATCAATTTTTCAATTTCATTTCTTATGTGGTACTGCACATTGTCATTACTGGAAAATAAAATTATTTCTGAATGCACACTACCCAAACTCCAATTCTAGTGGACATATAACTCTCTGACGCATCATTCTTCTCTCTTCCTTATAATGAACTCATTCACTACAGTATTTTTAACACTCTCACAGTATACCTTGCCACTGAAAGAAAATGAAGACAATTCTTTCCACTTTAAGTGATGATCATTTGTTAATTTGTTCCATGCAATATTTTGTTACATTGTGCCCATGTGAGGTCCATGACTCATCATCTCTCTGAGGGATTATGAGGTATAAGATTTAACAGTAATCTTGGATTAAGAGGCATGGCTGGCGCTATTAGAAATTATCAGTCGTTTTTACAATAGCTATGGTGCCTGGAAGCGATAGTCACAGCTTCACGAACGTATGGTCTGACCCTGAGAGGCTTATGGCTTGATACTGACTCCAATGGGAGTTATGAGTGTCCAGCACTTCCCAGGATCAAGCCCTTAGAATGCTGGCATTTTTCAGACTGCCAGCCAAATGAATGCATAGGAGTATGTGCACTCTGTAGAGAGCATTCCATGATCTCTAAGAAGATCGGTCACCTGGCTAGACTGAACCTACAGCAGAAATCTGTCTACAGCGCCTGATGGGTGCTAGCATCTGCAACTCACCTTTGAAGTTAAAGAGAGTAGTAAATATTCAGCCCCTTTCAGGATTTGATTCATTACCTTTTCTTTCTATATTGGAGGGACAGTAGCTGCCTAGAGGACTGAGTGAGGGGCTGGATGTCATGGAGTCTTGAATATTAATCCTTCCTCTGCCAACTGACTTGATCTGTGGTTTTTGGTAAAACACTTAACCTCTCTGACTCAGTGTCTCTCTTCCCCTACGTCACAGGGGTGTTGTTAGAATTGAGTATTTAATATCTGTAGAGTGCTTTGAAAATGCAAACTAATGGATAAGGACCAAGTGCTAGTGGATTGCCCATGAGCTTTCCTAATAAAGACTGGGAAGTTTTATTTTCCCAGCAGATATTTTTTCTGTATGCCACAGGAGTCTTCTTGAGAGGAACGTTGACTGGTATTACAAACCTCAAGCCTTCAAAAAAACCCTTGAGTTAGACCCCTCTAAATGCATGAGATTGATCAGTTTTAAAAAAATACATTTAGGGTGATGGCTATTTACTTCCCATTTTGAAGGCCTTTAAGGTTCATGTTTTCAAGCTTTTCTCTGTAACCATGAGGACTAAAAACTATCTTTGAAAAAATGAAATCTCTGACTCTCACATAACATGACTCCGAGAAATGAGACTTCATCAGAATTTTCACAAATATTTGTTTTCCTTAAAGACATGGGAATCAAAATAAAATTGTTCGAGTTGGCAGAACTCTTTGCTTCTCTTCCTGCTGATGTGTCTAGATGAGCAAATAACTATAAAATGAGAAAAAGCCCTCCAGCAGAGGGAGGGAAAGTGTAGCAAGCTCCCTTCCTTCCCCCAAGCCTATGAAGGCCCCTCTGTGCTTTCTCCATGATGTAGGGTCTCTGCAGTGTGTGAAGGAGCAGGGCTGGAGAGAAGCCCTTCAATCCAGGATGCTCTTTCTCTGAAACAGGTGGATGTCCATGCAGACGTTAATGCTTCAGTTAGGAATGGGAATTTTTACTCCATGGCCACATCTGTCCCTGGGAGGGGATGGGGTGTGTGTGTGTGTGAGAGAAGCCTGTCCTAGTGCAAGAAGAGGAATCAGTGAGTGGGAATGTACTGACTTGGGGAAGAAGAAGTGAGGCAGCACCACGGAAGGTCTAGTATGCTGTGCAGTTGGTGTGTTTCCTATCAGAGATCCCCCTGTCTCCTTTGCAAACTGCTGTAATTCCTTCATGCTGAAGTGAATGTTCATGAGGTGAACTAGGCTCTTCTCATTTACCACCTCCATGTTACCTTATGATATGACCACTAGGCTCCGGCTGACTGAATTAATGGATGGATAACACCAAAATAACAGCTGTCAGAGGAGCTGAGCCAAGGCCTGTTGAAGATAGTGGAAAGATTCCCATTGACTGCAGTTGATTTTTGATTAGCCCTGCAGAAACTGCTCTGCCAGTAACAAAAATGTAAGTCCCCAACACTAACCTAATAGTTACATTTACATGGTATATTTAGCCTAGACTGGCTTACCATTTACACTCTTGCAAAGGGGGTAATTATTGCTTCTTTTTGGTACACCCAAGGAGCCCATGTTCAGTCAATACATCCAACAGGAGAAGCTCTGGTGATGGACTAGGAACACCTCCCTTCTGCCTACCCTCAAGTAACAGAGTGAGACTGTGTTTTTTTAAATTCTGGATGGGAGAAGTGAATGAACTCCAGCCACTTAATCGAACTGACATAAAACCTCTCTAGTTAATGTCAAAATGATTCGACTAAAAATAGCTTGAAATACAGAGACACAATTCCACATCTCATGTGAGATCTGGAGGCACTGTTCATGTTTTAGGGTTTTACCAATACTGATAATGGAACAAGAATTGCATTGCAATGGGAGGGAGTGTTACAGTGGGTAGGGCGCTATGTGCTAATCCCAGTCCTGCCACTTATCCAAGTCACTTGGCCCAATCACCGGTGGTGGAATTTTCTAAAGCGATTAGCGTTGACCTGACTGAATTAAATAGTAAAACACCTATTGACTCCAATAGAAGCAGAGTTGGCCTACTTTGTGCACTTGTGAAAATCCCACACTTCATCTCTCTGTGCCTCGGTTTATCCCTCTGTCAAAGGACTGAGTTATCTACGTCATGAGTGTGCATGCATGCACATGCATGTAGCTTAAGTAATGCTTGCTTTTATATATAGTAATGCTTCCAAAACAGAAATTCCAAGAATTATTAGATATGGTACTATACTAGCACAAAATTATCTTTATTATAAAAAACAACAACCTGGATGCTTTAACTGCCTTACTGGAATTTGGCAAAAAATTTCAAATAAAAACAGACTTTACTTTTACATTTTAGCAACAATCTTAAAACTCTGTGTACTGTGTACTCTAAAATTCATTCTAGAGCCTAGGTCAACTTTTGCTCAATATGAGTGTGTAACCTCTTTGCATTACAAAGAGGTGCATGGATTTAAACAAAAGCAGTATTTGGCCCTGTATAGGTAATTCCTTGCCTGATTATTCGTTAATTATTCGTGGGTTTAAGATGATCGTTAATTATTCGTAGGTTTAAGATGATCAGTATAAAATGGGGCCGTTATCTCTGCCCCTTGGGGGAAAAAATTCTGGTTTGAATTTTTTCCAATGATAACAAACATTTTGAAACATTGATGCTAATCTTTCAAAGCCTTCCAGAAAGGCCAGTTGTCCACTGCTTTGCACTTTTATGCTGTCAGTCATACCTGTACAAAGTGAGTATAAGACATTACCACCAGTATGAACAGTAGAGCATTGTGTGGTGTTTGATATAATCTTAAATAACTTTCTCACAGTGGTTAAAAAAAAAAGTGAAAGGCAGGGGGGAGTCAGGCCAAAAATGCATTCTGGGAAGCTATGTTTCCTGGGGCCTGAAGTCAGTGGGCATTTTGTCATTGACTGGATTGAGACCAAGTAGAACATCTGTGCCTGACAGAAGGTGATGTCTTGATTCCAGAACACATACAAGTCTCAATGCTCTTGTTTGCTGATTCTTGCTATATGAGTATTATGAAGCAGGAAACTGTGATAACACATCCCAAGATGACTGGTATTGTTTTAACTCCAGAAATTTCTACAAACATCCCACTGTTGAATTATTATGGGGTTCCATAGTCTCTGATTTGGCCATTGCTATCGGCTCTTGGTCTGGCAAGAGGCAACATAACTGTGGCCTCAGAGGGTGGAGCAACAGGCAATATGATCCCTAAAATCTCCCTATTATCTATTGTGGTTTGATTCTTAACCCAGTGTACATAACTGCTCTTCCACATTGCTAAACCCATTTTTAGGACAGGGAACACATTACTGTGATTAGTTACTGTGACTTGGTTTTAATTCAATTGTAACTGATCACATTTTGCCCCTACAGGGAACTTTAATTACTTTTTGTTACAATGGCAAACAAAAAGCACTGCTGCTGAAGAACTGCTTAGTGACCCAAATACCAGCTCTTCAGCCTGTGTGTTTTTGGCAAAATACAATCTCAGCTGGAAATAAATATCCCCTATATATAGTTTGAGATCACCCCTGGAAATGATATATACATTTTCCTTCCAAATGTCTGGAATTGCAACTGTCTTTGAACATGTGTTTGAGCCAGCCTTGGTGTAGAAAGAAATTGCCACAAACGACTGTAGCATGTTTTTTCAAATGTATCTAAAATATCATCTTGTCAGATTAAATTGGCTTGACATGGACATCAAAGGCACATTTGTCTTTGGTTAAAGTGGGTTCAGCTGGAAAACCTTTGACAGAATACTATATGGAGTTGCAAATGCGAAAGAGTTATTTCATTCAATACTGTAACTAGACAGAAAAACTTCAAGACTCATTATTTTCTGCTTCTTCAGTCTTGTTCCCTTAGACAATGGCTCCATCTAGTGTCTGTGTAATCACAGCACTGAAGAGTTCTGTTATTCCATGACTTGGAAGCTGCAGTCATAGCGACTCAACGATATAGTGCTAATCTGCTGTCTTTTGCCCATGAAAAATATTTGGACATTTCTTCAGGGGTTTGCTTCACCTGTCCATCTCAACAAATCCATAACACTAAATAAATGCCATTTATTTTTTAGACAATGGGCCAAATTCATCCTGCTTCACTGGAGTTACAGGGATGGATGTGGCCCCAGATTTTATCAGATCCTACAGAGGAATAAGCAGGAGGAGGAAAATGTGTGAAGAAATTTGTTTCAGAGCCCTTTGCTGCTCTCATTGTGTTTCGCACTGGAGATAGTAGTCTCTTGGCTTGTTCCCTCATGAGCATGCGTTGCTCCCAGATGCTGTGCTGGGACTAGCCCTTCCTGTGGCTGAACTGGTCACACAAACAGTAACATCATCTTACAGGGTGGCACCAGCAGCCACATTTCCCCTTGCTTACCTTGGTGTTCCAGGAGCAATTGAGTGTAAAATTCTTTCACAGGCGTCAGTGAGGAATGAATGCTAATTCGGCAGTGTTTTATGGCCACTTCACATCCCTTTTGAACTTCTACCTTGCCCTGATAATGACAAGACATGGACTTCTTTGAAGTTCCTGGCTCAACATGGCTACCTAGCTGGGCTGATATGAAGGCGCAGGCTTTTGAGAGATTGTTGGCTCAGCATCTCTAGCTTGCTGGACTGATGTCAGCTTCTGAGAACTCATTAGCTCTGTGCCTATATTGTCAGTCTGAAGTCAAGGGGCAAACTGCTATAGGGTTGCTGGATCAGCAGCTTTAGCATACTAGGAGTATGTCAAGGTACAGGCCTCGGTGAGGTCACTGCATCAGCATTTTTATATTTCTGGGCTTAACTCCTCACAGAGAGGGAAAACAAATGGGCCATGCACCATTTTCTGAAGGTCAGTAAGCTAAGAATACAGTACGATCTTCTGGATATCCAAAAGCAGTGGTGTTAAGAGCTCCCAGAAGCTGTATCTTATAACAAGCTGCCAAATTCTGCACCCGCTTCAATTTCTGGATCGATTTAAGAAGTAACCAGATGTAAAATGCATTCCAGCAGCCTAATCTGGAGGTGATACAGGAACAGAGATGATAGTGGCAAGGTCTGCATCCAAAGGCATAGCCTCCTGGCCATACACAGATGAAAAAAGCTGATCTCGCTACAGATGGGAATCCAGCAGGACTCCTTGAGTGTGTCCCTACAAATGGTAAGCGAACGCCCTCTATCAAAGGGGCGGATGTTATCTTTGTCAACGCATCTCGTTGTTTTCCTCAGCCAACCAACATCACCTTCATCTTCTCAGATTAAATCTGAGCCAGTTTACTTCTCATCCATGCCCTCATCTCATCCAAACACTGGGCCAAGCAATCAACTACTTTGTCTGGCTCAGGTGATATGGCGATATAGAACTTGGTGTCATCAGCATACCAAGGGCACTGAAACCAGTGTCTTTACTAACTCTCCTAGTGACCCCAAATATACATTAAGCAGGAGAGATACATGGTGCATGAACATTGAATGCTGTCCTATCTTCTGCAATAGCTCACAGATAAGTCAACAACACCTCCTGGCTAAAGGCAACTGACAAATCTAATATTAGAATGGACACACACAATCTTCATCCTTGTCCAGGAAATCATCTACAAAATGCACCCAGTGCAGTCACAGTCCCATATCCTGGACAGTACCCAGATTATCAAGGATCCAAGAGATATGAGGCCACCTGATACTCTGAAGTAATTGCCCATCATCTTTTCAGTAACCTTTGCAAGAAGTAAGTGCGTTACCAGGCAATAATTGATCAGATTTTCAGTGTCAAATGACCGTTTCTAGAGCAGAGGCTGTACTGTTGCTTCCTTAGGAGAAACTCATAGTTTGCCCATCCCTAAGGAGTCTTTAACATGCACTGCCAACAACCTGTAAACTTTCAATAAGCAGGAAGGACCTAGGTCCTGAGAACAAGCACAAGGAGAAATTGCTGAGCGCCACTGGCTAAATCTCAAGCAGAGAAGATCTCGCTTTTGCCTCTCCCCCACCCCCCGCCCTCTCCGCGATCATGTCTGGCCTTCTTTTATGGTCACAGTCAGAGCAGATTAATTCCTAGAGATTTTGTCTGCAAAACAACAAGAAATTTCCTCACAATGAAACATATTTGTATTAGCAAATGAGTGGCAACAACTCCGACTGAGCAGGCTTCTCCACCACCCAAAGGAAATCTACTGACTGAGACTTTGCAGATGCAGTGGGGCTGGCAAAGAAACTTCACTATGCCACATGCATGGCCACAACATAGGACTTTAAACTCTCTGTGCTGTAATACATCAGCCCCATACTGAGATTTCTACCACTGGCGCTCCAGCTGTCTTTCCTCCTGCTTCAGCTGTCACAAGTAATCCACAAACCAAGGGGACTTGTGAGGTCGAAACCCGGGAGAAGATTGTCTAGTGGGGGCGCCGCTGCATTGATGGTTGAAGTCAACAGGATGTTATAATAGTCCACCAAACTATTAAAGGAATGGTGATTTAGCAGAATAATATTTTCCCTTGGAGCCCTCTAGAATCCCTCAGATTTCATTAGTTTTAGATATAACCATCATTCTGAACTCCCATTGGAATAAAGAAGAGATGTGAATACCCAACACCTCTGAAGATAAGGCTACTTTTATCAAGTTGCCAAAATGTGGATGTAAGTGACTAATGTTAGGCACCCACATTTGAAAATGTTGGCATCAGTTACTTGCCTATACTCAAGGTTCTATGACGTCTTTGCAATTGTTTGTAAAATTCTAACATAAACATTGTGATTTTTCTTATGTACAGTTGTTTTCGGGAGAGCCTCTGTGAATAGCTCACTTAGACTGAATCCTTTCTTTCCACATTTGAAATTAAAGTGGCTCCCTTCATAATTTACTTTTTACCACAATTCCTTATTCCAGCTAACGTTTATTCACAGCTTTCTTTAGACAGCAAAGGCAATAGAGATAATAAATAAAGCCCCTCTGGTGCCAGGCAAAAACAGACACAGTTTGATAGGAAAGTATGCTGCTGTCTTGAAGGACCTCCTTGAATATGAGACATAAATCTGAGAAGGCTCTTTTGAAATGCCATAACCTTTCCTTCCTTATGGGAGACTTCTGTTCAAAGAGAGTGTAACTAAAGTTACGGCTCATCTGGACCTTGTTACCCCTAACAACGAATAGTAGGATGATATAGGAGGGCGGAAGCTGCAGAAACCAGCCATTTGGAGTGAGTATATCATTCAATATCTTCATTATGTAATATTCCCCTTTGAAAAAAACCTTCCAGGTGCACAAATGTAGTTTTTGCTCTCTTTTATTCAGTGTCTGGAAAATATTAGTAATTGATGACAATCAATACAGAATTCCCCAGTAGCCAGGTAGCATTTTAAAGGTCTAGCAGGGGCAACTCAAAACCAACCATGAACAGCAACCAAAACAATGAGCTGATGATATGGGGGTTGGAGGAGAGGGATAAATTACACCTTCTTTGTTCTGGCCAGGGGAGGGTGTTTCCTTGATCCATGACTATCTACTGCACTGTCTGCCTATGCTGGTGTATATTACAGTGGTGATAGGGCTAAACCAAGTTTCCAGGTTTGAGCCCTGTATCCTGATCTGAATTTTGTATTATAATGAGGCAAATCAAAACCCCACATTCAAACACTTCCGAGCTTTGGATTGAAAGGGGGAAGAGGTTCAGGAACTGGATCTGAATCACAACATGCCAACATTTCAGATTGTTTGGCACTGGTGTTTGGCTTTGTATTATTATAGAGATAGGTCTGATATGGTGTTTTGGTTCTAGGTCATCCTATATAATAAAAGGCCAGAAGATGTTTGTCCGAAGCCATCATGCGCAGTAGAGAAGGCCCGGACAAACAGCCTGCTGGGAGTTGTAGTTCGGCGGCACAAAATGGCCACCGCACATGCGCCGCCGCGAGCCATAGAGACGGCCCGGACAAACATCATTAAGCACTTTGGCCCGTGTACACGGGCTGTTACACTAGTCTTTATAATAAAATGAGACTTTCTGCAGTTCCGGGAATGATACACACAGCTCCCATTTTCTAAGAGACAGCAGTGGGCCAGAGCCTCAGATGACGTAAATTGTCATAGCTCCAATTTATGTCAGTTCTGGCCCTCAGTAAAGAGGACTAGAAATTGAGACTCCTGGATTCTATTCCTGACTCTGTCACCGACACACTTTAAGTCAGATCCTCTGTTGGTATATAATGGTGTAACTTTTTTTATTTCAGGAGAACTTATGCTGATTTTCTCCCAGAATGAGGCTCTCACCCACAGTTGGATGCTGAGAGGACACCCAATCCATGTTTAGACTTCTAAAATAAGTGGCCTGATTTTCAGAGCTGCTGATCACCAAGAGCTCCAACTGACTTCTTAATGTAGACACTCCAGTTTCTTCGTGAATTGCCATAGCTCCAAGTTTCGAAGTGATGGCCATAACATCTTTGCACCTTAGTGTAGCCATATGGGGAATGATTAGAATAAGAGCTTTATTATCATAGCACTTTGTGAAGGTTAATCAACTGTTTGTAGAACATTTGACATAATTGGCTGGAAGGTGCTATATAAAAGCCAGATTGTGACTGGCCCTTATACCGGGTCTGCATGAGTTTGAGGACACAAGGGCACCCAGGAGCACTGTGTGACTTTCTGGTTTTGATCCATTCTTTTTGTTTTTACTAGTTCCTGCCCCTTTCCCATGCTCTATGCCTGCCACGGACTTGATCCAGTCCAGCCCTGTTGCTGAGTGTCTTATTCCAGGCACAGTAACTCACATTACTGAATAAAATTCATTGTTGGTTACCTGGTCTTTCCAAGTATGTTATCCCCTATGATTTGCGAACGGCAAACTCATTTTTACATTTTGTCTCCTCAGTCAATTTGACCACTCCCAACACCGCGCTCCCTCATTATAGAAAATAAAATTAGCTTTTGATTGAGCAAATTAGGTTAAACATATCCAAGCCACAGCCACACACAGACAAACAATCGAACATTCATACCCTTTCTGTGCTATTTAGAATAATGGCGGTGACAGACAGCTACAGAGGAAATTACTGAAGTTGTCAAACTCCATCTAGTGGAAGAAAAGCAGAAGAGAAAGAATGTTTGGTAATGTTCTTGTGCTCTCACTTACACACACATATGCACACACCATTTCTCAGTACAGTTAGAGCATTAGAAACAATCTTTTGTTTGCTGTATTTGTTTTAAATTGGAAAGAGGACCAATAAGATAAAGAAAAGAGAGCGCAGGAATCTATAGATTAAACTCCTTGCTCAGAACTTCAGTATCATGAGTTTTGAGGTAACAAAGCCACATGAAACTCATAAAAATCTTCTAGCACTGGGCTGCACCAATTTGAGAGCTGAAGTTATGTAGACTGTCTAGCAATTAGATTATCTCAGATTACAGAGATTTTCACATTGATGCATGTGATGCGGGGTACTGACCCTGCACTGGAGAGGAAGGGGTTAGGGCAACCCTGTTGGGCATGTTCCAGCTGCTGCTGCAGTATAACAGGGAGCTGCACAGTTCAGTCAGGGCTGACCGCCGAAGAGGGAAGACGTACCTCACCGGCTCCAGCTGAGGAGCAGCCAGGAGCCTGGACCAAGGGAGCAGGAGATGCTGCGATCAAAGCAGGCACCCATGGAGGCTCCGGGGAGATTACAGGTATCCGTGACACCCTGAGATAGGGTGACCAGACAGCAAATGTGAAAAATCAGGACAGGAGGTGAGGGGTAATAGGAGCCTATATAAAAAAAAGACCCAAAAATCGGGACTGTCCCTATAAAACCGGAACATCTGATCACCCTACCCCGAGACCCTGAAGACACCCAGACTCAGCTACAGGAATTAAGGTTGGGAGCAGCTCACGGAGGGTCCCGCCAGCGTCCCTGCAGTAGTCGGCCTACAATCCCCTTGTTTCTACTAACTCTGGCCACTGGGTCACACTTCACTGCAGACAAGGGGAGTCCCACTGACTCCGGCCATTGGGCCACATGACCCTGATGCAGAGCACAACCCTATTGGTGGTGTTGTGGGGCTATCATGCCCTCGCCCTGCCCCAGGGTGACGGGGGTATTGGCCCCGTGACAATGAAATTTAATGAATTAATGAGCCAAAGTACAAACAATAACACTTTACAAGGAAAGTGCTATATAAATATATACAGCACATATTTAGTTGTAGATCTCCGAGTGGTTTTTAAACATGAGCAACCATTACTTACCCCCATTTTACAGATGGAGCAGCTGAGATAGAGAGAGTAACCAATAGGCCCCAAATCCCACAGTGAGTCAGCGGCAGAATCAAGAACATAAGACCCCAGATCATCTGACTCTCATTCCTAAGCTAATAGATAGCTTCTTCAGGTGAAAACAGGCATACAGTCCATGAAGCGTAATGCTTAAAGGGGTTAGAGGTGTTGTGAAATCCTAGTATCACTCCCTGCACTTTGGAGCCATGTTGTTCCTGGCTGGCTAAGGCCAGTGGGGAAGAACTAGATCCACTCTTAGTGAAGATTATTCCTTTAGGGTGGGCAAATTGCTGGCTTCTATTGTGAGAGCCGTTGTATGACCCTCACTGCAAAAAACATCAGTTGATGCTGACAAGTGCATCAGCTATTTCTAATAATGCATGGTCACATTCGTGGTTAAGACTATTGATAAGGTTTTGGCAAAGGCACTTGCCAAGTAGTGGACAGGCTCACATCTCCTTGACTAGACGCCGGCCTGGGAACGGCATAGACATTACACTGGTAGATGTGCTCCTGCCGGTGAAGGATAAGGATCAGGTGTCCATGATGATATTGCTACAGTAGGCCTGTCAGCTGCCTTTGATACCATTGATGAGGAGTTGCTGTTGTCCTGGCCTTTGAACCCTTGCTGGAATAGACAAAGCTATCCTTCAATATCTTCATTCCTACTTCTTCAAGGGTAGTTTTGGACAATTGCTCATCTACCCTAACGGCTCCCTGATGGGCTGCATCTTGTCTCCTTTCCTTGTTCAACTTGTGCATGGAGCCATTGGGATAGTTAATGAGAAGCATGGGGTACACTGATTTCAGTGGGCTAATGACACTCTCATCCAATCCAGGCTGCGGTGTCAAAATTCCTTCAGGATATTTGGTAGAGACCGGGGCATGGCTGAGAGGTAGCTGTCTGAAGCTCCATCCACAGAAGACTGTGGTGATGTTAGTAGGCTGGGTAGATCAGCTGGAAGAGATGGTGATGACTATATCTGCTCCTTTGTAGCCACCGTTTGATCCTGGAGTGAGAATCTAGTGGTACTGTTGCATTTTTACAGCTGCTACTGGATTATTTTAACAGCTGTAATGAGGATACCCTTTGGTCATTTACATTTAGCCTGCAGACTGCAACCTGTGTTTTTTTTTTCAGATGGGGAGCTTGCAACCAGAATCTGTGTCTTTGTTACCTCAAGACTAGATTACTGCAGTGCACTCTGCTTGAGGCTAAATTTAGATATGCCTGAATAATGAAGCTGGTGCAGAATACATCACCCTGTTTGGTGAGTGAAGTTTCTCATTGGGAGCACATGACTTAAGTGATCTGGGAGTTGCAGTGACTGCCTATTGTTTCTGGGTAGAGTTTAAGGCCTTCTAAATGTCTTGGCACCTACCTATTTGAGAGGCTACCTCTCATGCCATGCCCAACCACTGCAATACACTGTACTTGCAGAGCAAGCTTTAGTGATGGCTGCTCAGCTTTGGAATTCATCCTCTCCCTTGGTCCAGTCTTGAAGACATGAGCTGCAAGACTCCCTCTCTGCCTCAGAACCTGGATAGAAAGTAACATTAATGACTGAGATTTGTGGCCACAGAGAGATATTGTTGCCCTGATATCTCTGGTGGGTCATTTTCTGGTTTTGCTATTTGATTATGTTACTCTGTTTTACAATACTGTGTCAAAGATGTCTAGGGTATCATTGTTATAAAGCTAAATAAACAGAGTAGCCTCACCCAAGATGGAGGAATAGGCCTGTGCCCTGTCCCTTATGGACACAGGGTGCCTGTGATGGTATAGCTATTGCTGAATTTCTAGAGATGTGAATTAACATGATTGTAAATTCTAGTGCACACTGGGCCCAACCATTTGTTGCTGGTTGTACTTACATATGACTAACAACAAATGGCTATGTCCGGTCGACACTAGAATTTACAATTGTGTTCTAAACAGATGTTAAAACATGACCAAAAATGTAAACATTGACATACCCAATGGGTGCCATAGGTTGTGGCATCTGCAAGCCATCAAGGGATTCACAAGTAAACCAGTAGCTGCTGGGAAAATCAACAACCATTAAAATCAGAGCATCACTATTAAGAGGTACGTTTGCAGCCTGGAGTGCTTTTTTCCCCTACAACTGCTTGCCATTGGTGAAACTGAGACCTACAGAAGATCCCTGGAACCCTGTCATATGTGGTACCCAAACTAGAGCCATCTGAACAGCAAGAGGTGCTAAGCTCTGCTACTGTGGGATGAGTTCTTCTAGATTTAACTGAAGGAACTGGTATCATACAAGATTTGCCTTTCCAAAATGGCCCTCAATTTTTCAGTGATCCTTCTAGTTGCAGTCTTCTCCAGTTTGAAAAATACATGCAGTACCAGTTATTACCATGGCTCTGCTGTTTCACATTGTACATGTGGGCCGTAATTCTAGATACATTTACATTTTAAAACCTGTTATTGGGAATGTTTGGTAGACCTGTATAAAACTTTGGCAGGAATCATAGAAATGTAGGGCTGGAAGTGACCTCAAGAGGTCTTCTAGTCCACCCCCCTCTCCCGAGGCTGGATTAACTATACCTAGACCATCTGTATTTGGTATTTGTCTATCTTGTTCTTAAAATCTCCAATGACAGGGATTCCACAACCTCCCTGGGTACCTATTCCAGCACTTAACTATCCTTAGAGTTAGAAAGTGCTTCTAATATTCTACCTGTATTTTCTTTGCTGCAAACTAAGCTGATTACTTCTTGTCCTAACCTCGTAGAATATGGAGAATAATGGATATATATATTTGCAGACTTTACATATTTGAAGACTGCTTATATCTCCCCCTCAGACTTCTCTTCTCTAGACTAAACATGCCCAATTCTTTCTTTTTAATATCAAAAAAGCACAGGGAACATTTAGAAAACCATGAGGATATTTATTAATACAGGGTTGCATTAGTGTAAAGGGAATTTACTATGTAACATTTGCTAGGGATTATAACATGAGGACTTCACAGAGGACAGTAATACTTTGGATATAGCCTCAAGTGAATTTCCTTATAAGTTTATCTGCTGAATGTGGTGTTTTCTGATAATCCCATTAACAATAAAGTTACTTGGAACCCATTCTCTCATCACAATCAGTAGTGATATAACACTAACTCTCAACACTGAGCACTGCAGTTTATTTTAATAAAAAACACTCCTCTATATATGTTGTAATCAAAATTACTGAGGTGAATATTGTTGGGGGAATCTTGTGTGGGGAACCAGTGAATGTTAATTTATCACATACAGCTTTTCTTAGTTTTCCTTCACATGGTGCAAAGTATTTATTTTCACACAAAATAAATCCCTCTAATTGTAAGTAATACCTTACTTATAAAAGGTTCCTGTTCTAGAAATGTCTTTCCTGTGCCCTGATTTCTGACCATCAGATGCCTTATTGTAAAAAGTTACTGGTGTGTAATGTTCAATATATTTTGAAGGGACAATTCTGTGTTTATGACAGGGTAGTTTGCACTGGTAAAAATTACTGATTTTTTCACCGTGGGTAACTGAATGTAAAACACCGGAAAATGTGATAAACAGATGTTCTGTCTATCACAGGAGCTTGCAGTTCATATAGTATAGATCTCAAAATTGCCCTCTTTTCAGAACATCAAGGCATTTATTAGAGATATGTCAAACCATAAAAGGCAGATTCCATCTCTTCAAATTTGTCTGTTAACCATTACACAAGAGAAGCAGGTAGTGGATATAAGGAGTACAGTATCTTGCTGGAGACTATGATAGTTGTTTGTGTAGGGCTTAGAGGCACCAATCAGGTATCAGGGTTGCCTTGTGCTAGGTACTGTACAAATGAGTAAATCAAAAGACTGTCCTTTAAAGTAATGGAAACTCAAACACTTGGTGTCACTGTTGCTTTACAAAAATAGATCTGAAGGGTACTTTATCTGACTGTGGAAAAAAGGGTTATTTCTCAGGGTGGAAAATTAGAAGTAGACATTTTGGGTCATCATTGTGTCTCTAATTTTGATCATTCTCTACTGAAATATCAGTAGGGGCTGTGATGTGATCTGTAGCGTTAAAGTGCCTAGTCACATGCTGATCCAGCTTCTTTATAACAATAACAGATTTGTCATTCATGAAATGCATATGTGAGCACATCTGGTGTGTCCTGTGTGTATTTATGACAGTCCAGATGTTGACATGGTACGACAGCTGAGAGAGGTAGATGTGCAATGATGACATGTTGAATATTGTAGGTTTTGTCAGTGGATATGTCTTTAAAAGTGGCTTGTTTTTTTAATGATCACCGATAGCCTTTCTCTTTGAATCATGGTTGTTAGAGTCAGTTTTGCTAACAATCTGGTTTCATTCTTTGACATCGGAGGGCTTCACCCGACTGGCACAAAAGAAACAAAAAGAAAGAAAGAAAATTCAAAGTAGGGCTGACGCTCTCTATAAAGTGTGGCTGTTGTCTGAATGTAACACACTGAGACTTCTTTGTCCCTAGCAACCTGCACATCTGAGCTTTACTCAGATCAAAGGTAAAAGGGAGAATTTTCTAACTGCCAACCCTGTAAGCACAGTTTGGGGTGTAAAAATCAATCCGGCATTTCTGCTTCATTCAGCATCACCAGCAATGTAGAGTCTGATTGACTTGATTGATGCATTGAGTAGAATAGAATACAGCTTCTTTTCCTGCAGCTATGTTGGCTCTGCCAAGCTGAGAGCAGTAAAAATCTGGTTTTCTCTGCAAGTGATGCTGATATTACTCAGGCACATGTGGCCAAATTCTGCCCACAATTACACCGGTGTAACCAAAGTTGCTTCAATCAGATCATACAAGTGTAATTTAGGATAAAATTTTGCCCACCGAGTGCAAAGAATGTGGTAACAATCTGGAGTTGTTTTGACAGGTATTTTCGTATCATTTTAAGTCATATTTATAATAGTCGTATCACTAATTTTAAGTCATATTTATAATTTTGTAACATGCTGTAGCAGAAGCTGAACTCAAGTTAATGTAATTGTGTCAGTTTATAGAGAAGCCAGGTATTATTAATTATTATTATTATTAATAATGTATTTTTACCAGTGATGAATTTGGCCATATGAATTCAAACATACATCTAGGTGCCATAGGTTGATTTGAAAGCAAACAAAAGAATCAACAGACAGGTGACAATATAGCCAATTCATGGCTTTTTCAGGCCTGCTCTGTTAGTTGTTTAACAACTTTACCTTGGATTTGAACAATACTAATACATGCAGGCAGAACACACACAGGCAGTATCCTGTCAATGCACAGAATCAGTAGCTTTTTGAATTATACCTAATGACTCCAAACTTCTCAATACATATTAAAATGCTTCTGAAAACTAGGCCCAATGCCTATTACAGGGTCCTCTTTCCTAGTATGTTGGCTGTTTACTGTTTGCCCTCATACTATAAAGATGCCTTGCAAAATGTTACTCATTCATGGTGAGTAATGTAATTTGATGGGATCCACCAATGAGTGATTTGGGATGTGAGGTTCCAGTTCTGTGCCAGGCAGGGTTGAGCCTACTCTATTCAATCCTGAATCCAGTTGCTCTCTGTCTGAGTACTGCTCAGCACCAGCGACTGGTGTGTCCTTCTCTGTAGCCTGTATCGGGAATGAATCAGAATGTTTCATTCTTGTAAGTGATACTTTTTGAGTAAACATCCCCTGGGTTCCTGTGATGTGTAACTAATGGAGTGCTAAACTCTCAGGACTGGTTTAAGACTCAGAAAGTACACGTGTTGCCAATCCATCATGTTCCTAATACTAATTAACATAGCAGGGACACAATAAAGCCCCAGAACTTGCACACATTACCCAGCTCGAGTTTCCATTTTATAACAAACTCTCTATTGACCTAACAAAAGCGCATATTGGGAAAATGAGACGTGGCCTCTTGTACCATTCAGCAAAAGGAAAAGAGATGCTGAATATCGTTTATTATTATTCGTTATTCTTGTATAGCATAGAATGGAATTTTCAAGTCGTTTGCAGGCAGTTGCATTTTACAGACATCATATGTATCCCTCAGTCGCATTCAGGTATACTATTCCTTGCTGGACTTGAGCCAGACCTAATGCACACACAAAACTCCTATTGACTTCACTTCCATAGGAGGTTTGCCTGTTTTAAGGGTCTGATTCTGCTCCCACTGAAGTCAATGGGACTTGAACTGTTGACTTCAATGGAGCAAGATTAGGTCCTAAGAATGCAAGACTGGGCCCATTATATTATTCGTTTACTATTACTAATATCATTGGCTTTGGCTCCTCTTAAATTTTCTTTAAAATCAGTTTTAAAATATCAGGCAGGTGGACAAACAACACCATTTAGTGAATGGTTGAGTTTGTGCTAGATTTAGCATGTCTAAGATGGACGGTCATTGTTAGGTACTACAAAATATTATTCTGTTATTGGGCTTCACTCACTACTGTGTGACTCCTGGTTTATGCCAGTGGATTTCAAGAGAATTACACTGGTATATAACTGAAGTAAAGTGGTGGTGAATCAAGCCAGTCTGGACATTTATAGCATGCCAATATATAAATGTATATGGTGAAATTCTGACCCCATGGAAATCAGTATAAGTGTTGCCATTGATTTCGATGAGGCTAGGATTCCACCTTTGAAATTCTACTGTAGTTCCTGCTAAAGCCAGTGGAATTCATAGACAAACATCTAAGTATAATTTATTCCCCAGTTACTGCTTATCCTTTTGTGTGTTGCACAAGACGCTAACTACTCCAGCCATTACTAAATGAGGTTTTCATTTGGGCAAATGGTGTTTTATCCTAGAAGTTGTCATAATTATCACCCAGCAACACCCAGTGGACCAGATCCTTTGGTCGTTACTAAGTCAGTCAGAACTCCCACTGAAGTAAGGGGAGGTTTGCCTGAGAAAGAATATCAGGATCTGGCACAGTGTTTGTTCTTAAGTCTGTTTTTAAAATATTTTCTTACTGTTGTTTAAAAAAGTAGGTACTTATATTTCACAGGGATATTGACAGGTAACATATATGGGAACTTACCAATAAAAATACCCAGGTAGTATACAGGTTTCAGGTATGGCCATCTAAACTATTTGGTATCACCTGGGCATTTTACCTGAAGTACTGCAGCTGCATCTGCATTGGCATGCCCTACTGGTGAAATGTGCATGCACCATCTGCATTGGCATGCCCTACTGGTGAAATGTGTATGCACCATCTGCATTGGCATGCCCTACTGGTGAAATGTGCATGCACCATCTGCATTGGCATGCCCTACTGGTGAAATGTGTATGCACCATCTGCATTGGCATGCCCTACTGGTGAAATGTGCATGCACCATCTGGGCACTGGAGCAGATGCCCTAATCCAGAACCTCCAGGAAGAGCCCATTGATTAAACAAACAGCTGTGAATCAGAGTGAAGAGACATTCGTCCTACTAACATTTGATTGATCTTGTAAATGTCCTAAACTGCACAGTACCCCAGGCAGCCCCTTGGAAGAAACACCACTCTAAACCTTCCCAGTGAAGTGAGCACTGGCTTAGCTATGTCAGTGGGCGTTAGGTGCCTAAATACCTTTGAATATCTGTGCCAACAGCAGCTGAAACTCTTTTAGGTGACTCCTCAAAGTCTCCTGTGAACAATCCTGTTGGCAAATTGGACGTCCTGGACATGATGAAACTCTTTACAGGGCTTTGTCCTTTAAAAAGGAAAAAGCATTAACTATAGGCCTTATCCAGTTCCAACTGAAATCAATGGGAGTCTTTTCATTGATGTCAGCGGAGCTGGATTAAGCCCTGGAACCACAGAACGGGTAAACTTTATGCACTGTCTAAGTGGCTGGACACGTTGCATAGCTGATGGCCAAAGACTGCAACTTGCTAAAGTGTCAGATGTTAATTCACTGACAGTGTGCCCAGTATACCATATGATCTTAGAACAGTTTATGGAATATTCTTTTTGTATTATTACAAGTAAACCTAAATTCAGAAAAACACTGCAAGTCAATAATGTTTTGAAGTACAATGCCTCCAATGTGCTTAATATGTGCTCAGTATTTTGCAGCTGTATATAGAGTTACCCCTATGATCTCAATAACTTCAGTGAGGCTGCACAGGTGTAACCAAGGGCAGAGTTTGATCCCCCGTATTAAGTGGCTGCACATTTCATGCAGGCCTTTTGCCTTAGATTTTCCCCTGGATTTGTGTATTTACAACTTGTTCCATACTGTAGTTTAAGTAAAGTCTATCTAGAAGATGAATGTATTTTTGGTTTCACGTATATTTTGTGTTATTTTTTTAAATATCCCCCCCACCAAAACAAGACAAAGGGAAACAAATGTGGCATATGCTTAAGTGCTTTGCTGCATTGGGGTCGGACTGTTCAACATCTTGCAAGATGGGGCCATAGGTTTAGAAATGACCAGACATTCATTATGTGAGTCAAATTCAGGCTAGTCACTAAGCAGGTGTGTGGGTGGAAGAGAGGGAGAAGATACAAAGAGCTTTCCTCCCCCTTTCTCCCTTGCACAGAGACTGGCAAGAATCACAATGGGGAGCACAGCCCCTACTCCCTCTTAAGCATGAAAGGGGCAGAAGCAAAATGAGGGTGAGGCCATTGTTCTGCCCTCCCTCCACTGGCACATGAAGTGGGTAGTGTGCTGTGCATGCCTGATTAGTGCAATGAACAGCCCAGTGTGCACTACCCAGAAGTCCCCAAGAGAAATCCTGAGTCAGCCAGAACACCCAGTGAAGCTTCTGCACCTCTGCCCCATGCTCTCTTTGATGCCTCTGATTGCTCTTTTCAGCAGATGCTAGCCCTGTACTTGTAAACAAGGCATGCTGGAAGATTCACAGTGTGAAAGGCCTACAGGAGAGCTAATTATGGGTTAAAACATGACCAAATGTGGTCTGCAAAAGGTACAGCAGTAGAAACTCCCCCACAAACACTAGGCAAAATCTTCCGGAAAGAGGACCCATACAGCAAGCTATTTCAGTGCTAACGTTAAGCATGGAAGGCATCTTATTGACTTCCACAGGACTGTGTCCTCCCTCTCACGCTGCCTCCCCCTCTTCTGGCCTTCAAACAACCCTCCAGCCTCACCAAGTTCATCATCAGAAGTAAGTTCCCCACAGATCAAGACACTCCAACTCAAAGCAGCACTAGGCCTTGATAGAACAACAGCTGCGAAACCTACAGACATATCTCCACTGCTACAATGGTCAATACCAACCACCCAACAAAACTTTCAGGATCCAGGGGTCCCACACATGCCTATCACAACATGTAGTGTACCTCATCCAGTGCATCATATGTCCCAACAACAACTATGTGGATGAAACCAGACAATCACTGGTGCTCAGATGAACTTACAAAGTAAAACCATCAAAGATACTAATATCCTATCATCTGTGGGCAAACTCTTTTCACAGAGTGATCGCTCTATATCTGACTTCGCCGTCCTCATCTTCAAAGGAAACCTGCACAATACTTTCAAAAGATGAATCTGGGAGCTTAAATTCATAACTCTGCTGGCCACTTAAAATCAGTTTCCCTGTTGAGAGCGTGGTTTTGATGGCTCATTACAACAATTTGTAAACTACTATTCAGAAGTGTAAATAGGGTGGTATGCTTTGTCCCGGTAACATTTGTAGCATGCAGGGGGTACCAGAAAGACTTGGGGAGGCTAGCCCCGCCCTCTGGAGGGAATTGGAGCTGCACTCTGCTCCTTAAAGGAGCAGAATGTGGCTTGGTGTGGCATTCAATCTTTATATGGGTTTAACAGCACAAAACCTATGCTAACAAACTTATACAAAGACTTTGTTGGAGTTTGTTATATTTATTGTGCTGTTATGTTGGTCAGGAGTCCTCAAGATGAGAGGAGTGGGTGGGACAGAAGGTGTTTTTGATTCCTCGTCCAGTCTCTGGACTATGAGCATTCTAACCAAGGGACTGAGGACTTTAAGGTAATCTGGAGCCTCCATCTTTTCTTGATCCTTTGCAAATGGACTCATGAGTTAGATATGGTACAACGACTGTTCTAGCCTCATTGATTGCTGATTTCTCCCTTGCAATGGACAAAGATTAGATGTCTGCTGACTTTCTCACATAAGTCAGCAGCCTTTGATACCTGTGGTATAAGCGACATAGCCCTTGCTTGAATGGTTTTGTTCTTTCCTCTCCAAATATCAAAGCCTGTTCCCATTGAACCCAATAGCAAAACTTCTTTTAATTTCAATGGAAACAAGATTTGACCCCAGAAGATCAGAAAGTGTGATTTTGATCAGTTGCTTTGTCTGTCCAGAGAGAGTTCTCATGCATGTTTTGCCATCTGATTGTATTGCCCCTCCTGTATGTCCCGCTGAGGAAAATAGTAAAACAATTTGGGCTGTAGTTCTATCATAATGCACATGGTACACACAGTTCTATGCCTCTTTTCCATCGTACCCCGATAGCACAGTATCTTTGCTTGCCCAGTGCCTGGCAGAGAGCAATATTAGGCCTTGTCTACACTGCCACTTTACAGCGCTGAAACTTTCTCACGCCAAGGGTGTGAAACCCCCCCCCCCCGAACAATGCAAGTTTCAGCACTGTAAAGTGGCAGTGTAGACACTACTCCCTTCACTACTCCCTCTCTCCCAGCACTGCTGCCGCGACTACACAGGCACATTACAGTGCTGCGCGGCCATGCTTTAATGTTGGTAGTGAAGACATTCCCTTAGATAAAGGTAAGCTGGCAGAAGTTTACTTTGGACATAAGGGAGGCACTGATAGTGTGTTAAGGGAAAGTGGGGTGATTGTCCTTCCTGTCCTTCTTTCATTAAGAAGTTTTCAATTTAGGATGCTGCTGGATCCTCAATGACACCTGGAAGTATAGGTGTTTAACAGATGCAGTTGTAAAATTTTGGACAGGTAAGGGGAGTGTCAGAGGGGACGGGGAGAGCGTGGGAGCCCCGGGCTGGGGAGGAGTTGCAGGGAGGGTCCCGTGGGCAGTACTGGCAAGAAATGATTTCTACTTGCACCACTGCTACTAATCCTCCTTTGTCTTGCGATGGCACAGGTGTTAATTCCTCACTTCCTTTTAATTAGTTTCTTGCAACAAGTGTTAACCCCTTATGCTTAACAATCTATCCCACCTTTTGCTACTCTGGTTATCTTTTCCAGACCTGAAGAAGAGTTGGTCCAAACATATTACCAGACCCAGGTGGTCTCTCTCGTACCTAAAGACATGCACTTGCATAAGCACCTTACTGAGCAGGGGCCAGAAAGGGGAAATTGAAGTGATGTGTCAGTAACTTCCACTGTTTCTGTGCCATGCAGACAGCTATGAAAGTATTATGGGCCACCTTCTTCCCAGGCATCACTCTGTTTAACTCAATGGAGTTACAGCAGGGGTTAATGTGGGGCTATTTTAAAATGTGCAGCTCCTTTGAAAGGCAGGCTACAAAATGCTTAAGAAATTTTCAGTTAAAATTGCATGAATCAGATGCTCAGACTGCACGTTCTAAAGGAAATAATGTACCATTCTTAAGTGATTTCTGATGTAGGATGAACCAACATGATGAACTAATCTTCTACAACTCCCAAACAACCTGCTTGATTTATATATACCCCAGTGAACCATTAGGTCCAGATTTTGATAACCCTATTCATGCAGAGTAGCACTGTGTCCATCAGTGGTCTTATTGACTTCAATAGGACTATTTGAATCATAGAATCATAGAATATCAGTGTTGGAAGGGACCTCAGGAGGTCATCTAGTCCAACCTCCTGCTCAAAGCAGGACCAATCCCCAACTAAATCACCCCAGCCAGGGCTTTGTCAAGCCTGACCTTAAAAACCTCTAAGGAAGGAGATTCCACCACCTCCCTAGGTAACCCATTCAAGTGCTTCACCACCCTCCTAGTGAAAAAGTTTTTCCTAATATCCAACCTAAACCTCCCCCACTGCAACTCTCCCCTATCATTACTCCTTGTTCTGTCATCTGGTACCACTGAGAACAGTCTAGTAGTTCCAAGAGTAGGAGTAAAGGTATAACAATGTGGCTTTCAGGGAGGATGGAATTACTGCGTAGAGGTATGGCCTAAATCGGCATCCCAGTCTAGCCCATGGTTAAAATAAGGGAGCCAATTACTCATGCTGATTAGTGCCATACTCTATAATAGTCCTATTGATTTCACTTAACGTATAAGAGTAGCAGAATCTGGAGAGCTTTGTCCACATGAATGGACTTAGTGCTGCACACTGCACAGCTCTACCAATACATACTGGATTTAGTAACAGCTCTATTGGCCTCTTTAGTATTTTGATTGGATTAAAATGTATCCTGGGGGTTGGGGTGGATGGGGGAACTAGTCTGTAAACTTTGCTATTTAGTAAGGAAAATAAATTGCCTTTTGGTTTATGTTCTGTCCTAAGGACTCAGATTTCATTTCCAGAATTGTAACCTCCCCATCCCCAGTTCTTTCTGCATCTGTTTGACATTTGAATAAAACTGCCAGACTGCAAACAAGTTTGGAGACAACATCCCGAGAAAACGCTGCAGCGACTCTAAAAATATTTTTGGCGGAGTTACTTTTTAACGCCCATATATTAAAAAGTCACTACAATTTATTGGAGTAGATACTTGCCAAACTACTTAAGGCCGTTGGGAAGATTGTAGTGAACCACATTAGTTGCTGACTTGACAATTTGCTACGCTCACCGCTTGTATATTGAATTCTTGATATTCACGCTGAGAACTGATCTTTCTAGTAGCTTTTAACAAAAGACCTGCCAACAGTGCACTGACTTATTAAATGCTGACAAATGTCTGCGAGCTCCGGGAAAGGTACCCGTGATGGCATTCGCCCCTCTAATTGTGATCTTTGTTTAAATTCAAAGTCCCGGCACTTTTCATCTGACTCCTTCCCTCTGTGTACCGTGGCCGTGAGTTTCAGAAGATCAAGCACTATTTCAATGGGGTCGGTTTGTGTCATTGACATTTCTACTTATGAATAGGTTTGTATGATCCTGGTTGCCCATATTACTGCAGTGCCAGTGAAGACAGGGCTAGAATGTGTCCTTCCAGTCCAGACCTGATCAGGAGTTGTTGGGAGGGTAGAGGGGAGGGAGTCAAACAAGGGAACCTAGGAGCGCTCTTATGGAAGGGAAGCCAGCACTCTATGCCGTGGTGGGTCAGCTCTGCTAGGATCCATGGTCCATCCTCCTCCTCCGGGCTCCTTTGGGAATGGCTTGACACCCCAGGGACACCATCAGGAAGTAATTCCTGTACATAGAAGAGGGGAAGGGATGCACCCTGCCTAATCCAGGGCCACCCTGAGCCAGAGCTCGCAGTGAGCGGTCCGCTGATGTCCCTGGGTCTTTCCATTGGCTTCAGTGGGCTTTTGATCAAAGCACCCCTTCCCCCATGTCCAGGGAGTAAGGAGGCAGGAATAAGATGACCGGCATTGAGCCTCAGACGCAGCAGGAATTCCCGGGAAGGTAAACAGGACTTGGTTTAAAAGCCCCCCGACGTGAAATCCGAGTCTTACTGCCCTCTAAATGGCGCTCATTGGGGGGGAAACGTCTGTTTATTTACAGTTATTTTTAAGTAAAGACAAAGAGTGCCACGCATTTTACCAGCGGGATAAGGCCACAGAATAAGAACCTCCATTTTATTCTCGCCGATACTAAAGTCACTGGCAAAACTCATTGATTTAAATAAGCGAATGTTGGAACTGCAGGGAGAAATCCTGTGACCTAATCCAGATCCTCACCAGTATATATCGGTTTAGTACTTTTGGACGCCCCAGCCCCAGGGCTTTGCTTTTTAATTGTAGGGAAATAGTACGGGCGAAAAAAGAAATAATACAGGAGAACATCAAAGAAGAAAATCATCGTCCTATTTATAACAACCCAAACTGAAAGCAAGTCTCCAGTGGCGTTTCAATATCGGATGTTGTATGCCCCTTTTGGGGACTATAGTCACGCTGATCTTCCCATTCCTTTACTAATGGGATTCGTTAATCCCGGTGACCGGCTCTGGAGACGAAAAGCGCCCTCTAGGGACGTTTCTGATCCCACCATGTTCTCGCCGCACTCGGGACATTTCTCTCCCGTGCGCAAAATGCCCTCCCCTCGCGTTACTCAGGAGAGTAACGAACCGAGCCGTGGTTCTGCTTTGCGTTCCTGACGGGCTGCGCTAACGCGTAGGGTACGCGGAGCGCAGTGTGCGCGTCAGAAGCGTTCCGCGCTCCAGCCAGCTCTCCCCTTGGGAGCACGCCCCAGGCAGCCAAAGTGCCAGCCCCAGAGGGCTTCACGGAGCGAGGGAGAGCGAGGTCGCAGGGCAGGGAGGGATGGACAAGTGGTTTCGGATTAATTGGTAACATCTCTGCCCAAACAAGCGGCGTTTGGCAATGTCATCTGCTGCAGCCGGCGAGAAGAGAGGGCAGGATCAAAGCATTCCTCCCGGGGAAATGGCACCCGGGGTTGCCGGTTAGTTAGCCTGCCCTAACCCCGCCAATAAATTTTCCGGGAAAGAAGAGATGAGGCGGGGGATGAAGGGGACAGCAGGCACCTGCAGCCCCGCCATCTCCCCCACATGTTAGATCAATGCAAAGCGACCCGGCCCCGCTCGCTACAACCCTGGGCCACAATGCCCCAGATTCAAAGATTTCACAGAAGAGTTTCCCCACTGGAGTCCTCAACACTCTTGTAGCTCCTTCCTCACTTCCCTTGTAGCTCCTTCCTCACCCCCCTAAACGCGGCCCTTTTACAGACCAGGACCACGGCTGTCAATGGAAACGATCGAAGGTCTAGTCACCTTCCACTGTAGCTAGTCTGCCGAAGCTTAGATTCCTTTGACCAGCTCCCAGGGGGCATTTGGGACAGCCCGGCTTCCCAGTCCCTTCTCTCCCAGTCCGGGGGCCTTACAGCCATTCTTCTCCAGCAGGAAGAGCTGAAAACGCCCAATAGGCTGCGTTGGCCGCATTTTATTTGAAACCCCCCAAGCCCCGCAGATCACACCCTCCAAACGCCCGCAGACGCCGGGGGGGCTGCCAGAGGGATCGGCGCAGAACCACACCGATCGCAAATGAAATAAACCAGTGGAAAGCCTCCGAGAATGTCTTTTCTTTTCGGGGCATCAATTAGCTCGCGTTGTTTTAAGGCCATTCGGAGAAGGAGGGGTCTGGTCGGAGCAGGAAGCAAAGCTCTGGGGACTTGAGACCCTGTCTCATTCAAACTCTGATTTCATGACAAGGAACCGTTCTTTGTCGGCCTATATTTCCACGCAGGACAGCGAAAAACGGCACCACGCATCTTGTTTCCAACCACGCCTCGTTCCAGAGACACACACAGTCCCAGATCTGTTAGTCTAAGGTGCTACAAGACTCTTTGTCGCTTATACACAGTCCCCGCTACGCTGGCTCTGGCTCTAGCTAGGTTAGGAAAGGACTGGCCAGGTACGTTCCACTAGTTTCCCATAGACGGGAGCAAAGAAGCCCATTACGATCAAGGGGCAGGGAAAGCGGTGATCTGTGGAGTTATTTCTCCTGAGCTGTACCGCCGGCAGATGTCACCTTCCCTGCTCCTCAGCTCTCTGCTCGCCCGCCCACGACTCGCTGTTACAAAGAGCTCTCGTCCCCCGCTCTTCCCTAACAGGCTCGTATCCATTACTGATGTTTTGAGGTTTACCGCGTCCAGGCCTTCAGCAGAGGGCATCACGGCCATACAGCCGCGGTGCAACGGATAAGCGGAGGAGATTCTGACTTTCACCGTGGAAAATGTGTGTGTGTGTGTGTGTGTGTGTGTGTGTGTGTGTGTGTGTGTGTGTGTGTGTGTGTGTGTGTGTGTGTGTGTGTGTGTGTAAGCGTGGAGAGCAGGGAGACCAGAGGGCAAGTGTGCAAAATCGGGAAAGGGATGGGGGGGGGGGATAGCTACCTGTAGAAGAAAAAAAACCCAAATCAGGACTGTCCCTATAAAATCGGGACATCTGGTCACCCTAGACTGGAGTAGTGAGGCAAAAGCTGACAGACCAGAACTCCAGGAAACGGCTGATATATATAGGATCTTGGCCTGAAGATGTGTGTGTGGCTCCGACAGTGCTCGTGTTGAGGATCAGTTTGGGAGTCCCGGGTCTGGGGGGCGGGGGCTGCCCTAGGGACTTCTCTCTGTAGCCCCAACGCTTGCAAGCCAGGCTTACTGGAAGAGCGGGATTTCTTCGGCCAGCTGTCTGGCTTTGGGAACGAACCTCCGAATGCCCCCGCGCTCAGAATTCTGCGCTGCTTTATTGCAACTTGTTTTTTTCCTAGTAAAATGCTCAGAGGGACCAACCTTCCTGTGTAAAACAATCTGTTAACCAGTCTGTCGCCTGCGTGTCTACCCGAAATATGTATCAGAGACGTTGTACAAATCCGAATAGGTGGCAACGTAAAGATTCGACCGACTAATTGACTCCGTTTATCGGTGCAGACAGCGTAACCTGTACAATTAGATGTGCCTGGAAAAGAATAATAAAAACCAAAATGGTTTGTCGTCTACATATTTGTAATAGGACTTAATAGATTTAAAAAAAAACATTCTTGCTGTTGCCTGTAGGGTACGCGTACTGGGTGTGCAATATCTGTGATTAAACATACAACAAAATCCCAGGTTTAAGATTAGCAGCCGTGTTAGTCTGTATCCCTGAGGAAGACTTTGTGGCACCTAGGGAATCTATGGACTTTAACCAAGTAAACCATTAGGCTAAACCATAATATACTGCCACATAACAGATTAACTGGGCAATTGGATGTCCCAGTGAATTAAATAAAATATTTTAAGAAAACATGTGATTCTCTTGCTTTGCTAGACGTCATGTAGAAAAGAATAAGGATCTGACCTTGCATTCTTTATTGGACAAACTCTCCCTGACATCCGTCGGAATAAAGCATGCGGGGCCTGGTCTACATGATCCCAGAGGACACTAATGTTAAATAGAGAACGTGTTATACATAGGACCAAATGCATCTGTGCTCTGTAGCGTTGTGGTAGCGTTGCTTTTAAGCCAACAGACGAAAGACGAGAGGAAAGTAGGAGCCGGGATGTATAATTCTGTTTTTGCTATTCAAACTAGCACCGGAGTCCTCTGGCGGTTCCAATCTGCTTTACAACCAGCCACTTGAATGAAAGGCTGCAGAGTTTTACCTCTGTCCACCAGAGTGATCTATGCTGTGCTAGTGCCAAGCCAGCCGTCAGAATTTGCTCCTTACTGGAGATCTTGTAGGATCATATACTTGGGATGAGGAAGATACGCGTTACAAATCCCTCTTTTAAAAGGACAGGGTAATGCGAAAGAGGGGCACCCAGTTATTCTGGTGATGAGGACAATATAAGGTCCAGCAAATAGATTTGGAAAGGTGGATCCGAGTCACAAATAGTGGCCTAAAGAAGGCTAGAAAGACAGATAATAGAGACAAAAAAGAAGAGATTCAACCAAACTTGAAGGCACTGAGGCTTGGGCTGTGAATGTGTACACAAGGGGCTCGGTTAGTTACACTAGTTCCATAGGTAAATCAAAGTAGAAAGCAACAAGTACGGATCGCGGTTACATGTGTAATGTAAGGGGGCGGGCAAGGCGGGAAGCGTAGATGGCCTGCAAAAACTGAACACAAACAACAGCCAAGAAGAAGAAAGTTACACAAACAGCCTTTAAAATCCTGGCTGGGTTTCACAGTACCCCGCGGATAAAGTCAACACTAGGCGAACGGTTCTGTAATTTACTATTGTGACAAAGAATTTTACTTCGTAATTTGGTGTCGGTTTACCAGCAAAGGGGACTTCTGTTTCCTAGCCTAAGAGGTCCTTTGTCATGCCTGAGAGGGACCCCAAGGGGGAAAGAGAAATTCCTTGGGTATTTGCCTTTTAGTCATGCTTGTAAGTCAAACAGTAGCCCGCGTCTCTTTTGGGATGAATAATATCAGCCATCAGGAGATGCACTTTCCCCCCAGTCTGCCTCTTTACATAACACTCAGAGGTGCTGCGGGTCACAGAGGACAAATGTTCTTGAAGCTCGGGGCGTTTGATGTCCCGGGGCGGTGGGAGAGCCCCTGACACCTCCTGCTCTCGCCAAAGAGCTCGGAATGTTCCGCAAAGCTAATATTGACCGAGCCGCCGAGGAGAGTTCATTGAGGTGCACAGAAGGGAGCAGCGGAGCTGGCGACACAATCCGGGCCTGGCTTTGGGAATCAGGCTGGCCCCGAGGCATTTGAGCGAGTCCAATGTACAAGCCGGGCGATCGGTCCTTGCAGTCCTGATTGAAGCAAAAATCACCACTGACACCAGCTTGGACACGTTTGATCGGGCCTCGCTAAGGGAATCCGGACCCTTCACGTCGGAAAAGCTCGGGGAAGCGGCTTATTAATGTCAGTACATTGACATACCCCGTTCCCAAACTCCAGTCGCTAGCCACGGGATTTCTCCAAACCTAAATACATACAGGGAAGAAAAAGGGGCCGGGGAGCGTGTCTTATGAATTCCGTGCGGGCTGGGAAAAGCGAGAGAGGCTAATTTCAGATGAATCACTTCAATCAACTACACAAACAACTCTCTCTCCTCCTCCTCCCCCCCCCTTCATGGTGTCAGAAGCTCAGGGGCAGCCCACAACATTTTGGCACCTGAGGGGGGAGCTCAAATGACACCCCCATACCCCAAAACTGTGAAAGGTCTCAATTCTGCCTCCTTTCTGTTCTACTCCTCTCATGGTACTGCTCTGCTACCTACCTCTACCTACCTCAATAAAGGAGAACTAATAACTTAAAAATGCCTTGTTCAAAAATGTCAAGTAACACTTAACTTTCAAACCCCTGAACAGCAAATGTAACTTTTCTTGGCTGCATATAAACACTGGCATTTTTATCAGTTTGAATAATCAAAGTGGTGCTTTCCATGCCTTCTTGGTTGCAAAGATTTGAACTGCTTCCTGAAGGTCCACAGTCTTGGTCAGCTCGTGCTCTGTTGAGATGGTTGCAAGGCTGACTAGCCTATCGGTCATTGTGGAGCATAGGGGTGTTTTTACTAACTTCAGCTTGGAGAAGCTGCGTTCTCCACTGGCAACGGTTACAGGAAGTGTTAGAAGTTTGCGCAGAGCAACAAAAGCATTTGGAAAGAGGGTGGTCGTCTTGTTTGTGCACATATAGTCTAGAACAGCCTTTGGAGTTGATCCTGCTGAAATGTATCTTGAAAGGGCTTTCAGTTCATCACCTAAATTACTCTCGTCAATATGGAGCATGTCATCATGTGTCAACACTGTCTCTAGTGCCCTGCATTGCTGGTATAGGTCGTCTTCAGGTATAGTGAGGAGTTTTGGAATATCAGACAACATCCCCAATATATTGCTGTGCTCCTTGAGCTGCATGGAACATTCTTCAACTAACTGTATTGTACAAGCTAGCACCTGGTTAAAGAATTCAACTTTGAATTCTTGTTTAGGGTCTCTTATGGGATTATCCTGTGCCTCGAAATCAAAATGTCTTCTTCGGTGACTCTTGTATTCTTAGATGGGTGGGAAAATAGTTTAGAATCATAGAATATCAGGGTTGGAAGGGACCTCAGGAGGTCATCTAGTCCAACCCCCTGCTTAAAGCAGGACTAATCACACCTAAATCATCCCAGCTTCCTTTTGAAGTTCCTCTACCAATTTATGTGCACTCTTCAGAACATTTTGAAATCCCTCATCTGACCGGTAAGACTGTAGGTATGACTTTGCTTTGTCCAGTTGTTCTGTTGCTCCAGATATATCAAGGTCAACACCTTGGAGTCTCTTATTTACAACAAGAATCATGCAATACAAGGAAGTCCCACAGGGTACTGCTCAAGTGGATCCACAGCCCTGGATCATCTAGACTTAAGGAACTAAACTCAGCAGCAGCTGTTTCTTGTGCCTCCACCACACTCTTCTGATCTATACTTTTCTTCAGGAATGTGCATGGTTACATCCATTTGAGATGGAGATGTGGATGCTGCAGTAGCTGCCAGGTCACCTGCACTCTGACCAACTGGAAGATCAGGCATCTCCTCACCACTCACACCCTCACTGGCGCCTTAGGCTCACAGTGAACATTTGTGTGTATGTATCTCAGGAGAGCTCCTTCCTGCTCAGCTAGGAAAGCTTCCTTTGCTTTCTTTCTTTCTTTTTCTGAATGCTGCCCCAAAGGGGTGTTTTCTTCTTTCACTCATGACTGCTGCTCAGTGCCAGCTATAGGGACTCTCAACACTCAATTAAAGGAGACTGATAGCAGTGCCTGAGTAAGGGAAGCTATAAGCATCTTAAAGGCCTAACTGGCTCCTACTACTGCAGTTGATTGCCCTCCCACCTGGTTCTTGCCTACTTTTCTATACCTGCCTCTGGACACTTCCACTGTTTGCATCCGACGAAGTGGGTATTAGCCCACGAAAGCTTATGCTTCAAAACTTTATAGTTAGTCTTTAAGGTGCCACAGGACTTTGTTACCTCTGCTATTCCAGACTAACACGGCTACCTCTCTGATTCCTATTCTCCTCAAGTGGGTTCAGGGAAGCAGCAGGAAACAGGAAGCCCCCTTAGAAGCTGATGTTGATCAGTCCAGGCTCCTGGGAGTGCTAGAGAGGTACATAAGAGGCTCCTCATCCTCCTCTATCTCCCTGCAGTTCCTTCAGCTTTCTCTTATTATCTCTCACCTTTTCTCCTGCCTGTGTTGTGTCTCATGTGCCCTCCTTCCTCCCGCACAGCACTTCACTGTCTCTGTTCATCTGGAGCAGAGAGAATACAGATGCACCATCCACAGACAAAATTTTCTATACTCTGGGTCCTAGTGGCACCTTTCTTGCCCCCAACAGTCCAGTTCCTGAGGCAGCTGCCTCAGTTCGCCTCATGGTAAGGCCTGAAGGCCAGCCCTGCAGAAACTAACTGCCCAGGGCTCTATTCATAGGCTCTATTCAGTAAGGGTCTACATGGAACAAAGATCTTGGTGCCAAGAACGCTGAGTTAGGGTGCTGGGTTGGGGAAGGATTTGGGTCATATATAGCGAGAAATAGCAAGTCTGGAGGAACTTAGACCTCAAGGGGGAAAGGGGAACCCTGGCCCCATCGAAGTCCATGGGAGTTTAGTTATTGACTTCCATGGGGGCCAGGATTTCACTCATGGATTTTACCTAAATGGAAGTAGAAACTTCAGAGGCTGGCCGATGAAAGTCAATGGCATTTATTTCCTTCCAATCGCAATCAGATTTCTCCTTTCAACAGAGGACAGGAGAAAACGGCAGCGTTCAGGCCAGTAACCGCTTGTCCCGTCTCAATAACCAGACCCCTCAGCTACACCCCGGGAAACCAGAGCTAAGCCCTGCCTGAGGAATAAGGTCTTAGAAACGACCCCCCCCATAGATACTGATTGGGACCGATCCGGTCTGTCCGGGTTTGTTTTAACCCCTGGTGAGAAAAGGGCGCAGCGGGACCGTGAGTATAAGAGGTTATTTGCCTTTGATTTACATAGAAAACGTGGGCCTGGTAGTGAAGGGGATTTTTGTCCCTGGGCAGGAAGGATCGGGTCCCTGGCGGCCCCTCTCAGTTTGCGGCTCAGGTGTAACGAGAAAGGGGGTTGACACACATCCACGGCGGTGCTGATTTCAGCAGCTGAGGCAGATTTGCCCGGTGAGGAGTTTACAGTACACAGACTCCTACCGCCGAGAACTGTTTTCACTGTAGATAACAATTATTTAAAGTCAATCCCATCCAGGGAACACTCACTTTTAATTTGTTTATTTTCAGTTTATAGAACAACCTCCTTCCTCTCCCGTCCCCTTTCAAGTGAACTGGCTTCTGCTGACAGATCTCTGCTTTGTTCGCTGACCCGTATACAAAACTCGTGGTGGGATCGCTTCTTAATGTTTGAAATGACCAACGATCGCCCTTGATAATCGTTCGGTGCATGTGCCTCTAACCTGAACACTACTGTCCAATGAAAACACAAACAGGCTGTTACATTTTCTATATGTTGCCTTTAAAACAAATAAGTGTTCAAACCAAAACAAAAGCTAATGAGATCACCGCGCTATATTTAAAGGGCCACCTACTTGTTAAAATAAAAGCTTATTTAAAGCAATGCTTCACTCGTACATTTGCGCCTCATCTGCTGTTGAGACTTCGCCCTTGATTTTTCGTCTCCATCCTTTCCAGGATGGGAAGATGTGAGCGCGTGGAGAAACAACGGCCTTTCTCCAGGCGCGGAAGGGCAGTTGTTTCACTAAAGAGGGCTAAAGGTGATGAAGATGATCGCTGTCCTTGCGTGAGGCTAGAGCCTGGGGACAGAGGAACCGCTACCCAGCTGAGTGGGAAGATTCCAGTGCGAATCTCCAAACACAGTCCACAATCTAAACAATCATCCGAACATCATAAGAGGAGATGCAAACATCCCAAGAAATAAACCGGATCGACCTGACTCACTAGGGTTTGAAAGCCCGACTTAGTAAGGCCAAGTTTCTGATCTTAACGCAGATGTTGACTTTTTACACCCAGTTGGTATATTTACTGATGATAGGATACGCGTACATGTTGATATTAGGGAAAAAAGAACATATTACCCTATACACACACACATAATGTAAAGGGGGCTATTTAGCAGAATAGGCATGCCACAAATAAGCAGTTTCTCTGCGAATATTTTCATCTTCATTCTTTTCGATCAGCACATTGTTGGAGAGTTTTATCCAGAAGTTAATTTTATCCATATCGTGACCAGGAAAAACAATTGTATGGAATCAAATTCCTAGTTCTGAGGATAGCCTGACATCCAAGGAAACCAATCGTTTTATGTTTTTACCTTCTCTCGGCTTCCACTTTTATCTTGCGAAGCAATTACACTTTAAACTATTCCTGGAACAACTGAAACTTTGCAAATAATCTTTCAATCATTAAGTTTTGAACGAAACAAAACGGTCTGTCCTCTCCCCCTGAGAAACAGTATCAGAAACGAAGCAACAATAGAAAGTTACTCATGACTATGATATTTGTTGGGGAATAGTATTGTTGTGACAATTAAGGGAAGAAAACGTTCAAAATAAATGCACTGTATAGCAATCCTTGTTTTTAAATTGCATAGCATAACAAAAACGATTCTGTTTTATTTTCGGATTTTTAAAGGCCATTACCAATCGTACTGAATGCAGCTACAAAATCCTAACCCATAAGGAAAATGTGATATTATTTTGGATATTTTAAATTGGGTTTGATCTCGATGACCGCACTGCCTATAACGAGAGAATCTCACTTCCCGGCGCCTTTTATTTATTCGTTGTAATCATTATGTTGCTATGCTTTTCCTCTCTTTTGACCTCATGAAACCCCCCCTTTACCCATGTGTTTACAATACAGGGAGTACGCCTAGTGTTTGCAGGTCTGAAGAATAAACAGTGGCTTTCACCCACCGCCCGGCTTGCAGAGGCTGGACACTATTAGCACACAGGCAGGCAGACACACAGCAGGGGGCGGAGATGGGAAAGAAGAGGGAGGGAATCGACGGCCCGTACTGCCAATCAGAACTCTCTCCGCCCAACAACCCACCAATCAGCTGTCCGGGAGCCCCAGCGCTGGAGCGGATAATACAGTGGGGCGAGCCGGGCTGGGCACTACGCGGAGGGAGCGTGGAGGCGGGTGCTGTCAAGACCGGGGGTGCTGAAGACAAATGCACCTCAACCCCCCTTTGCATCTCTCCCTCCCTCGGGCCCGATAAACCCCCACAACAGCCCAGCCGGTCCTTGGCTCCGGCCCCCGCAGCTCGCCGTCCCAGCCTGCAGGAGTGACCGACCGACACCGAGCCGCGATGTGCCGGGGCTGCTGAGGCGCTGCGGTCCCGCCGCGGGTTCGGGTCTGCGCCCGGCCACTCCCCGCGGGGCTGAATGCAGCCGGCTCCTGCGGCCGGCCTCGGGCTCTGAACTTCGGTAAGTGCAAACCCCGGGGGTCGGAGAGGGGCGGGCTGGGCCGGGCGGAGGCGAGGGGACCTGTCTGCAGAGCAACCTGTGCCTCGGGGCAACTACTCCCCCCGCCCCAGGGATCGGGGCGAGCGCTCCGGGAAGGGGCCGCGTTGGCCGGCGGAGCGGGTGCGTGCGGGAGTGAGAAGTCATTGAACTGTCAGGCTGCCCGAGCGATTTGTTCCAACCCTCCTCCAGCGGGGAAACGCCGCGGACGGGGCTGCCTGGTCGTGGGAATGAGCCCCTAGATCCCTTCCACGCGGGGGGAGCGGTGTTCCCAGAGAGGCCAGCGGGCGTTGGGGATGTTCACGGAACGCAGGTCCCGGCTCTAACTCCACAGCCTCGCCAAGCACAAGGGGACGGGCCCAGATCCATGGGGAGCGAAGCGGGGAAGCCGAGAAGTGATGCAGGGCGCGCGGAGACTGCAAATCTGCAGCTCGCACTGGGCAGTGAAGCCGGGGGGCGCGCGTGTTTGCAACGTGACTAGTGACAACCCCGGTGTGTGTGTGTGTGTGTGTGTGTGTGTGTAACCCTGGCAAGGGAGTGCTGAGCTGCGTGGGAAACCCAGGAGCAATCTGACAGCAGTGTGTCGTGCGTCTCTATGGACTTAGTACCTAAGTGTAGCGCTGTGGGATCGATTGGACAGGCGTGTGAAAGGCGGTGCGTGTGTCTCGGGGTGAGGTGTGTGCGGGTCGGCACGAGTCGGTCCCGGCGCTAGCCCCACACACGAGGCGTGTGTCCGGTGGGGGTGCGGGGAGGGACCCCCCTGCATGGGCCCGTTTCCGTGGGGGGATGCAACCAGCGGGCCGTGAGCGCCTGGCCCGCCCAGCCCCGCTGGCGGCGGACGTGGAGCCGGCTAAGGGCCGCGCGTGGCGGGGGTTGTGTTTTGCAGCGCGGAGCGGCAGATCCCGGCGGTGCCATGGCCGAGGGGCCGGCCGACTGGGAGATCGACGTGGAGAGCCTGGAGCTGGACGAGGCCGAGGAGCGGCTGGGCGGCCGCCTGCTGCCGGGCGGCGGCCCGGGGGAGCAGGAGGACGAAGAGGAGGAGGAGGAGGAGGAGGAGGACGGGGAAGAGGAGGGGGCGGCCCCGCGGGCCCCGAGCCGGCCCAGGCAGCAGCAGCAGGTGGAGCGGGGCGGCGGAGGGGAGCAGAGGAAGCTGAGCCGGACCCCCAAGTGCGCCCGCTGCCGCAACCACGGCGTGGTGTCCTGCCTGAAGGGCCACAAGCGCTTCTGCCGCTGGCGGGACTGTCAGTGCGCGAACTGCCTGCTGGTGGTGGAGCGGCAGCGGGTCATGGCCGCCCAGGTGGCGCTCCGGAGGCAGCAGGCCACTGAGGTGAGGAGGGGAGAGCGGGGGGCGCCGCGACCCCCTTCCCAGCAGCGCCCCGGGGGAGCAGGACATGCTGGGGGGGGAGGGGCTCCAAAAATCCCCTCCGTTTCCAGTGATTAATACCGAGCTTGTTCTGCCATCGCTGCCACTGACTAGTCAACACCAGCAGGTAGATGGTGGCACCTGTTTTATCCCGACTGGGACGCAGGGTATCATCTGGACTCCGCTGAAAGGGATCAGGGACATCACCGCAACCCGGAGCCCATAAGGGGAGGTAGTTGGTCATTTCCTCAGGCAAATCGGCGAGATTTCCAGATGTGGTACTTTAGTGAAGCGGGGTAAAGGAGCGAATGGGGGGGAGCGATCCCAGGCGGTGGCGGCTGTCCGCCCCGGGAGAGGGGCCCCCCGCTTCGGAAAGAGACGGCGTGTTATTTGTAACTCCGGGATTTGAATCACTCCTGAAGAGGTGACTAACCGTCACGCGTGGAGATGGTCAGAAACTAGCCCGCAATATTCTTTGCTAGAGGCTGGGGACTTAAACAGGGCGCGGAGGACTGGGGGTGGGGGGACTGGGGGCGGGGGGACTAGCAAAACTGTCAAGAAACACACAAGCCCGTTGTGTAGTTCGGAACGTCACGGGAGGGATGATTGCTGTGTTGTTATGAATAGTCATTTGGAGGGGTAGCGTCGCTGAGCAATTAGTAAAGATTGTTCTAGCCCATTCTGTCCCCACTAGATCTAAGCTCGTGTTATATTATGACGTAGTTTTAAGGGGCAGTGTAATTTAGCAACTTCACCGCGTTGCCGAGGGGAAGCTGGAAGGAAATGTGCTTTCTCAATAGACTCTTTACATTTATGGGATCGTCGCGAACCGAGGCCTCCTATAAAATCTATTTGCAAAAATATACCCGGGTTGCCATTCCCCATCTTTCCCACGCTCTCCGATCTACCCCTTCCTTTCCTCCCAGAGAATGTCCGGGGGTTTGTAACGGTTGGTTTTCAGTAATCATTTTTTATTTAAAACGCGGCGTTTTGTTTCTGGGTATTCAGCAATCGGTTCATCTGAAAGCGCCACTACAGGAAAGGGATGCACACCTGTGGGCCGTCCCGCTTTTCACTAGGATCTAACCTTCCCCTTTGAGTGCACACGGAGCCGGTGCTCGTCTAGTCAAGCTCCCGGGCTCTGTCATATAAATAGGTTTAGATGCTTCTGATAAATATCACCCTTGTTTCACTTTCCTACTGACATCCGCATTTAAGGCAGATTATCTATAACAATAAAATCCGTTTCCTCCTTTTGCAACCCGCAGGGTGACATTTTGATTCTTTTGAATGCGCTCTTTTGAAAGGCATAGAGCAGGAAATCACATTTCCTTAAGGAAGGAAACCATTGTCCTTCTGTTTATTGACCGTTTTCTTTCTCTTTTCTCTTGCTAGGATAAGAAGGGGCTAACAGGGAAACAGGTTAATTTTGAGCGCAAAACAGTCTACCAGAGGCCTGTCAGAACGCCCAGCTTGCTGGCCAAAAGCATTTTGGAAGGTAAAAACTCTGGTGCATTCTGACCTTTATGAGCAACAGACATCTGAACTGTAGGAGCTGCTGAAACACCTACGTAGTACTCAGATTTCCATGTCCGATTTTTAAAAAAACAAAAACAAAAACCACTAACAGAAAATAAAGTGTCTTGCATAATGCTAAAAAATCTCAAGTAAAACACAAATAATGGCTCCTTACTACAGAAGATCTCAGGGTTTACACTATCTGTGCCAATTAAAAGCTGAAGGAATTCTCTCTGTTTTAGAAAAGTTTCATTACAGAATGAAGAAAAAAATATCATGCAACAGATTAGAAAAATAAACACTAACTCTACTAATTATTTACTAATATTATTTAAAGGGAACATGATTATATTGAAGACATTTTTCATACTCTTCAATACACGTGGAGTGCATATACAGCACTGAACATGATGTACTGTTGCCTCAAATCTCTGCACCTCAAGAATATATTTAAAAAATTTGCACTCCCAGCAAAGAATTGTTTTCAAACACAAATTAGTTCTCCTCCCTTTCAAATGAGAACTCCCAGTACATTTCCTTGTATGTTTGTTTTTTTGGTTTTTTTGTTTTGGTTGGGCTGGAGATGGAGGAAATATGATCAGTCTGCTTGTTATGAAACAAAATTGCACCAAAAGATTTTAGAAACAGCAAATTGAAATTTAGGATCATTTTTAGTGTAAAAATGAATGTAGGTAAATAGCTACCTGGCAACGATTGACAGTGCAAGAGATTTGATTGTTTCATTTTATTTATAAATGAATGCAACAAAAGTGACCTTTTGTAAGTATAAAACATAATGGACTCTTCAGCTAAATTTGATATACATTATTTTGTGCTGCCAGAAATATTATTTATAGTGCTATTCCATTTTAAGATTTTTTTATTAAATAAATACATGTTTTAAAGGGATAATTCTTGCCTTTTTCAGTACCCTATAACCTATGCCCAAAATTGTTTATATGGCCATTTTGGTTACTTTCCAAGTGATTAGAAATTAGAAAAAAAAGACATGAAAATGATGAAGTCCGGTTCTTGTAAGTGATATCTTCTCTTTGCCTGCATGAGTTAGAAAGAAAGTTTGGTCAGATACTAAAGTGGTTTGGGGCAGATAAGAAAACTCTTTCCTGGTTACTTTCTTCTGCAATTCATTCTTTAAAAAAAGAACCTCTTCCCCATTTTTTCCCCTACGCTATCTTAACTTTCTTTTTCTTTTCTCCTAGCTCTCCTTGGATTTTTCTACCATCTTTAACAATGTAACAGATAATGATTCATCTTTAGAAAATAGAAATGACATCAGCCATAGGTATAGATATCTTCTTTGGCAATGGGGAAACCAATGTGAGATGAATGGGAATGAAAGTGGGCTAAAGCTTGTTCTCCTTACTCATGTAAATAGTTCCATTAACTTCAATGGGATTACTTGTCTGGGTACAGCAAACAAGATTGGGCCCACTACATTAAGTGAATCTAATTAGTGTGGTCTCCTAATTGAAAATATTGCAATTTTAAGTAATTTGTATTTTTTCTTTAATTTTGAGAAAGTAAAATAATCAAAATAATTTAAATTTTCACTTTTTAAAAAGTAATTTGAAATGGAGGAATGAAATTCCAGCATAACAAGTAACATAGAGGAGTTAATCCCTGCTCACTCGGAGCCCAATCTGACTGAGGTTGACTTCAGTAGAAGTTGGATTGGGCCCTTTCTGTAAGTAATCCTGTTGTCTTCACCATAACTACTTACCTGAGAAAGATGAGCTGGACTTGGCCCTATACTGTATATGCTGGAAGCATCTATATGCTACATGGGCTTGGCAGTGCAACATGCTGAACACTTCCAGCAAGGTGACTTCCTGGGGAGTTGAGGGCATTCAGGATTTTGCAGGAAGTGCTTAGGTCCTTGCAGGATTGAGCTCCAAATTAGCATTCCTGTCCTGTTACAAACACTATAGATAGGTGATCCTATTTTAGTTACTTTAATTTATTCATATCCATACCTTGTTGTTTTAGGTTATCGCCCCATGCCAGCAGATCCTTACCTGGGAGGGAATTCACCTTTGCCACCCCCTGTAAGTGACAGGATGAGAAAAAGACGGGCCTTTGCTGATAAAGAGCTGGAGAACATTATGTTAGAGAGAGAGTATAAAGAAAGGGAGATGATGGAAGCCACTCAAGCTGCTGCCCTTTTCCTGCCTAACCACATGGTGCATGGAACTGAATACAATTCCTACAAAACTGCCTTTAACCCTACTCAGGTTGAAGCTCCAAGCAAGGAGTTTTGCAACTTCTTACCAACCTGCCTTGACCTAACCATGCAGTATTCAGGATCTGGGAATATGGAACTGATTTCTTCAAATGTCAGTGTAGCCACTACGTACAGACAATATCCCTTGTCCTCCAGATTATTGGTATGGCCAAAGCGTGGCCCCATTAGTGATGCTTTTCTCTACCAGCAATGCCTACTGAATGCTACTGCAGTCCAAGCTCTCAAACCTGGGGCAGCCTGGGACTCCAAGGCTTCACAAGGCCAGGATTGTGTAAATTCAGAGCAGGACATGATGTCATCAAAAACGGAAAATTCACTTGTGCTTTCTCATGCTCGAGAAATTCAGTGTGTCCCTCAGGAGGTCCGGGAGAGGTCTGCTTTCTCTCCTCCTAAAAGGACTTTTCCACAGATTTCGGAGAAGGATTCTCTGGCTTCTCAAGAACACATCTTAAGCAAGATCAGCAAAGAAAATACCAAGCATCCTCAAGCACTCAAGTATAATCCGTTCCACTCATTTTTACAGCAAACATTTCATGACAAATCGGGGCCTGAATTAAAAACATCACTTGTAAAAGAGAGCTTTGAAGAGGCATCTAAAAAGTACAGAGAGTGCTCCATCAAAGAGAACCAAAAGTACAAATTTACAATAGACGGATACTCAAAAGACTTTTTGGGGGCCAAACAAGCTGCAACAAAACTCTCGGCAAATGAGCCTCTCTCATTCTCTGTTGAATCAATCCTTAAGCGACCCTCTTCTGCGGTCACTAATGTCTCGCAGTAACTGCAGCTTCAATGTCAAGTTTAAATGTTTGCCATCTGCAACATTGCCGCCACCTGCTTTTCTCTCCAAAGATTTGTACAAAGGAATTTGTTACATAAATGGTGATTTAAAAACAACAACCTGTGTACATAAATATGCATGTTTTCTCTCATGAAAATAAATATTTAAATTTTAAAATTGAAAACGGTGCATGTGCAGACTGTAAAGTGTAGGCTTTATACAGCACTTCAAAGGTTACAATAAAATGAGATGACTTAGGAACATCCCTGTTCTTTGCCATGCCAACAGGACATTATCACTTCTGTCTACTGTCTCTCTTCCTCCAGAGAATGGGTATCCACCCACTTGCAGAACATGCATATGTTGTTGTTTATTATAATAGATAGGGTAATTATTTGCTGAGCTGGAGTAACTCATCTCTGCTTTGTACCCATACTAAATCATAGAACAGGCAACAGCAGTTCAAGTTTACCTGCTAATATGCATCAATCATCTTTCTATTGATTTCAATGGGCTTTGGATCAGGGTCCAACAGTCAGTGCAGTCCTGATGGGATAAACCTCCTGAGATGAGAGAGTAGTTTATGCTGGGCCTTTCTATTGAGGCCCAGAATATGGAGGCTATTCTTAAATCTATTGAGATGGGCATCATTCAAGCAGGGCATTAGTAGATCTGTTCTGAAGTGTGGAGATAGGGACAAGGGGAAGGAAGATGGAAAAATAGGAAAATTCAGTAACTCTTTTAAGTGTTCTCAGATAAAGGTTTGCTCTTATGTCAAATGGGCATTAAAATTCCCTCAGGCTCTTCACTGATTGGCATATCTAATTTCCTAAAACTTTTCACTTCTGACAATCATGAGCTGGACTAGATATTTGTGCCGCCTTCAATGAAATGAACTTTGGGGTAAAAAAAGTTTCATAGAATAATAGCTGCAAAATGAAAATTAAGATATAAAATGAAGAGAAGATATTATACCTTTCAGTCCTTTTGTAAGCAATGAAAAGAAAGCAAGGCTAGTAGGTAGAGTTCACCTCAGCCTGAAGCCCCCTACAGGTTGGAAAACTTCACCTATTAACTTAGATTTAATTTAACACCTTTTTTTTCCTAATTTTTTTCTTATTTTGCTGGGTTTTTTTCCCCTATTTTACCATCAGCTAAGGAGAATTACCTTTTGTTTTCCTGCTTTCTTGATTTTAATCCTATCATTAGTTTGTTTTATCATCTAATCATCTTTAGTAGGTGGTTGAAAAAAATTGCAGTGGACAGATTAGGTCACAGATTTTGAGTAATGAGCGATTTTTGAGAATTTGTTCACTATTCAGAAGTGTTTGATGGTTTTTTTCCCCTGAACAAATCTCAGCCCATGGATTGTCAATGAACTAACTACTGTGAGTATTTCTTCAGGTATTTGATATTTGAGTTGCGTGAGTAGTTTCACCTAAGTCACATCAGATTCTTTCTGGGCCCTGGTGGGATGATCTATCCTCCATGAACTACTTCTGTGTAGCTATCTTCGGGTTCTATACTGTTGCCCATCACTGGAACATATGAGCTCTTTCAATGTAAAATCAACAGTAACAGCAAAGTCTGCCTTTGCCTGACACAAATCACAAACATTTGTTTTTATTACTCAATGAAATTAAACGAATCTTGGCCACTGGTTCAAAATTCACTTTCCATGAACAGTCATAGAAATAATACTTTGCTTGTGTGAATGTTAAATAAAAAGGGGGTGTGAACACAGTGAAAGCAAAATTGTATTTGAGGGTGCTTGAAATATTCCTAATTGCTTTTTTTTGACTCTCCCTGATCCAACTCCCATTTAGGTCAATGGAAAGACTACCACTATCTTAAATGGGAACTGGCTCAAGCCTTACTTACCCAGATCTAGTCCCTAGCCCACCCTGATTCATACTAATCTGACAGTTTTGCCTATGTATAAAGATCCTCACTTTTCATGTTTCATGGTTTTATTTCCAGGGCTCTTCATTCGTTGGTGCTGGAGGTTACAGAGCATAAAATGCTAATTAAGACTTTTAATTAATGATATATTTAATATATTTCCTTTGTTACTAAAATTCTATTTGTTTCTCAAGCTGTTGGCATGAACTGTGATGACAAATGTGGGAAAAACAGAAGTCCAACTAGTAGACCAGTTCTGGACTATGGGAATTTATCCTGAATAAATGTCTTGTTGCTTAACAATGCATGTATCTAATTTTGTTCAGCTTAATGTTGGTAATCTTTTTCCAGGAAATTGAGCACCTTCATTTATCTTTGGAAAAAAATATAAGACCTCGTGACCCCTTTAAAGAGCCAACTGAGTTGAGTAATTCCAAGTCCAAATTATGGGACAATTCCAAATTCTAAAATCTATATTCCAGATATTTTTTTTCAGAGCACAATAATTGGGAGGGGAATGGGATTTTTATTACTCCTAACCAGAAATGTGACCCTTGAGACAACACTGGGCTACATCATGGTTGCTCGGCTGAACAAGTACACCCACTAGAGTCAAGATTTGGCCCACTGTCTGGTCATTGTACTTTTCATTAGTTCTTTAGGCTTTATTAATTGGGTTGCCTGTTACTCACTCTTTCTTTCTTTCTTTCTTGTATCCCAGAGGTGTTCATGAAACTATGAAAATTTTCATGCAGCTTAAAAGTTCATCACTCCCAGCTCTGTTTTCCTTTCTTTAAAACATTTGTGAGTCTATTTATTGCTCATGGAAAGAAAGGATTAACAGTGTGAGGCATGCGTGTAATGCATACAGGTGCCATGTAAGCTTCCACACATAGCTCTGCTGCTCTTTGAGCCCTGGACCTTTCTTGAGCAGAAGCTCCCAACGGTGTCCACTTGTGTGATGGTCTGGTGATGTGAACTGATGGAGATCAGGTCGGGACCATCACTGTTGCTTTCAGTTGTGACCAAAACTGGAATTTGAACCCTGGCCCCCAGATGAAAATGTCTATTGCATTGACTAATGACATTACCTGCTCTCATCCTGTATCCATTCTTCTATTGAATCTTGTGATGTGTCAGCTGTTAAACTCATACACACCGCTATCTTGGATATAATTTCTGTACTGTTTTCTTAGGTGTCAGCAGTCACAATCCTATGTATGTGAACCCAGATCCAGTCCTTCTATAGGAAGCCGCTGCTTTTCCTGCAGTTTCAAACATACATTATTTGTACTTTACTTCTTCTGAATGGGCCTCCGGTTTACTCCCTTCTAACCTGAATTCTTTGTGTGCAGCTGTGGAGCATGGTTGCAAGGGCGCTCAGTTTTAAGAGCTGGGGCCAGGGGTTAATAGCCTACATTTGTGTTCGCTTTTAAACATAAAAATGTTGTTTGCCATGGAAAAGAACAAAGTACAGTCATGCACTGCCCCTGCAAAAGTAGCAAGAAGATCCTTGCAGATCCTGTTGCCAGAAAGCACAAAAACACCTGCTACTAGTGTGGGACACTGCACTCATAGCTCACAAGAAGAGTGGACTCATTTGTAACAACAGGTGAAGGCCCTAGAGAGACTAAGAAGCTATAGTACTCCAAAAGAGCTCTTGGCATGCATTCCTGGCTCAACATTTCTAGCTTGCTGGTTTGGTGTCAAGGCATAGGCATCTGTGATACCGGCTTAGCACCTCTGGGTTACTGTACGTATGTCAAGGTGCAGACCTCTGAGTTTTCTGGATCAACATTTCTAGGTTACCATAACGTACAAGTTTATGTGAATGCCCATGTTTCTATGAGGTCTCTGATTCAGCACATCACACTTCCTGGGCTGGCACAGACATTTGTATGGTTACTGGCTAATCAGCTGTGACTTACTCATCTGATATTGAGACTCAGGCTCCTGTGAAGTCAGTAGTTGAACAGCTTTAGCAGGCTGGGCTGAAGTCTCAGTGAGGCTAGTGACTCACTACTTCTTCCCTTTAGGGCTTATGCTAAGGCACAGACTTCTTTGAGAGCTCTGGCTCAGGACATCTAGCTTTCTGGGATGATGATACTAAGGCCATGGCAACACTAGAGAGATAACAGTTGCACTGCTGTAGTGCTACCAGTGCAGATGTTCCAAGCTGACAGGTGAAAGCTCTCTTGTCAACTTAATTAAAACCCAGCCACTGAGCGGCGGTAGCTATGAAGCTCTCCCAGTGACACAGTGCTGTCCACACCAGCGCTTAGTTTGGTGTAACTTACATTGCACGTGGGTGGCTTATTCACAGCACTGAGCGACATAAGTTATATCGACTTAAGCTGTAATGTAGCTGTACACAAAAAGGGTATGTCTAGTCTAGACATAATAAATCGATCCCTGAGCACTTTCCTGTCGACTCCGGTACTCCACCACCATGAGAGGTGCAGGCGGAGTCGACGGGGGAATGGCAGCAGTCAACTCAGCGCCATGAAGACACTGCGGTAAGTCGATCTAAATACGTCGACTTCAGCTATGCTACTCTCATAGTGAAGTTGCGTACATTAGGTCAATCCCTCCCCCTCCTCCCCCAGTGTAGTCCAGGGCTAAGACTCAGACCTGAGTGAATTTAGTGGCTTAGTAGACCTAACTCCTTGGGCTGCTGTGAAAGCACATGTGTCTGTGAGGTTACTGGCTCAGCATAGCTAACATTCATTAGTATTTAGTTGTGGTTAGCTCTGAGCTAATTAGTGAGTTAGGCAATCATTCCACTTCTTTATTCTAACCTCAATACAGCCTACCTTCCCACCTTCCCATTTTGATTTGTCAGCTTGTTTTAACAAAACACTTCAGTTCTTACACTGAACGCTTTCCATTCATCTGACCTTGATGTGATAAATAACCACTGGGAATCCTTGCTTTTGCTGGCTGAGATTCTCCCTTGTATCATTAGCTTCTTTTCCCACTGACAGCGTACAGTGAACATAAATATCTCCTTTCAAATCAGGTAATTATTGGCCACTTTCCATTTGATTGGACTGATACTAGGACAAACATGACTTAAGCAAGAATGGCCAGTAGGGAGAGCATGTTTTGGCAAGTCGTAATCAATGGACAGAATAGTGTCACTGGGGGCCCAAAAACTCAGCTAGCCATTCACTAATAGAAAATGTCCCTCCTGGAGACAGTAATTGCTATTATAAATGGAGAAAATGTGGCCCTTTTATGGATAATTTACCCTCCCCGAACCCTCTTCAGGAGCAAAGCTGATATGGTTCTGCTGTATGGGGGTGTCAGACAGGATACAAAAAGATAGAGCCTGGGGCTCAATCTATGTCCACATGTGCAAGGTTTTGAGTAGGGGTGTGCTGCAGGAGTGGTAAGGGACTGTACAACAGGTCTGTTCAATCTGCTGACTCAACCCCTGTGCGTACTGAGAAGAGAGGGAACAGCAGCTGCAGATATTACTACAACCAACTGGCTGCAGTGGTGGCTGTGGAGCTGATGTGTGATCTCTGTCTCTGGGCAGGATTCCGTCCCTTGACCCCTGCTGAATTCCCTGTGCAAAGGCTGATTGCTTGGGCTTTACCTCCAGGTGAGAGGATTCAGATCTATGTAATGAAAAGTTACAAGTTAACTGTATGTTGCCACGAATACATTGTTGTGCTGTGGAATGCCATACTAGCATCTTCCTACTAATTAAAGGCTTATGTAGTAACCAATAGAAAAGAAGGAATTCATTCTCTATATTGTTAGTTTAAAACACCAAGTCTTCTCTAATCATGGTAAAAACTCATTAAGGCTGAAACTCACTCAGAAGTAAATTCTTATACTGGCAGAGCCCTCATTAAGGCAGGCACAGAAATATACAACCACAGGCCGGTCAGTTAGTGCCAGAATCTGAAGAAGTATGGACCTCCTAGAGACAAGGCAGGGGCATCTATGGGTCTCCACATCACCTATCTTCTTCAGAGGGGTACAAGAGTCAAGGGATAGAGGTGACTCCTACTAACCATCTAGCTGAGAGCAGCTGTCTGAAAGGCCCTCACTATCTCCCATTGTACTTGGCCAAACCTAGACCAGAAATGGTGGAAACAATCACCACTTACCTACACTGGCAGGTAGCAGTCAGCTGGGAGGCAAATCAGTTTATCCTAGGATGGGGCTCTTGGCTTGAACATCCTGGTGAGCTGAACTGTCCCAGTGTCACATCAGGAGAAAGCCAGGATCAAAACAACTTAGAGCTATTAGGTCCAAACCAACATCTTAAAACTACACCCAGGAGTCAACCGGCAGCCAGTGGCGTATCAGTGCTCCCTGTGTACAAAATTACTTCACAGCCAGGCAGCTGCATTCTGCACTAGGTGCATTCTAAGAATAAATTGTGGGGAGAGCTGCAAGGACACATGAGTTGGCTGGGGAAGATTCAAGGCCAAAGTGCTATGGTGAAGCCAAGAGACAAAGTGGTTTTAGGGATGCTGTTCTTCTCTTTACTGTAGTAAAGTTCCTTGTTAAGAGTTAGAAGAAAGTAATTCGCTTTGGGTAATTCTTTACCACTGTCACAAGACAGTAACCCCATGTAGAGTATATTGTCAGATAGTTCACCTCTCAGTAACCAAGGTGTATGTAATTGTGGTAAGGTCTGCATCCAAAAGAAAAGGATATATGATTAAGAGAAATGATGGAATATGGTGGAATAGAGGACTACCTCTAGCTCATGGTCATCTGTAGTGTATGCTATATATTGAGTAACGTTAGGGTTTACATAAAGGAAAGGAGAGCATGGATCAGCATTCATGTTGTGCTCCCTGTCAGTACGTGGCCCAGGGAAACTAATGATCCAACCAGTGGAACAAATTCGGTGTTGAATCCTGGTCATGTGCCACCTGAGGCATGATGCACATATGCTAAGAAGACAGAAAGGTATTGGAATAGGAAAGAATTAATATGTGCTAAAAAGCAAGTTCCTTGTTGCTATTTCCATATTTGGCTTGTGCATGATTTGCTGGCATTGTGGCCCCCTACTCCTGGCTGCAGGGCATGTGCTGAGAAGAGGTCTGCATGTTTGTGGCAGGATTGAGGGGAAACAACAGAGAGAGGAAAGGCGAACCTCTGATTTGCTGTAGCCTGTGTTGTGATAAACGGGGTGACATATTGCTGCCCGCCCCCCCATGGTCCCAGTTCATTGTGCAGCAGCTCAAGCACCATATCTCTGCAAATGAAAACCAGTACCCCTTCCACTTTATGTATGCCTCAGCTAAGCAACCATACATTAGATATTGTATATTCTTCCAGGCCCCTCACTTTTCTGGTATATGTTATCCTTACCTGCCCGTCAAGGTATGCTTACCTTTCTCCAGGGGAGTGGTAAAATTGACTTCACTGGGACTATTCCTGTGCTTAAAGTTAATCATGTATATCAGCATCTGCGACTGCAAACATCCAAAATCTGGTCTGTCTTTTACTGGTTTTCTGTAAAGCACCCAACCTAGCAAGTTTATGTGGTGGTGGTGGGCAGGAGGAGGCTACTAAATAAATAATAATAATATATCTCTCACAGATGGGGAACAGCCACATATGGATGAGCATAATCCATTCATTAGTTTATGAACACAAAGTCCCACTAGAGAGTATCATAAATCCATGTGATGTTCCTGAGTGCTGGATTTTGCATTTGGATTTGTGAATTAGCTGAAAGCTATGTAAAATGAAAATCACATGTATTCAGAAACAGAACCATAACAGTGAAAGCTGGTAACATCTGAAAGTGGGTAGGCAAAACTGACACATAGAGACATGCTCGGAACCAATTTACAGCAAAGGGTAAAGATCATACTATATCTGACTTCTCCCTAGTGACTATCCATCCAAATAGTCTCTTGTGTGCTGATTATGCCAGGAAGCGTATGGAATATATTACAATCACAAAAAAGCTTATGCCACGCTAGTTTCAGAAAGGAGCATATGAATAACAGGGGTGTAGCTTTAACCTTCTACTTGTGGTCAAAATGAGCTCTATTTTCATTGTTATCAAGCAAAGATGCATGTCTTAACTAGCCCACTTGTTGAAAGACAGTGGTACCATGATGGAACAACAGTTTTGTGCAAAAGCTGATGCAAGCCTTTCTAATGCATTCCACTTTTAGATACTGGATCTGAGATAAGAGTTCAGTCCTAAAGGCCAGATATTCAAAAGCTGGGCATAATAGGTGAGTCATACAAAATGCATATGTTGAAACTCCGGCACTTGTTTGCAAAAACTAGGCAACTGAACATTCGACTCCTGCACTGTTTGCCAGAAGCTGGGAATGAGTGACAGGGGATGGATCCCTGGATGATTACCTGTTCTGTTCATTCCCTCTGGGGCACCTGACACTGGCCACTGTCAGAAGACAGGACACTGGGCTAGATGGGCCTTCGGTCTGACCTGTATGGCCTCTCTTATGTTCAATAACATCAACCATTTCACATGCACAAATGGAAGGATTTGCCTGCCAAATTGCTGTATGTGACTTTTGCTCAGGACTTTACAAATTTAGCTTATATCTTTAAACATAAAAATAATTTTAAATGTATTCCTGGTTATCATGGGTAGATACTTTATTATGGCTGTGACACAATTAAATCTTCCTTTCGGTTGTTGTCTAATATTTGTCCTATTTATCATTATTTAAATTCAGGAAATTGATACTTGTGTTAAGCAAATGTATTGAAGGGTTTGTGCACTGGTCAGGCACAAAACTGAGGTGTATGTGGAGCATTGGAGTCTAGCAACAGGGACACTGGAAAACTTCTGTTTTACATCAGTAGCACCCTTAAAGATTATTAAGAATGTAGTGAGCTAATATGAACTAAATAGTTGTAGTGAAGCTTGGACCAAAAGGAATGCTGGAGATGATGATTAGTATATCCCAGGTAATGGTCTTACCGTGTAAGCAAATGAAAATCAAATGACTTGAGCCACAGCTGCAAGGATTCTCATACACCATCTTTAGAACAGGTTGACACTACAAATCCTGGTTAATTTGCTATTCTACTTTTTGGAAGCCTATATGAAATGTGTTGATGGTCTAATAGAACCAAATATGGGCTGCCTGATCTCAAGAACAGGTGATAGTCTCTCTTCCTCTCAGTCAATCTAAAGGAGTCCAGAGTGGTGGAGATGGGTGATGTAAAACATCCAGCGTGGCAACCCAGCTAATCCCAAATAAGACAATGGAATCCCATAGAGTTTTCTCTTTTCTTTTAGAAGAGTAGGGTACCCCAAGGGGGCAGGGGAACTGAATCTAGGAAAGCACTGCAGTTCCAGCAGGATCTGGTGAGCTCTTGTTGCTCTTTCAAAATCTAGGCTAGACTACATATCTCATGGTGGGCCAGCAAAGAGATGGTTTCTGAGCGGTCTTGGCAGAATTCAATTTTTTTAAAATCATTTTAAATGTTCACAATTGTGGGAAATTATGGGGGAGGGGTGAAACAACAATTATTTAATAACAATAAATGTTGAGATTCAAAAAGTTAAAGCTTTATAACTGTTAAAACACAACATCACATGTTAAATTATTCAGAATAAATATCCTTAAATGAAACACTAAGTTCTCAAGCAGCATGTTTCTTACTGTGCCTCTTGTAACTTTCAGGGATCATCCATGGAAATATTTTTTCATTGGTTCTGCTGTGTACGGTGAATCAGCATTTACTGACATTTGCAGATGAAAATCTAGTCCTTCAAGCCTACATATGTGGTTCAGTACAGTTTCAGAACAGAGTGGAAGGCAACATGTGAAGACCAAGTACTGAGGGTTTTCATTCCTACACATCAGTGGTGGGCAACTTGTGGTCCGCGGGCCGCATGTGGCCCCTCAGGGTAAGATGACTGAGGGTCGAGAGACATTTTGCAGACATTGACTCTCTGCAGGCACAGCCCCCTGCAGCTCCCAGTGGCCGTGGTTCGCCATTCCCAGACAATGGGAGCTGCGGGAAGTGGCGGCCAGCATGTCCCTTCGGCCTGCCGCTTCCCACAGCTCCCATTGGCCAGGAACAGTAAACCGTGGCCACTGAGAGCTGAGGAGGCTGTGCCTGTAGACGGCCAATATCCACAAACTGTCTCATGGCCTGCAATCAGCACACTCTGATGGGCTGCATGTGGCCCATGGGCTGCAGGTTTCCCACTGCTGTGCTACTATGAGTCAAACAATATTAAATAATAACAACAGTGCACTGAGAACAAGGTTTAGTCCTAAAAGCAAGTTTTCTAGATGTGTAGATTCCAAGGACAGAAAGGACCATTATGATCATCTAGCCTGACCTCCTGTATAACACAGGTCATAGAACTTCCCCAAAATAACACATAGACTAGTAGTGCAACAATTATCATCACAACATTTTGGTCTTATATAGTGTGTGGAAAATAATAGCTGAATAATTGATTGGACAATACTTGTTAAAAAGAAAATGTAATTATTACCTGGGAGTAATTATTACACAGCACAGGTCAGCTGATCATCAGAATTGAACTAGGGTGTGTTTCAGTTTTCACTGCCATGAAAACTGCCATTCAGGGCTCAGACTGGGAGGGCAATGTGGTAAACATTATTTCCTGTTAAACTAGTCATCACTTTAATAAATATGGTGAGAAGGCAGGATGGAAGTGGAGTTCCCATTTATAAATTTCTAAATTCAGCCCCTCTTCCAGCCACCCTCCATGTTACAGCCATGAGGATTTAATCATATTGCTATTTTGCAGTTAGCAATTTTCATTTGTGGATCTCAAAGCACTTTTAAATGCTGTACTGATCATCACAATGTCTTCGTATAGTGCTGGTAACTATTATTATACCCATTTCACAGGTGGGCAAAGTGAGGTATGGCAAAGTTAAGGGTCACAGGGTAAGCCTGTTAACACCACTTGTGAGGTGTTACTTGCATGAGTAACTTCTTGAAGTCAGGTAGACTAGAATAGATCACAACTGGAGGGAGAGCTCATCAGATTTGTTGGGTGTAGTCATGGATCTCAATGTTATGTGATGATTATAATTGACTTTAATAAGACTACTCATGAACATAACTACTCACTTGCAGGAGAAGCAACTTACCCAGGGTTGTGCAGTAAACTAGAAGCAAAAGGAGAAATTGAACACAGAAGCTTTGACTATCATCTCCAACCACCAACCCATATTTTCTTCATCTGTGGTAAAATAGCTTTAATCAAATGTAGTAAAAACAAATATCCAAATGCTCTAATCACTAGACCTACCATCTCTGCAAATGAGATGTATATACAATAGAGTGAAGGACAAGACCAGGGTAAGAAAGGAGCCAGGCAAAATCATTTTAGCATGTGGACACTGCCACCAGAACCATTAACATTTAGCACAATGTTTGGTCATGCTGTTTGGACATCAAGTTTTCTGTAGAGGCAAAAAGGGAACAAAGCAGACCCCTAGAATGAACCTGGTATGGTAGCTGGCCCAAGCCAATTGAAACATGGTGCAAAATGTGACTAGTTCACATCAAGATCTTCAGTGTTCTGCATTAAAAAATTGTGGTGACTGGTGAGCCCTGATTGCACTTTTATGAGTGTTTACTTCAGTGTAATCAAGTGACTGGAATAAAAATATCTGTCATAGGATCATGGCAACAAAAGCTTGATAGATGCTCTCAAGCATTCTTGGGAAGGGATTCTTTATAATTTACATGCTTCATTTGAAATATAGATTCTGAAGTACTAGTACATACATCTGTTCTCCTGACTTTTTAACCGGGGAGTGCTAGTTTATTGCTGAGCTTAAGGATAAAAGAAGCAAGAAATGAAAGTTTCAAAAAAAGTTTCCTTTGCACTAAGTACATTCAGATGTCTGCCTCCATGCGTCTGACACAATGCTTTACATCCATCCTATTTTACCTTTTTTTTATTAGGTTATTTCATTAAGAAATGAGTTAATATTGCAAGGTGGTGAAGATGGGGTTGGAAAAAAATCATTTACAAATATTTTCATTAAAAGTGATTAAAATATACTTTTTATAAAAAAGTGATTACAATTTTTTTTAAAAGTTGATGCTGTATCATTAAACTGATGCAAGAACAGGTTTATGGGAAACTGTATCCCTTTGTAGTGAAAACCATGGTCATTTCACTTTTGTTACTTTTGGTTGTATCATCCCATTATATAAGATGGGGGCAGGGAGATGGTAGGTCCTATGTAAATACACACTCAAAAATTATTCACATTATACACCAAACATCAGCACCCAAGTAGCAATGAATTGTCAGCTGTCATTTGGAAGGACCCGAGGAATGAGCTACCCTTGAAGGACTTTTATGGCCTAAATACTTTTATGATCCCTGGGTTTCCTAGCCAAATGGAAAATCTGCAAGCAGCAGGGGAGCATGGCATTTGTTTTCTATTTTTTGAGACCTTGAATGTCTTAACAAAAGCCTTATAAGATGCCCAGAGAGCATGATGATGGGCATAAAATATGTGCTTACAGTAATAACAGGAAGTATAATATCTCTCTCTCTCTCTCTGCCCGTCACCCCCCAGTCGGGGGATGGGCCACCAACAGGTTACCTTTAAAGCAGTGTTGCTTTGCATGCAGCATACATTATTGCTTAGCATTTAGACAGCATCCTCCATCTATCTATATATATAAAAGTCAAGTGGTGTATGTATGTATGTATGTATGTACGTATGACTGCAAAGTCCTCCCGCACTGTTTGAGCCAGAGACTTGAAATTTGGTACAGTGAGGGGTCTTGGGGTCTAGATGCTGGTAAGGGTCGAAAAATTTTCGGATCTCACCTCTGACGCCCCCCAGGGGTGAAAGTCTTTCAGGGCCAATCACATCGGCTGGGCGGTTAGGTGGTGATGATGTCATAATACCCCCCTCCAACAGACACCTCACTCGCTCAGCTCACCCCTCCCTCCTCCAACGGAACCCCGGAGATCCCTCAGTTCTCTGCCCCTCCCCCCTCCCAACGGAACCCCGGAGATCACTCAGCTCACTGCCCCTCCCCCCTCCCAACGGAACCCCAGAGATCACTCAGCTCACTGCCCCTCCCTCCTCCAGCGGAACTCCGGAGATCACTCAGCTCACTGCCCCTCCCCCCTCCCAACGGAACCCCGGAGATCCCTCAGTTCTCTGCCCCTCCCCCCTCCAAATGGAACCCCAGAATCCATCAGCTCTGTGCCACCCCCCACCTGCGAAGGTCCCCGGAATCCCTCGGCTCTGGGCCCCCTCCCCGCCTGCGACGGATCTGAGTTGGGTTTGGTGGGACGGTAAGTGAGGTGGGGGTGTTGGGTTTGGTCGGGGGATGAGGTGGGGGTGTTGGGTTTGCTTGGGGGGGTGGGAAGGTATCGGGGTGGGTGAGGGGTGAGGGGTGGCTGTTGGGGTTGGTCAGGGGGTGTGAGCTGTCTGCCACCTCCCCACCTCCGACTGACCCGAGCAGCGCCGGGCACTTATGCTAGTTCTTTATAAATATTAAGTCTCCCAGTACCCCTTTGATTTAGGCAGAGGAACTACTTGTAAGCTGGTGGAGTGGGACATCTGGCCCAGGCACAGACAAAGTCTCGTACCAAGCACATTTTGTACTCTACAGTTTATTCTTGAGATTTGGAACAGCACACAGGTTTCAATGAAAGGATTTTGCACAAACAAAAGGCACAACTCAGGCTACAAAATAACTAACTTCCCTCCCACTCCCTACCAAAATAAACCCCAATCCCTCCTCATAACCCATCTCTTTTTCCTTCTGATTCCCAGAAAGGTGCTCCTCTATAGTTTCCTAGCTATCCTGTTGTTGTATCAACCCCCCTTCTTCCTGTTTCCTGTCCTACAGTCCCCCAGTCCTAATAATTACAAGCAACATCTAAAACACCACACCTGAGTATCTGACTGGGCCTTCAGTGTCCAGTCTTGCTTTGTTACTTCATTGTTTACACCTGTGGTAGATCTAACAGGGAGTTAACTCCCTGCCAGTTGGAATTTGGGTGGAAACTCTGCATCCTGTCATTTTAATACAATACAGAATACAACCTGGGTGACCAGATGTCCCGATTTCTGGGTCTTTTTCTTATATAGGCTCCTATTACCCCCGGCCCCAATTTTTCACACTTGTTGTCTGGTCACCCTAAATCAAACTCAGAAGGGGGTGAACAGAAACACAGAGTGGATAAATAATTTGTCCAATGTCACACAGCAAGTTAGTGGCCAAGGTGGGACTAGAATCAAGAGCTTAACTATCATCCTGTGCACTAAGCATTAGACACACTTCCTCTAATTTATTGTAGTAAACCTCTGGCGCTCACTGGTACAGGAAATGATGAAAATTAATCATTTAATCTTCACATGAATGTAAATCACATGCATAAATACACCAGTTGGATTGAAAAGTTACACAGAGCATCATCTCCCATGTTTTTGAATGTGAACTGACTGCCTCTGAGGGAGTAACAAAGAATGTCTCTCTCTATGTTATTTAGAGAGGCTGAAGTAGGAGCCTTCAGATCCCTTTCTTCTCTTTCCTTCCCTCACAGAGTTCCCTATTCAATTATTTCTTCTTAAAATCTTACAACTTTTCCAATAAATCCATCCATTTTGGCTAAGTGTAGTGTCTGGTGAGTCTTTCTCCTAAGGTGATCAGCAGCAATAGTGCTGACATGTAAGCCATAATCATTTGGTTCTAAAGTTAACAGCAGCCAACATGAGTCGGGCAGTTCATAACTTGCTTGGTTTCAGATTCTCAGAGCACCCCTGACTCCTACGGTACTTTGCAAGTACTCAGCACATCTCCAGATTTGGCCTTTCATCCAGCTCTCTTCTAACTCACTGTGACAGCCCTGCCTTGCTTGCTTTGGAAGGATGTCTTTACAACCACATGGGCTAGAAATTTAGGGTCCAGTCCTGCATGCAGGGGAGTGAGCTTGCTGTAAACCCTTCCGGGAGTATGGTAGGCTTCTCCTGTGCACCCAGCCAACTGGGCTGGTAACTGACTGGCAGGGAGAAGCAGGACCACAGCTGTCTCATTGCTGACCACTTCGGGGTGTCTTGACTATCAGGAATGGATGAAGGGAGTTCAAGGACTGTAAATGTACCTGCTTGGTGAGCTGCTATTCTCATCCTATAAAGCCATGTCACTGCGCTGAAAAGCACTACCAAATTGGTGAACATGCCCTAATTAAGCAACAGTGGAAGTACATTATTCAGTGATCTAGAAGATTAATAATTAGTGAATTGGAAACTAATTTATCCCTTTTTTCATAAAAATGAACACTGAAAAACTATTTTTTCAAAAGGAGACATAGCTTCATTATTTGTCATTTTCCCAATGATTTTATTCACAGCTTTGTCTTCTCTGTATTCATTTGCTATTTATAGGCTAATAACTGATACTGAACAGTGACTCTGTTACAATTAAATGGAGATAGTTGTCTATTCTAACTAGGATGATATTATTCTGAGTATTGGTAACTTCGGCCTGTTTGTGCATCCATTCAAGTCAGTGGTAATTTTGCCACTGATTTCAGTGGAAGCAGGACTGGGCTTTTGAGGCAAAAGTATTTTTTAAAATAGCATGATAGGTTTAGAGACAATGGATGTGGGGAATATTTACACTGTCAATACATGTCAGGCGTGACCCAATGAGTTAGAGATATGTTGTAAGCAACACATGAATGACTGGTTTAAGGATTCCCATGAATATGATGTAATCCAAAGGGAATGCCGCCTAAAATAGCCATGCATAAATTTCCTATAAGAAGCCAGTTCTTCTGAGAGGAAGGATGGTCTTCTAGGTAAAGCTCTAGACCAGCACTCAGGAGATCAGTGTCCCATTCCTGACTCTACCAAATACTTCCTGTGGGATCGTGGGCTTTCCATTGACTTTAGTGGGTTTTGAGTCAGGCTCTTAATCATTCTGAGCCTCTTTTTTGCCTGTAAAGTGGGGATAATACTTCCTTTCCCCGGTTCAGCTTGTACTTAACTTGAAGCTCCTACTAAAGTTCCATTTACTTTAATGGGACTTAAGCATGTACTTAACTGCTTAGCTCAACTGCAGCCTTAAGCTGTAAACTCTTCATGGCAGGGACCATCTCTTACAATGTGAGTGTACTGTGCCTCGCACAATAGGGCCCCCACAAATGTTTGCCTGACAAGAAGCAGAAAACAAATCCCTGCTGGCGGTCTGCAAGAGACTGAGATTTAGGTCCTGGGTTCCAGGGCTCACTCTGATCGCCCAAAGGTGCATGGAGGAAGATTAACCACAGAAGACATGGAGATGAGAAACAAATTAGAGGAAGTTGCAGAGAGTTGAATGGAGTTGAGCTGGAGCTTGTTGAATGAGACTCACCCATAGTTAAAAAATCAGAAATGCTACAAGTCTGGCTTTCATCCAGCGGTGATTGAAAATTTGAGGTAAAACAGAAAACACAAGCAATGGTCCTCAAAAACTAATCCCCAGCTCTGGGAGATATTTTGCCCACTTGCTACTGTAGTCTTTACTTTTTAGGGAGTCAATAATAAAGTACCATCCATTATTATCATTATTATTATTCTATTTCAGTAGCGCCTACAAGCCACAATCATAGAGCAGGTCTCTCTTGTGCTAGAAGTTGTACAAACGCATAATAAAAAGCCCCAAAGAGCTTCCACTCGAAGTCTAGGACAAGAGACAACAGTAAAAATGAAGTAAAACCGGAAGAAGAAAATTGAAAAGGTGATGCACTGGACACAACAGCTGAAGTAAAATTCTCCTTTGAGTTAGTCTGTGCAACTCCGTGGACTTCACCAGCATTGCACTGCGGTACCTGAGAGCAAAGTATGGCCTGTTTGTGTGGAAAGTAGGCGAGCACAAGTACTGTATGGGATATTTTTGTTGCTTTGGTTCTCTTTGAACTTATTTCAGGGCATACTACTCTTCTTTAGGGTCTGATCCAGCAAGCCCTCCCTACTAGGGATGTAAATACCATTTAAAAAGTTAACCGTTTAAACAATAACAATATTTTGTTTAAACCATTAACCGATTAAAAGGCCAGCGGGGCTGTGGCTGATCTGGCTGGGGCTACTCCGGCTGGTTTGGCTCCAGCCACAGATGGGGTTGGTGAGCTGGCCAGCTTGGGGAGGGGGGCGCTGGAGTCAGCAGGCTGGCAGACGCTGGGCCAGTTGGCCAGTCCAGGAGTTAACGGTTAAGGGGGATTAACCGGTAAGACTAATATTTACTGGTTAACCTTTTAACGGTTTACATCCCTACCCACTACACAGATCTCACTTGCAGGGCAAAAAGAGTTCTGCACATAAAGGGGTTGTAGGACCTGGCCCATAATAATATCCACACAATGGGGCTAATTCAAGCTTTGGGCTTTAAGACCGAAATTAACCAAACAAGGCTATACAGTGTGTTTTTAAACATGGCACTTTTTACAAAAGCTAAAATATTCTCGGTTTTAGAGGAAGCACCGGATAAAACTGCCTTGGTCTGATCCGGGAGGATTAAATTAGAAAAAATGTAATACCAGTTTGGCTAAAACGTCCAGCATGTCTTTGTGGAATGTGCTTGAGCTGCAGTGCAGCTGTGAGACTGGCTTCTCCTCTGCTCTCCTCAGCTTGTTGCAGGGTGGAATTGTTTGCATCCCTGTGGAGATCTCTTGCTTAGCTCTCTTGTCAGACATTCAGCAATGTGGATGTTGTTCCAGATTTTACCCGGTGCCCACTAGGTGACGCCTGTGATTTCAACAGGATCTTATTCTCATTAAACTTGAAGATTTCAGAGGTTCATTCTTAATTTCTCAGTTTATAGGTATGTGTACACATATGGATAAATGCCCAGTTGAGCGAGCGACTGAAATATTGCTCTATCCAACTATATCTATAAGGTTGATAAGAATAAAGCAAAATCTCCTATATTTGCATTCTCTATCTGACATAACTATATGAATGCCAGTTTATTGAGCTACATAAATAATTATTGTTGTTTCTTCTGCATAAGAAAACATTTTGACACAACAAATACAAATGCATTTACATGTGATTATTGACAGACATAATTCTAAGATCAGTACCATGACCTCAGGGGGAAGTTAGGGAGGATGAGGAACATTAAACAGAACAAATATTATTGCAAAGCAGCTACATTACTAATAGCCCAAGTTTTAATGGTTGCATGTCTTGCAGATTAACTCAGCAATAAATGGACAAGCGAAGTTTTCTTTCAGTAGAACCTTCTAGCTGACGATGTGCTCCATGGTATGTACAAACCAGAGCCGAGAAAATGTCCCGGGTATAGAACAACAAAGGACACTTCATTTCACTTACTCACTTTTATTTAGATGGCATATCTGGGTCTATAAAATCAGGGTATGTTTTTATTTTAGAAGTACACAGTACTAGGCAAGATTAATGGTAAATAAAGACCATAAATCTCAATTACATAATCATTTGTGCCAAGATACATAAAGTTCATTCATTTAAATTATCTTCATTGTTTTGTAAAAGGAAAGTAAATTTCATCTGTATCGAGCAGGTGCTCCTTTATTTGGTCGCTTAAATATTTAGAACCACACTTCTAATGTTGGTTGGGTGAACATAAGAACATAAGAACATAAGAAAGGCCGTACTGGGTCAGACCAAAGGTCCATCCAGCCCAGTATCCTGTCTACCGACAGTGGCCAATGCCAGGTGCCCCGGAGTGAGTGAACCTAACAGGTAAAGATCAAGTGATCTCTCTCCTGCCATCCATCACCCCCCTCTGATAAACAGAGGCTACGGACACCATTCCATACACATCCTTGCTAATGGCCATTAATGGACTTAACCTCCATGAATTTTATCCACTTCTCTTTTAAACCCTTTTATAGTCCTGGCCTTCACAGCCTCCTCAGGCAAGGAGTTCCACAGGTTGACTGTGTGCTGTGTGAAGAAGAACTTCCTTTTATTTGTTTTAAACCTGCTGCCCATTAATTTCATTGGGTGGCCACTAGTTCTTATATTATGGGAACAAGTAAATAACTTTTCCTTATTCATTTTCTCCACACCACTCATGATTTTATAGACCTCTATCATATCCCCCCTTAGTCTCCTCTTTTCCAAACTGAACAGTCCTTGCCACTTTAATCTCTCCTCATATGAGACCTGTTCTAAACCCCTAATCCAGTGGTTCTCAAACTAGTTGAGACCGCAACCCCTTTTTGTGATCCGGCGGCGCGGCGCGACCCCTCCGCCGAAAAGCCGCCGAATTACAAAAAAAAATAAAAAAATAAAAAAACCACCACCAAAAAAAAAAACCGCTCGTGTGCCCCAGTCCCCCGTCCCCGCCGCGGGCTGGCTGCCGCATGCGCCCCGGTCCCCCGTCCCCGCCGCGGGCGTGCTGCCGGCTGCACGCCAGCCCCCAGCCCGCCCGCTGTGGGGACTGGGGGCCGGCGCGCAGCCGGGAGCCCACCCGCGGCAGGGACTGGGGGCCGGGGCGCAGCCCCAGTCACCGCGAGTTGCGGTGACAGGAGCTCGCAACCCCCCCGGGGAGCGCTCGGCGACCCTCTGGGGGGTCGTGACCCCCAGGTTGAGAAACCCTGCCCTAAACATTTTAGTTGCCCTTCTCTGAACCTTTTCTAATGTCAGTCTATCCTTTTTGAGATAAGGAGACCACATCTGTATGCAGTATTCAAGATGTGGATGCACCATGGATTTATATAAGGGCAATAAGATATGCTCCATCTTATTCTCTATCCCTTTTTTAATGATTCCCAACATCCTGTTTGTTTTTTTGACTGCTGCTGCATACTGCATGGATGTCTTCAGAGAACTATCCATGATGACTTCAAGATTTTTTTTCTGACTAGTTGTAGCTAAATTAGCCCCCATCATATTGTATATATAGTTGGGGTTATTTTTTCCAATGTGCGTTACTTTACGTTTATCCACATTAAATTTCATTTGCCATTTTGTTGCCCAAGTTAAATTAGATGCATATTCCGATGACAAATTATTATTATTTTTAATCAATCAAAAGCTGAAGCTACAAACCCCATTCAGTTGAAAAACTAAATGTGTGCTGGTTGCAATACGATGCTCCAACAGCAAATCAGGCATTGTTTACTACTGTGAACACACACAGAGCTCAGCTCAGTGCTGGGCTTGTCCTCTCTGTTCTAGCAAATAGTGTATTGAAATTTACTATGACTGTGGGCCTGGACTCCTGTAGTAAAATGGTCAATTTCAGTATAATGCCTCATAAGGGAGGGGCAGATAGGTGGGGTTTAGATTTAGAAAGCATTAAGGATTTGACAGGCATCCGTGATCCTAAACAGCTGGAAAGTTTGGCCAGTCATCTAAATGATGTCTTTTAAAAGATCATCTATACAATTAAGAAAATGAAACCCTCTTTTTTGCCTCTTCTGGTTTTTTAAGAAGGCCTAAAAGGGTTTTTTTAAATTAAATTTCTGCTTGCATTTTTACACTGGAAATATTTGGATTGTCAAGTCTGGCCTTCCTTGGTTTTATTGGAGATCTTTCTTGGATAATTTAAAGATGTGGATAGAGAGCTTTCCCAACTGGTTATTGAAGGGGTGGGTACATTAATTCTTTTAACAAAAACATCTTTTCTCCCAGGAGTATGTAAACTGCACAAAATCCAGAGAGTTTTAACTAATCTCAATTAATTAATTTCACCTTCTTTATTATCTGGGACTCCATGATCCAACTAGTTCTCCAGTTATTCATAGAAACTTCTAAAGAATGCAGAACTTGGATTTTCTGACCTCCTTAAAAGACAAAAGTATTCAGGCCTTCTTTGTGTGTCAGAAAAAAGCAAAGATCAGTACCATGCCAATGGTTCACCGTTCCAGGTCACCTTTTAGTAATGTATCCAAGGTGCTCAGGTCACCACATCTCTCCATATATTGTGAGAACCTTAAATTAGTCGTGACCCCGCTGTTAGTACTGTGGAGACCATCCTACAGATGAGCCTCCTCTGTTCTGTTTAAAGTGCAACCAGCAATGCCCTTGGCTCATTTCTGTCCTTTTCTCCAGCCCCACAGACAGTTCTCTGTGGGATCTGTGATGGGGAAGGAAGGATCGTGCAGGAGCAGGCCCAGAGCTGAATCCCTGACTCAGCAGAGGATTTCTGTAGGATGTGAGATAGGGATGGGAATGTGCCATGCGGGCTGCTGACTCCTCTCTGCACAGACTGCCCTTGTGCATGCCAAAGGCAAACTAATGGTTAACATTAGAAATTGTATTATCAAGCACTTTTTAACATGGTGCATTTCCCCATGCTAGACAAGGCCTCTTAGCAAGTTTACTACTACTTCTCTGTCTCAAAATTGTATTAATATATATTGTGCAGGTCATGATATGTTTCCCCCTCTGTCCTGTGCTGTACCTGATCTGTAGAGCTTCAGTTTCTAGGGCTCTAAAGCTGGCACCAAAATTCAGTCCAATTAAGAACATGCTTGTTTTAAAAGCCAAGTTCAGTGACACAGCAACACAGGAAACAAGATGGATACTTCCTGTATATGGGCTATAAAGGATGATAGGGAGGAAATGACAACATATAGACACCATCTTCCCACAGCAGTGCTACGATGAACTTGAAGGATTTGGGGCGTGGAGACTATAGCAGGGAAGCAACAGCTGAACGAGGCCTGTATTGAGTTGTTAGCTTGTCTTTCCCATTACAGAGTAAGAGCATGCGTGGGTCACAAACTCAGTTCATAGAGCATGCAAAGGAAAATAAAATGTGTACTTGCCAGAGCTGGTGTATAAGTAATAGTGAAGGTTTTACTGGACTTTGGCAGGAATCAGGAGTAACACCACTGAAGTCAATGGAGTTTCATGGTGTGAATCCAGTGTGAGCTGACCCAGATGAAATGTTGATGAATTCTCCTGTCTGACGAACTGTTAGGGAGAAAATGTCCTGTTACCGTGGTGTGGAAATTTCCCCTTCCTTGTGTCATTCCAGTTCTGAGGATCTTTCCCCATATTTTTTGCTGTTGCTCTTGAGAGCTTGGCTGCCATAAAAACATACTCTTCCTCTTAGCTAGACCAGTTCATAATACATAAGCCTTCTAAATCCCAAATTCATTTCACCACTTGGTGTGCATGAGAGGCTATATTGGAAACACTGATTCTGTGCCCAGTATTATGAACATTTTACATCCCCTCTTTTAGATAATGCCCATAAAATCTCATCCGCAAGAACTTTGATGTTGCATTCTGTTTCCAATTTCAGGACAATAACTTTCTAGCTTATCACCAAACTGAAAAAGAAAATTAAGAACCAGATTTGCCAACCCTTGCTCATGCTGAGTAGTACTTTCTTACATGAATCATCCTATTGAAGTCAATGGGAGTAATTGTATGGGTATGTGCTATTCAACATGTGTTAGGATTATAGCATCTGGCCCTTGGTAAATAACAAGAAGGATGACATTGGTTGCATATCATCTCCATTTTGATGTTCAAAATCTCCAACTTTCAGCCACAAATCACTTAAAGATGTTTTCTAAAAAATAATTTTGCTGGAAACCTGAGCTGTACATTATTAGGATAGTTCAATGATGTTCAAAACTGATACTGTTCCTGAGAAGGAGGTTAAGAAAATGATGTTGGCATATCCTCTTTTGTACAGTAACTACTGCCCTGCCAGGACTTGACAGATCTCTTCCATTTCCAAGGTTGTAGTACAGTATTTCTTCCTCCTTATGCACAAAGCAAACCGCAAGAATCTACCTGTGTTTCACAAAGAAAAATGTTCTGTAGTGTTTACACAGGTGGGCTAGGTGTGGAGGGGAGTGAGAAGAATGTAGACAGCTGTGAAAAATACAGACATGAGACTATGGCAACAACCCCGTTTTCAGGGTTGAATTATTTAGTATGAACATTTTTAATGTAGTGAATTGAATGTCGTGTTTGTGAAAAGTAAACATAATGCTAGAATGGCGGCGGCCTGGGAGACTGAAATCCTCAGCACACAGAGCAGGTACACTACAGACAGTGGTAGTTCAAAGCTCCCCACTCCGGCTCCAGTCAACATGCTTTAGTTCTGACCTGGAGGGTGACAGGTTACGTCCATTTTCTTGAATCAGAGGCTGAGACTGCTGGTTATGAGGTGGGCTGAATAATATTCTGGAGCTATTCAGATGAGTGACTTAGATACGAAGGGTTCCCACCTCCTGTTAGGAATTAATACTTGTGGGAGAAGCTGCCTCTTTCTGGAACCCCTTTGCAGTGTATGTCCAAGCAGAGCCGCCATAGGTGGCAAAAGAACAACTGTCAAATTATGGATTAATCACATCCTGGATCCTGCAAGTCCTGACTCTGGACACAGCAGGGAGAACTAAGTCATTGCACCCCAACTCTAGTGTGAGTGGAGGTTACAAGCAAGTCTATGCACTGTGGCCTGGATCTAGCCAATCTTTGAGCAGTGCACGGTTAGGAGCGCTTGGTTGCTGCACCCCAGCTCAACGTGATCAGAGGTTACATGTAGGCACAAATAAGATTAGTATTAAACAGTCCACAGCCCAGAGCAGAAGTAAGTCTCAAACCTTTGTTGGCCCACTGTTTTATTCACAACATCACCGACTAGACAGGGTTGTAGTTAGAGAATGGAGATGCCCAAAGAGACGTGGGTTGAATGGGATGTACGCTGTGGAAATGCAGCACTTAGCTACATGCTCCCCATTTGGGCCTTAATCCTGCTATTGGGTAGGGGAAGCTTGGAGTGCAGCAGCAGGTTCATTAATAGAGAATTGGCTTCCCCGGTGTTCACTCTCCTGCTCATCACTTTTTAACATGAGCTTTGTGTGCCCAGCTCCATCCCTGCACTGGGCAGGATCGGCCTTGGTAACAGCACGTTTGACTGTACATGCTTTTGTCTATAATCCCTCCTCAGACTTAATACAAGGGTTTTTTTCCCCAAGAGCTGAGCACTTATAATGAAACATCAATCATTGCCATGTGTGGATTAAGGCTCAACTGGGCTCAGAGCCACCAAAACTTGGATGAGCTCCGGAGATGTATGCATTTCCTTTCTGCCCTCTTTACAGATTCATGTATTTTTTTGTTCCTGAATCCTTGCTCTTCCTCCCAAGTGCAGCAGCCCAGCCCATGCCAGCAGCGATCAACCATGCACTGAATCACCAGCTGCTGCTTTGCCTTGGATTGAATATTTATTACAAATTGTTCATGCATCTCTAATGAACTATTACCCCATTGTCCAGATGAGCAAACTGAGACCAGGAGGTCAGGTGTTTTGTCCAAAACCACAGAGGTAATCAGTTTCAGGATTAGAATATAGAATGCTCCCCATCCTGTGCTCGGAATGCCACCATGCAACCTTCACTCTCAGTCTATTTTCCTTGCTTCGATTCATTCAAGTCACTTCTTATATTTTTTAAAAGAAAGTCAATTTACATTGTGCACAAGCCAAGGCCCAGATTCATAGCAGGGGGTGCAGAGGGTGAAAACAGCAACACTCTGCATTTGTGGGGTGAGTTGCACTGAAGGAGACATTCAGACCTGAGGGAGGACATGGTAGGACTATGCCAAGGGGTTTTGCCAAGGGAAGCAGCTTTGAGTTCCAGCATGGGCTCTCAGAAAATAATGCTTGCTCTGGCACCCTCCTGAGCCAGAACAGTCTTGGGGCTGCATTGGCTGGCTCCTGCCCCAGTGGAGCAGGGTTACAGTTGCTTGCATCATTGTATCTCTTCCAGATGAACCTTCCACCACTGGATACCTGCAGGTCAAGCTCCACCAATGTAATGGGTGGATTTGACTGATTAACAATCTGATTTCCTCTCTTGTGAGAGTGGGAGGTGAGGCCAGGCAAACACTGCAATCCAAGGTTGTCAGCTGAATAAACAGGAACATTCCAAGTTGCAAACTCACTGAGGAATTCTTTTAACATTTTCCTTTGTGGAGTTTGCAACATACACCAGCTATTTGTTTTAAGCTAGTTAGAATTGCGAGCTTCATCATGCCAATTCTGATAACTAAGTAGCTGTGCCCATAGAGGTAACAAAGTCTGGGAAGGAATTCGATATGAAACATGTGAATAAAAGTATCAAATATCCTTAAAACATGTGTGGATTAAGCTGGTGAAAAGGTGAGATTTCTCTTCCTCCTGAGTTAATGTCATATTTTTATTGGAAGTTATAATTTGAGTTTTTTCTTTCTGTTTAAGTGATAAAAGACATGTTGTCTTATCTGAATTAATTGACATCTTAAAAGGCTCTCTTTGTTGTAGCTAAATTTTCTTGTCAACATTTATACCCTTTATACAATTTTCTCCATATTTGCTTAATATTACCCTACAGTGTGTTGATATAAAACTAGACAGCATACTTTTAACTTCTAACTACTTTTGTTGGACAAGAATCTTTACAATGCCAGACTAATCTGTCATGACTGACAGTGTATTGGCATAGCATGACAATTTAAATCCGTGTTGGAATATGTTAATCCATCACCTGGCATTATGATACATATTTTACTTTTAGTTTACAGAAGATGAAATTTGAGGCTCTGTTTCAAACTGGGTGTTTTTAGGTACTGAGTGTAACAGCTTGTAACTATTCTCTGCAAGTGTGTACAGAAATGGTTGATTTCTAGATATGGGAAAACTATTCCCCATGAAATGCAGACCTCTTTGGGCCTGAATTTATTACTCTTCTGCACAGTGAATATTTCCTTACTCTGTGAGTAGCCCCAGTAAAAGCAGTGGTTTATTCAATGTAAGTAACAGTGGCGGAATCAGGCCTCTTGAAAGTAAAAAAAAATCTTATTTTGTTAGAAACTCAAAAATGGGCTCATTTAAAAAAATGCTATTTTAAAACAAAATGTGTGGAAATATGCATCTTTCAGAGTGCTCCAGTGTGGTAATTGCAATTCTGATAGAACAAAAACATTGTTTTGGGGGAGGTACAATGGTGCAAAAAATGGAAAATTTCATGTGAAATTTTGCAAAAGCAACCTTTGAATTTTCACATAGCAGTCATTGGTTCCTAATTTGTTAGCTGATAATGTGCCTCAGCTCCCTTCTATTTGCTTTATCACTGACTTGTCTAAATGTCTCCCAGAGCTGCTGGGTGTGCAGAAGGAATATACATACTAGTACACCACCTTATTGGTGCAGCTTACTCTCCTGCTGTGCCAGTCCCACTCTGTAGGCCAGTGCAGAATGAGAGCCCCAGCCTTTACCCTGTCATGAACCCCCGTGGCAGAGGGTGTAAGCAGTGTCCACACTCCCTATAGCACAGGGACTGCAATTTACATGAAACATGTAAGGAGTGGAAGGCACCTTGTGCCTTCCCCGCACTGTGCAAACAAATAACAGCTGGCTACAGGGTGGCCCTAGATTTGAACAATCAGAGTCAGCTAAAGATCATTCTTACAAAAGTTGTTTTTCCAGAAATGGCACATTCAGAGTCACATGGTTAGGAAGGAAGACGTCTCTAATGTCCATACCAAGTTGGATGGAGGCAGTAATATATCTAATATATGGCTAGCTCCAGAGGCAAAGAAGGGCAAATGTTCAGGGGAAAAATATCAGGAAAAGGGTCTAAAAAAGAGATATATTGTTATAACATGGCTATTCAGGCAGGTTTCTATGTTATAGACTACCTACAGGTGTAGTCAGAGGAGTCTCATCAGGGTAGGACCTCTGTTCTGAGTGAAATACAATATGACCTCTACTCATTGATGTAAATCTTCTCTGAGAATAATTTTACACATCACTTGTACCTATCCACTTTCAGATGCTACCAGCTGCAAACGGGATAGTCTGTACTATGGGGGCTAGTACCAAAACCAGCCAACCAACCCCTGTTCGTGCTAGGAGTCAAAACCATGTTCATGGCAGGTACAATCATATTGGAAAACTATTGTCAAGAGTAGCTATAAAACATGGTGTGGACAAGGCCATAGATGTGAAGTAATACCCAACTGTAACCCACATTGGGTGAATGCGGGTCTTTGTCCACCTCTAGTAGTTGGTCCACATCAGAGGTTGAGCTGGATCCTGCTAGAGGACTTGCATCTTCCACTCAAGGCATAGCAACACTTGCTTTTAGTTCAAGAGGTCCTCAATTCAAAGTCTGCTGATGATCCAAGCAGGATCAGTTACATAAGTGAACATGAACTATAATAACTGGGTTGGCATTTCAGAAGAAAATAAAGCCCAGGTGGGGCGAAAAAAAAGGGATGTTGAATTTTCACAGAAAATGTATCCAAAAAGCAGGAAGTGTTATGAGTAATCAAACAGAAGACAAAGGCACAAAGGGGAAGTGCAAAGAGAGCAGAGATTAATTAATGTGGATCAAGAATCTAAATCTTATGAACTAGAACAGGGCGAGCAGTGACATGTTGGAACCATCCTGAGTGATCAAAAAGACCTCTTAGAACACTGAGACCATTCTCTTGCAAATGCAGTGCTGTAATAGAGGACATATCAGACATTCATTTGGCTCATTATGTTTAATTAGCTGGTGAACAGCTCTCTGCAGCTGTATTTAAAACCCTCCGTGGTCAATTCCTATTGACATTAGCAATACTCATTGGTGCAAGGCTGGCTTGAATGACCTCTGCTTCCCTTGCTCCTCAGTCCCTGAAGGTGATTAACAGGCCATTCATTACAGCAGTGGATTAGCTTGAGATGAAAAATGTATCATTCTTATTCTTCTCTTCCAGCAGTAAACTCTCACTGCCATGGCTTGTTAAACGTGTTTATTCAAGCACACTTTATTCTTTTGATCTCTGCTGAGTAAGTACAAGTTCACCTTCACAATAGATAAATGTTGCCAACATACTGAACGCTTACAAAGTAAAGTGTATAGTCAACAGCATTTGAATGACTGTTTAGTTTCTGTGGATAGTGCAAACAATGGCAGTAAAAGCACACTTAGCTGTGGCAAGGGCCTTTTAGGTAACTAGCCTTGGTAGCCATTCTAGAGTTTCTGTTCCCTTTTTACAACGTTTTGTGCTGCACTGGCCTTCAAATTAACAGCAACCGAAGAGGCCACCCAGCTAAAACCCTATGCAGTAGGGAATCTTGAAACTGTTTCCAGCAGCATGTCTGCCATTTCAATAGGAGCTTTGACTTGTTATGAAATGTTTCTCATTCCTTGTTTCAAAAGGGATGAAAAGATTGCTTTGAGTGAAGGCGATTACACGACTCCAGTGGATATTGCAAAAGAGCGCGCTGGTGGCGGTTTGTTCAAGATGAAAACTAAAAACGAATTCACTGGATCAGTGGGATCAGAGGGTGAAATATAAACCGTTCCAATGTCTTGCACGTGAAAGACTTCATTGCTTGTCCTCATGTTTCTCAGATGGTGCAGGAAATTTTGCATCTGGTCCACCAGTGCCTTAGCGGCATGTGTTTCAGGCTTCTCTAGTGCTTTTTCTGAGCTAAGACAACATTTAGTGATACCCAAGACCAAAATCTCTTAAGACAGCTAAGATGGAAAATATATGTTAATGAACGGTAATAGGTTTTTAAAACTCTCTACACATCAAATGCTGTGGAGCTTGAAAGCAGGCCTGCAGGGTTGCTGGGCAAAAGCCTTGCCTGCTGCAACACCACATTGCAAAGTTGGTTAAGCTAACTGCCACTGAAAACAGGGCCTATACCTGTTGACTCAGCAGGATCAGCTGACTAGCAGCAAACTGATGATTGGTCAGCTCTTAGTATAAAACTTCCTGTTCCTGCCACACCACTTGTCTAAGCAACTAGTCTCTCAGGCCTACTGCCATCAAGACTTCTTGCCCCATGACCAAATTCCTGCTCTCCCAAGCCAGTCTTCTGACCTGCCCAGACCCCTATCCCTGGGTCTCCCTGCTTCATACATCAACCAGCCTGTTATAGAAGTTTAGGGCTGGAATGGATCTCAATAGGTCATCTAGTCCAGTCCCCTGTGCTCAAGGCAGGACTAAATAAACTTAGACTATCCCTGTCCCTGCACCTTGCTTATTCATCTACTGCCTTCCCCCGCAACTGATACTGGGCTGCACCCTGGACCATACAACCTGCTTTGCTCTTCAGACAACAACCTCTCACCCATCTCTCAGCAAGACTTGACTGCTCCACAACTACCAGTCACCTGTCTCAGCCCACCTCTCAACCTGGTGGTCTGGCTCACTTATAGTGCAAGGAACTCAGGCAATTTGCAGTTAACATTCTAATACCAGCTTTATTTGCTCTCGTATCCCCAGCCCACTCCACATCTATTAGCCAGAGATTTGCCTTGTCCTCCTGCCCACCTTGCTGCATCTACATTTCCAGTAAATTTTGCAGACCACTGCTTAGCCCACACACGTGCTTTATACTGACACGTTAACCACCCATCCCATCACATACAGGTCAATGGTGCTCATGGGAATTTCAGTCTCTGTAGACTGTGTGCTTGTGGAGTGTATAACACCCTGTTGTGCCTATTGAATGTATAACTTCCATGAGGATCTCCTGATGTATCAGTGCTCTAATGCACTGCTATACAAGGGGAAATGAGAACCTGTGAGAAGCCACTTACTCCACATTCCCCGTATTAGATGTCAGGATGATCAAGTCAATTGATATACTTGTTATTTGAGGTTTGCTAATGCAAACTATAGCAATTCCATTTGTATTGCAGAAAAAACCCTCACAAGTGCAATGATGAATGCAATTAATCATTTAATTATTCTAATTGTCCTTGATGATACTTGGGAAAGAACAAGGAACCAGAATCTCAAACTGAAGCAAAAAGAGAAACTAAACATTCAAGGCAGCTACTATGACTACGTTATTATCATTCTACACCAGCTAATGCTGCTCCTATGGCATTGACAACTGAGAATGAAAATGGTGTTCTTTGTGGGCAGCTAATCTCTAGCACAATGGAATTATTTCTCCTTTTGTTCATAATACTAGAAAACTAGCAGATCCAAAAATTCTGGATACACTTGCTTGTCAAGTACTGCAGGATCTTCTCATGCAAATGGATGAGAACATTCCCATGAAGTATTAAAAAACAGACAGAAGTGGTAGCCTGAACTACCAATCGGTATCAGGCATGAATGGAAACATATCTGAGGTGTCACAGAAGTCATAAAATTCACTGGCATAGTGAAGAAGGCTCGTATCAAATGTGACCAGCACTTTTTAGGCCTCCCTTAAGTAATGAGCTCTACCTGCATGTCTCCTGGGGTTCTTAGTTTTGACATGCTTTGCTGGACTGGTGCTCACAGGATGTCTAGCTTTCTCTCACTATGTGCAATCTCCAGCCCATGCACTATCATTTGTCCCATGTGCATGTAAAGAAGCCAGCCACTGGAAGAGAAATTCTTTTGGTAGAAGTTCTGGAGGCTAAAAGATGGGGTAGGTGTTGTCTCTCCTTTTACCTCCATCTGTCCTTGGCAGGATGCAGGTTTTACTACTTTGGTTCTCTTCTGCTGTAAGTTGGTTAATATCACAATTCATCACTCTGCTGACCTCTAGCAGCTCTCAGAGGGCTAAAGTCAATGTTCTTCCTTATCCCCAGCCTGATCTCATGCATCTGTGCCCATGAGGCTGAGCCCACATTTTCTGTAGCCTCTCTGGCTAACTTCAGCTCTACAGCAATCGTGATGACTTCTTGCAGCCTTTTATGTTTCTCCTTTTTAAGGGCTATCCTGATCTCCCTGCCAGATATGTAGAAACAGATAATTTATCAGCGCACAGAGAGACAGCATGAGGCATTGAAGGGTGGGACAGAGAGCGTGGTTCCTGGAAGTCCCAGAGAAGGGAGCCTGGAGACTGGGAGAAGAGAAAAAAGGCCTGGATATATGGGAAACAGCAGGTGAGAAGAGTTTGTAGAGTGGCAAGAGAAAGTGGGAGAGGAGGATGGGGCTGAATTGGATCGGGGAGAGAAAGAAGATGAGATGAAACTGTTTGGGAAGAGATGGGAACTAGTGCGTAAGGGAGGGGAAGAGAAATTGTGAGTGTGTAATATTGTAATACATAACAAATATGACTCCCTCCACCCGACTCAAGTTTGAATTCTCCCATCCTCTCCAAATATAGTACTGAGGCAGAATCTGCCTTCGACAAATTAAATGAAAGCCTGAGATGTAGAGCAGCTCTGATTAGGGGAGACAACTCTCTCTGGACCTTTTTCCAGAGGTGTTTTCAGGTTGCAATAGCTGTGTCAGAAAGGTGCTCACAGATTGAGACCCATTCTCTCCAACCCTCACCCGCAACCAACCCTCACAATGGAAACAAAGTGTGTATGTGTGTAAATTTAAGAAAATCTAAAAAATCAAACCCAAAAGCCTGACCCCAAAAAGAGTTTTTATTCCAAAAATGGGGGATTGCCAGTGATTCCAAAAATCCAGTAATTTTTGGATTGTGCTGTTGTTATTGATTCCATGTGGAAGGTGCTTGGATAATCTGGAGTTGGGCAGCAGTGTAAAACCCTAGGTAGATTGATAATACTTCAGTCACCTTTAAGCTGTCTTCTTATAGCTCATCTTTACTTGGGGCCTCCTGAATTTCTGTGCTTAGTACTTGGATACATTTTTTTCCTGCCCCAAACATCTTTTTCCTCAACAGAGAACTCAGTTGGGCCAGCCTCCCGCAGAGCCAACTCAGCTCTCTTGAGCTCTTTCCATGCTAGCATTTATGCCCCTAACAAAGGAGCTGGAAGAGTGGACCATGTGTTCATCACAGAGCAACAGTGATGGGAGCAGCCTCCCTGTTTAAGGAAGCCTAGTGCGGTGAAACTAATGCTTTTTTGAAAAGATAACTCTATGGAGAATTTGTTTAGTAATAAATGACAGCGGGGCTTGTTTTTTGTTGCTGTTCAAAGATTTGTATTGCTCATGTGCTTCTGAGGTGTGTATATCGTACAAATTAGCAAAACAGCAATAAGGAGCAGAAGCAAAACAGTCTCAGATCTTTGCTGTTATGACAATAAAACACAAACCATCCGCAATCTACTGAACTTTTCCCAATGTTTTAAACTTTTGATGTGTAGAGACCATACTTGATGTGCTTTACAACAAAATATTTCTGACTTGAGCCTGGTCCCCACTAGGGCTTAACGTCGACTTTAGCAAGGTAAAGTTGATTTAAGCCTGTACCCGTCCTCACATGCATGCCATTAAAGTCAATTTAAAGGGACCTTAAAATCGACTTCTGTACTCCTCCCTAACGAGAGGAGTAGCTGAAATCGACCTCTCTGGGTCGATTGTCAATTAGTGAGGATGCATGTGACTTTAAGCCTTCCACAATGCCCGTTAGCTTCCCAGGGGACCAGCCACCAGTTCAAGCAGCTCCGCGGACCCCTGTGTCCGCCCGAGCAGGTCCACGGACCGCCCCCCTGCCCACCCGAGCAGCCCCGGTCCGGCTTCCCCCCCACCCGCCCGAGCAGCCCTGCGCCGGACCCCCCCGCCCGCCCAAGCAGCTCCGCGCCGGCTCCCTCCCCAGCCCGCCCGAGCAGCTCCGCGCCGGCTCCCCCCCCAGCCCGCCCGAGCAGCTCCGCGCCGGCTCCCCCCCCAGCCCGCCCGAGCAGCTCCGCGCCGGCTCCCCCCCCAGCCCGCCCGAGCAGCTCCGCACCGGCTCCCACCCAGCCCGCCCGAGCAGCTCCGCACCGGCTCCCACCCAGCCCGCCCGAGCAGCTCCGCACCGGCTCCCACCCAGCCCGCCCAAGTGGGGGAGGTGGGGGAGCCGGCGCGGAGCTGCTCGGGCGGGCACGGGAGAGCCGGGGCGGGGCTGCTCGGGTGGGCACAGGGGCCACGGAGCTACTCAGACTGGTGGCTGGTCCCCTGGGGAGCGTGCCTGGCTGCCCCGAAAGGTGGTGCCTGCTGGGGACTCCCGGCACTGTGTGATATCTACCCACAGTGCAATGCTGGCTATGTCGACCCTTGCAAAAGTTCTAAGGACAGACACTGTCGACCTGCTGTGCTTTGTGGGGACGCACTAAGTCGACTTTATAAAGTCTACTTTAGAAAATCGACTTAAGGGAAATCAACCTACTGCTGTAGTGAAGACATACCCTTGGAAGCAAAATCTATCCCTGGTTCCATGTGATGGCTTGATGACCTAAGGTGATGCATTGTGGGACTGGGGAAAGATTTCATATATGTGCTTTGTGTGGCTTTTCCCCTCAAACAGTTGTCCCTTTCAGGCCATGTCCTTCTAATGGCTGAGATTATGGTATTAAAAAAATCGATAGGTTGAAGTTCATTAATACTTTGTCTTTGGCCACCGATGCTATTTAAATAGTTTTCCTAAATGATTTGCCGATCAATCAACAAATGTGTTGCAACATACAGTCTCTGTGGAAGAAAAGAAGATGATGATTAAAGCCCATGTTGAGCAAAACTTTTCTGCTGATGACTGAATAAAACATTCCATCAACATCAGTAAGATTTCATGGTCTTGGCTTTGGATTTGACACCAGAAAAAGCTATTCACCTTACATTGAGATTTTTTTTCTCTCAGATTTGCACTGAAGCAGAACCTTGTCAGCAAATGAATTTACATCATTAGCACTGGTGTTCAGTTTCCAGAAACACAAGAAAGTACTGTTGTACTGGGAAGAGGGCGGGTGGGTTACACGCTTTGTTGAAATAGGAATGCAAACAAGAAGAGAGCTGGCAAATTCTTCATTGCAGAAACTACATGTTTATTTTCATACACAATCGACTGGTTGGTGATGATGTCTAACATTTTTCCATTCAGGTCAAAATGTACTCAGAATGTGATGGTATAATGTATGGATGCAGCTGCTACTTGACAGTATGAGATTTGCACTTGTCCAACTTGCCTTTGAGGACATTAGTGAGAAAAACAAATAGGCAATTTTGGTAAAAGGCAATGAATGACTTTTCCACTAGTCTTTAAGGTGCCACAGGACTTTGTTACCTCTGCTTTTCCACTAGTAGTACTATATCCTTGAGAACAAAGTAACTTTACTTTCATAACAAGACAGTTTGGGGGCTACTCATGCTTCACTCTGACATTCAGTCCCACTCAAAATACTAAGTCCTCAGCTTGTGAAAATCCACTTAGCTCAGTTGAAGAGATGCCAACTTATATCAGCTGAGGATATGATCCAGAAGTCTTGGTACCTCTCAGCCATGAATATTAGTACTCAGTCATGCTGGCAGCCGATCCTTAGGCAGTGCCCTTGTTTTATCTCTGTTTGTACTTACTAGTCCATTGCATGTTGACATGCCTATACATCATCCACCCTAGATCCTTTGAGCCGATAACCTTGTCTGGGATAGTGTAGCAACACAACAGTATTTTCTGGGCAAGCTGCAAGCAAGATGGTGACAATTCTCTTTGTTTTGTTTCTTTTCCTGATTAGGAACAAATGGCTAAATTTTCAAACACCAGCTACGAAGATGAACCCATGAAACAGGCATTGTGCATGCATCAGCAAGTATTGCACATGCAAATTGGTAACTATGTGCAATCAGGGGTTACATTTTGGAACTCTGTGTTTCTTTTCATTGTAGCTGGGCAATTATTAAAAAATAGGTAGGCAAGTAAATAAATAACCCTTCCACAATGATGTGCTAAAGTTTAAATGAATTGGCTTTCACCATGCTTGTCCCTTTATGCTTCCCAAGAACATTCCTGTTATTGAATTTTAGGGTGTGTCTACACCGCAGCTGGGAGGATGTTTCACAGCACTGGTAGACGGATAAACTCTCTTGAGCTAGTACTGTTGCTGCATGGACAGCAGCTTGGGCTAGCCACCCGATCTGCACCCAGAGGGTCCCTTAAGTTCAAATGCAGGTGGCTAGCCTAAGCTGCTGCCTAGGCTGCAATGGGCATGTTGCTAGTTTTAGCATCCTAGCTAAAACAGAGCTAGCAGAATGCACACCTGTCTCCCAGTTGCGCTGTAGAACTACGGGCACCAATATCTGTGCAAAGCAAGCTGCATATATGAGTATTTGGAGAAACTGAAGTTTCACTGTACAGGCATATTTCAGCTGGAGGTGCTTGATCCCTCATCCAGTAAGGGGAGCGAAGAGAAACAATGGGCTAGATCCCCAGTACTGGCTGTTTGGCAGGCAGTACAGCTCTAGAGAAGCAGAAGCTTGCAAAGGTGGCTTGTAGCCAGTGTTATGGCTCCTTGATACTCAAGTCACTGCGTGAGTGCCTGTATTGTTCTCTGGACCCATGGGAAAGAAACTCTGGAAGAATTCCACCATGATTTCAACAGCTTCCACCACACCATCCACCTCAGTCTGGACCATTCTACACAGGAAGTCCACTTCCTAGACACCATGGTGCAAATTAATGACGGCCACATCAACACCACCCTATATCGAAAACCTACCGACAGCTATGCCTACCTTCATGCCACCAGCTTCCATCCCGGACATACCACACGATCCATTGTCTACAGCCAAGCACTGAGGTACAATCGTATTTGCTCCAACCCCTTGGACAGAGACCAACACCTACAAGATCTTCACCAGGCTTTCTCAAAACTACAATACCCGCACAAGGAAATAAGGACACAGATCAACAGACCCAGAAGCCTGCTGCTGCAAGACAAGCCCAAGAAAGAAAACAACAGAACACCACTGGCCATCACCTACAGTCCTCAGTTAAAACCTCTCCAACGTATCATCAGTGACCTACAGCCCATCCTGGACAATAATCCCTCACTCTCACAGGCCTTGGGAGGCAGGCCAGTCCTGGCACACAGACAACCCGCCAACCTGAAGCAGATTCTCACCAGCAACAGCACACCGCGCCATAATAATTCCAACTCAGGAACCAATCCATGCAACAAACCTCGATGCCAACTCTGCCCACATATCTACACCAGCAACACCATCACAGGACCTAACCAGATCAGGCACACCATCGCTGGTTCATTCATCTGCACATCTACCAATGTCATATATGCCATTATATGCCTCCAGTGTCCCTCTGCTATGTACATCGGCCAAACTGGACAGTCCCTACGAAAAAGGATAAATGGACACAAATCAGATATCAGGAATGGCAATACAGTAAAACCTCCATTTAACGGACTAATTCGGGCGAGGGGGTGTCCGTTAAATCAAAAAGTCCGTTATTTAATAATAATAAAAAAAAACGAGCTGTCGGAGCAGCAGCCCGCCCGCCACAGGGTCGGGGCGGCAGCTCCGCAGCCCGTCCACTGCTGGGACCCGGGCGGCAGCCAGGAGCCGGCAGCCAGCCCACCCGCTGCCGGGACCAGGGTGGCAGCTGGGAGCCGGCAGCCAGCCCACTGCCGGGACCGGGGGGGCAGCCGGGAGCCGGAAGCCAGACCGCCAGCGGCTGGGACCAGGGCAGCAGCCGGGAGCCGGCAGCCAGCCTGCCAGCGGCTGGGACTGGGGCAGCAGCCAGGAGCCAGCAGCCAGCCACCTCGGAAGGGGACCGGGGCCGCAGCCGGGAGGGGTCGCGGTCTGATATGGATCAGAAATTTTGTCTGTTGCATCCGAAGTCCGTTAAATCGAGGTCTGTTAAATCGAGGTTTTACTGTATACAAAAACCTGTAGGAGAACACTTCAATCTGCCTGGACACACAATTACAGATTTAAAAGTCACCATACTGCAGCAGAAAAACTTCAAGACCAGACTGCAAAGAGAAACTGCAGAGCTGCAATTCATTTGCAAATTTGACACAATCAATACAGGACTGAATAGGGATTATGAATGGCTTGCTAATTACAAAAACAGCTTCTCCTCTCTCCGAGTTCACACCCCCTATTCAGCTGCTAGAAGAATAACCCACCCTCCCTGATTTGAGATAACAAGTTGGTTCAGCCTAATTGGACTAACCTTGTTACCTCCTACCTGGTTCTTGCCTACTTATCTATACCTGCCCCTGGACACTTCCACTGCTTGCATCCGACGAAGTGGGTATTAGCCCACGAAAGCTTATGCTTCTATACTTTATAGTTAGTCTTTAAGGTGCCACAGGACTCTTTGTTACCTCTGTATTGTTCTGCCCCTTCCCAGCACTGCTCTGCCCACAGTACCCTTTGCTCCTTCAGGCAGCTAGGTCCATCTCCCTCCAAAGTTAGAGAGAGAGTCCTCCCAGCTCTGGCTCACAGCCCTTTTATGGGGCCAGCTGTGGCGTGGCCCCAGCTGTGGCTGCTTCCCCAATCAGCCTTAGCCCTTTCCAGAGCTGCTTTTACTCCTTTTTTTTCCAGCTGCCCCACTACAGGATGGTAGAAATTAAACCAACCCCGTCCCTTACCTTCCCAGACATTTGTATGATCAAGAGTTTCCCTAAGCCATGTTTCAGCTGGGTAAGCTAATATTTTGTCCATTAGCCTAACATAGTAAAGATGCTGGAGGCCTGTGATTCTTTTTTTAAAAAATCCAAAACTGAAAACCCTGCTGGATTATTAAAGTAAAATGTAACACAAGGATATATTTTGTCTCATTTGAAAGATGCATTCACTTAGTTATTCCGAAACCACATCATATTCTTCTTGTCATGACCCATTTCTTTTTGGTTACAAAAGCTACCATAGTTTTTCATGTGCAAAAGTTACTGATACTGTAACTAACATTTAGGGTATTGACTTAGGCTTGCTTAGCAATAATTGAAATTTACTGCCTTGGGTGAAAAACCACATGGAGCGGCGTCTGATGATAAGTATGACCAATTTCACCTGTACTCCTCAAAGCAAACACAACTGAAAATCTCAGCTCAGCATAATTCTACTCTCGGTTGTATTTGAAAAGAATAAATCACAGGACTACTCCATGGAAAGAATTTTATTTTTTAGGAGAATCAATATTTTTCATGCTCCCCTCCACAGTGTGGAGAAATATGGGATCCAAGAAACTAGAGAGCCCTTGTGAGGCAGTGGATTTGGGCTACACTGCTTAATTTGTCTCACTATGGTCACTCCCCAGTTGCTCAGAGGAGTGCTTGGAAGTGTAACAGAACCAGTTCTTAGAGTGCAAAATCTATGGTGTTGAAATAGTGAAGACATATTAAGAGGTAATTTTGTCCTCTGACCTATTTTTTGTACTTAAAGTTTTGAGTTTCAAAGTAACTCATACTATTTCTCAGTCTGAGACTTCTCTTCCGTTGCATTTTTGGATCACGTGATGGTATCATAACTGCAGTTCTAGAGTTAAAGAAACATTCAATAGTCTCAAATGTGATCTAGTTTTCCTTGTTTATAACTGAAAAATCCACATGTATTCTCTAAAAAAATGTCAGTGCTCTTTTTCTGAATAAATGAAAACAAGCAATCAACTGCAGCAGCCCAATTCATGAAAAGAGATGGTTGAAAAATATCCATTAAAACATTTTTCAATGGAAAAGGACTTTCTGATTAAATCTTGAAAATATTTCTGTTTTCAATGCGAACCCAAACTAGTTTTCCCTTTCCTTGTAGTTTTTGGATTAAAACACTCCTGACAAAAATGAAAAAAAAAAAAGTCAAAAATCAGAGAGGTAGCCGTGTTAGTCTGGAATTGCAGAAGTGACAGAGTCCTGTGGCACCTTAAAGACTAACTAAAGTATTGAAGCATAAACTTTTGAGGGCTAATACCCACTTTGTCGGATGCATGCAGTGGAAGTTAGTCTTTAAGGTGCCACAGGACTCTTTGTCACTTCCAAAAAAAAAAGTGTCATTCTCATTTAAATTTTTCATGGGGGGGGAGGGAAATAATTTTCCATCCTGCGGTATTAATTAACAATGCTACTAATTTAGAGCTTCCAAGGGATTATTATAAGCAGACATGAGGGAAAATAGATACCAAAATGTATTAAAATACCCATGGGTATGTCAGCGGGTACACAGCCCACAGAGGCAAGCTTCCCAGCCCGGGTTGACCAATTTGGGCTGGCGGGGCTTGTGCTAATGCTCTAAAAATAGCTGCGTCAACAGTACTTTGAGGTTGAGGCTTGGGCTGGAGTTTGGGCTCTGAAGCCCTCGCCTCTACCTCCAGGATTGAGAACCTGAGCCACAGCGTCAAAGCCCTGTTGATGCAGCTAGTTTTAGAGCTCTCGTATGAGTTGCTCTATCCCAAGTCTGCTGATCTGATCTGATCTGGGAGGCTCACTTCCACGAACTGTATAGACATACCCTGAGTGTCTTAATGGAAAGGTAAACTCACAACCGTCCTTTTACAGATTTTTTGTTGTTGTTGTTTCAATCAGAGCCATGGGAAACACACAAAACTGCTTTTTACACACTTCTGGTTGGACCGTCTGTATTCCAACCAGCAAGTATCCGACCATCCTGAACAATAAGTACCCTCACCACATCAGCATAATGTTTTTCCCTGGCCTAAAGCATCCCCATCAAAGGTGTAATATCAAATTGTCATTCTTACTAAGCAAACCCTTGTAAAGCCTAATAGGGAGAGGCTTCCTCAACTGCTCAGGAGAAATACTCTACACTGCTTGCATCCGACGAAGTGGGTATTAGCCCATGAAAGCTTATGCTTCAATACTTTAGTTAGTCTTTAAGGTGCCACAGGACTCTTTGTTACCTCTACAGGGATAATTTCCCACAAACTCTAGGTGAACCTTTTAAAGTATAGGCCACTCTACATGCTGAAGTAGATGAATGTGACCTCCATTTATCTTTCATATCATAAATATTTTCAGTGATTTAAGGCATTCATTGCTTCCTTTTGCTGTCAAGGAAGTGAAGGAAATACATTTCAGTAGCACTTTACAGAATGTACTTATCTTCGCTCACTGCTGTAAATATGCAGTGATCATATTCTCACTGTGTAAAATAAATCAAAATGTGTTGCCAGTTAGTTCACTTATGTCTAAACTTAAGTTACAACTAGTGTCATTTTTTCCCCTGGTTCTAAAATTCATAGTTACAGCATCTTTTTTTTTCATTTCATTTTGTATTTTGCAGCTTTATTCAGTGGAGTCCTCTGAGTCTTAATTTTGAGATACTCTATTTAGTTTTGTTTTGACTATAATAGAATAAGGGAATACATAATAATCAGTAATTAATTCTATTTTTTTATCCTTATCCCACCATCGTTCTTAGAGTTCTTTACAACAGAATAAATACATTATAAAATACCACTCCCTTAAAGTATAAAAATATACAATAAACGAGATAGAGGAGAAGGAGGACAATTTAAAAGAGAAAAGGAAAGGAAGAGAGAGAGAGAGAGAGAGAGAGAGAGAGAGAGAGAGAGAGAGTGTGTCACAATTGGTCACTTTTAAAAAATTCCTTAAAGCAATTATTTTTCTCAAGCTGTTTGCTAAGTGAGTAGGGATGAAATGAGATGGATGAAATGGGATGGAGCAAGTTCCACACTGCAGAGGCCACTATAGAAATATATTTGGTCCACTATACAACATAGTTGGTGGGTGTGTACATGTATTTATTTCTGACAAGCAGATCTAGCTTACTGGGGTGATCTCCGGAGACAGACCACTGTGGTGTGACAGGCTCAGAACCCCTAGTCGGCTTGTCTGCTATCAAGGAACCGGCTTTTTAGAGATTATTAGCTCAATACTTCTAGTTAACTGGGTTTATTTGAAGGCCTGGATTTCTGTGAGGTCTCTGGCTTGGAGCCTTTGACTTACTGGGATGATGCCAAAGCATAGGCCTTGCTGAGGTTACTGGCTCAGGAGTATTAATGTACTGGGTTGATATAAAAGGATAGGGTAGGTTTCTGTGAGGTTGCTGGCTCAGCTCTAGTGGTTCAAAGAGATCAAAGTAGGAAGCAGAGCTCCCTCGCTCTAGTGGTTTGTGTGGTTGTGGGTGTTGATGCCATGTGCTGAAGTGATGTTGTGGTCAGACATGGTATGGGGCAAAGAAGAGGGAAAAAGGAATAAATGTTATTTGAAAATTCATGTCCCCAAGCAGGTGTGGATGTGTATGAGAGAGAGGCGAGAAAGCGAGAGAAGAGTTTGAAGCAGTGAAGCAGATAACCATTGGGCTCTCCACTACTTTCTCCATCCTGGCACTGTCCACACACTCCACTGTGGAGAGAGCCTGAAGGGTAGAGGGAATCGACTGGCCTCTTTTTGCTTCCTCTGAATTCAGGCTAGGGAAAGGGGGCCTTGCAGCAGGGTTAAGAGAGTTGGAGGAAACAGGCTCCCCTCCTCTTTACCTCTCTGCCCTCTAGAGGAGGGGGGGAACCAGCAGAGGGACAGATCTTTTAAAAAGGTAAACAGGGTACTCCCTGAATTTATTCCTTTTCTCCCATCAGGCACCAGTGCAGCTTGACCTACTGACAGGCTTGAAATCCTCCAAAACTCCCCAGCCAAGCACCAGCTTCTTACTTTTGCTGCTCCCACTTCAAAGTCTCCCAGATTTGTCAACTCTCAAGATTTCATCAGGAATCTCATGATTTTTAGTGCTATTCTTAAAGCCCCAGCTGGTGAAATCATGGTGTTGCATGACAAGCTCAGCTTTCATTTCAAATTGCACTTACGTTCTTAGCCCTCGGATTGTGGGGAAAACCTTGACAATGTGGAGTGAGTGCACTCTGAAGGCTGAAAACTCAGAAGGCAAATAAAGAAAACCTACCATTTAATGTGTTAAAAAAATTCTCAATTTTAACCTGGTCTCAAGATTTTGTGGGGACATACATACTCATGATTTTTGAATGGTTGAAGTTGGTAATATTTTGTTTGCCTGAGGAGTCCTCACTGCACCAGCCAGTGAAGAGACAGAGGCATGGGGGTGGATCTGTGGGAGTCTGGAAGGAAGCAATACCTTCCCTCACACCCTCTATCTCCATCCTTTCGCTCTCTCCTTGAATTCTCCTCTCTCTTTTTGATTCCATTTAGCTCACCACCTCTCTCTCTCCCCCTTCTCTCTTCTTCCTTTGACTGTGTGGTTGCTGTCCTTTCTTCTCTTCAACTTTCAAACCCAGCCAGCAAAAAGACTGAATGGCCAAAACCTAATCTTTCTGACTGGCTAAGAGTCCACCTTCCTCCTTACTGCCCACTAGGTGGAGTGCCAAAGCTAGTATCTTGGAGCCCTCAGCTTCCCTCCTCTGATCACCAGGGTTGAGTGGGCCTAAGATTGTGCTCTCCCTCATGCACCAAGTATTATTGTTGCTGTGCTGAACCCAGAACAGGAAGTTTGGCCTGTTGGCTGCACTGCTACAGGAATGCATTGGTCTGTGTAAGTGGAGCACATGTGCTGATTGCTAATGATGAAGAAATAACTTGAATAATGTCTAGTAGGGGAGCTTAGCCCTCCTCCCTCATGACATGTTTGCCATGGAACCTTAACCCACAAAATTTAGTTAAGTTGACTTATCTGAGTATAGCTGGTTTAAGTGGGTTAAGATTTCAACACAAAATACCTACCCAGCTCTACTCGCAATCCCTCATATTGTGTCCATTGAGTTTACAGAAACAGAGTTAATTGTGTGGGTGTTCTCAGTACTTCTCAAGTACTGTATTTAATTTTCAATAGTACATGAGGAAGTGTGTATGCAGTTAGATGTGGCTTTTTTTTACATCCTCTGTTTATAGTACACAAATGTTATTTTCATAAAAAGTACTTCCTGTTCACCACTCTAACTGGCGGATATCACTCAAACTAAGCATCACTACGGGAAAGGCTTCAGAAAAGGCCTACAAGTGAGATAAAGGGGGCTGGATGGCAATCCAAAATGAATACATCTTTGCCCCTCTGCAAGAACTATGCTGTCTGGTCAGAGTTGAGGCCATTTGTCAGGGTAATTTGAGGAAACTCACACTGCTGCCAGCAACATACCACTTCTGTGGAGAAAGAGGACTTAATTGTCCATCTGACACCTTTCACCGGCAGTAAATTCTCACACGTTCAAGAAATTAAAGCATAAGGAACACCAGAAACAGGTAGGGAATCAATTACTAATAACTGTGTTAGAGGGGATCTTGGATGCTTGTTGGACAGCTAGATTTAGGTAGAGTAACCCTCTGAGACTCACTCTTCCAGCTCATCTCATTAAGCTAACTAAAACTGCCCTTTTGTATACTAAGGTGTTGTTCATTGTAAGACATTGCTATGTTAAAGATGAAGTTACACCATTTGGAAGTGAATGGAATTCATATGAATTTTTGCATCATTAAACCGCCCTCCCTCCCTCCCTCTCTCTCCAAATGTCCCCTCCCAAAAAAATAAAACATTGGAAGGAGGCAAAAACTGGAAGAGATGTGTTATCTGTGTTATCTGCAGCTGAGACGGACAGAAGGGGGAAGAAGGTGTAGAGAAGTTGGGAAGCAAGTTGTCAGGGGAAGGGAAGCCCAGTGGCAATTGGGAGGCTGGATGGAAGTGGTAACTTGACCCTCATGGTCAAGATCTGTGGAGATACCAATGGATTGGGGAGAGCCCAGGAAAAATTCACCATGCTTTGGGGATCTTGGGGGAAGGTTCTAGCACTGTGGTCAATTCACTCACTGCAGGCTGGTCTCCAGTCAGAGAATCTGATACCCTTAGACAGGGGGACTGGGGTCACGGGGTAAGTGCCAGAAACACTTAGATTGCCAGCTCTTGGGTAGTGAATATATGACAGGAGCACCTAGTATCACTGAAGATTAGGACTTGTGTCTCCATTCCAGTAAGTGAGACGTACCTTAGATAGCAGTAGGAACATGGATATCAAGAATGACCCAAGGCCTTTTAATGTACATTGGTCCTGCTCATGCTCCCTTGTTTTCCTCATTTAGATGAAAAGATCATGAAAAAAGAAAAACTCCAGTTTAAAAATGATACTAACAAAGCACTGAAAATAACTTTCTCCTCTTCCTTTTGGTTTGTTGAGCCTTCCAAAAAGGTCACAGAGATCACTATATTTTTATTAAGGTAGCTCCTAGGGGCCCCCATGTGCGAGGTACTTTACCAACATATAGTAAGAGACAGTCCCTGCCCTGAAGAGCTCACATCTAAATGGAGGAGACAGAGAAAATATATTTTATTCCCATTTCACAGAGCAGGGTTTGAAGTACAGAGAGATTAGGTGACTTTCCCAAGATTATACAGAAAGTTTGTGGCAGAGGAAGGAATTGCATCTCCTGAGTCAGTCCAGTGCCTTAACACAAGCCCTCCCTTCATCTCATCACTCTGTACTGGATCTTCCTCATACCCTGGCTTAACACAAACTTCATTTTCATTGTAAAAAGTGAGCAATAAGTAATAAGAAATAGCTGACTTCCCTAGAAAGGAATAGATATGTGTGCACTTGGCTGCAGCATTAATATATGGGCAGAGGGAGTTCTTTTTTATGTGTAGGGATACTATGTAAGGAAGCTGTGAAATAATGGTGCCAATTAAATGCTTTGTATAGTGTTTAGCAACAAAGAAGCAGTATTGTTAGAGCATATTGGCATTATTCTGGACTATTAATACAGAAGGCACTGTAAATAACTGGTTGATAATAGAGTCTGCTCATATTAACGCTCAGAATTCAGCAAGATCTAGTACCTAAAGAGATACTAGCTACCTTCGTAGCTTTAAAATGTTTGTCACTGCACAATCCCAGGAGATAAGGCAAGGGAACAGACTGGATTTTTACATTTCAAGAGGAAAATAATCAATTTCAATACATTAAAGACAGAACTCCTGGTGCAGAAAGGCACTAAATCATCTGATGGATGGCAGTAGAGGCTTGACAGAAAATCTAACAAAAAAAGACAAAGTAACTGCAGACATGTATTCTGCATTCCATCAATACCCTGGGCTCCTAGAGAAGAGACTGGAGAAAACTCAGAGGTTAGAGAGAGCGTAGAACTTTCCACAGCAAACATTTTTGTTGAATAAAAAGCAGAGTCGAAATACGAACACTTAGATATTGGTTTGTACTTGAGGCTAAAGGAAAGCGTGTTTGTGCCCAATGAGTTGACGAAACTGTTCAAGTACAGTTCATCCTTATGTATTTATTTCCCCCTTTCATGCTTGCAAAATTAGTTTTAAAGTTTAGCTTTTCAGCCAGGGAATATTAAAGTGGTCGAGAAACACCTGGGTTTTTTTTTGGTAGGCCTGAGATTTTGTGTTTAAAACTGAATTGTGAATCAAACCCTTTTGTTGTTGTGGTGGTGGTGGTGGTTTTGCTCTTTACTGCTTCTGTCTGCAGAGAAGGAAAACTCAAAGTTATTTTCTTTTAAAACAGGAGTGGGGATGGGTGGCTTCACTTTTATAGTTGAAATGTCAAGAATATCTGCTCTTCCTCTCTTTGGAGGCCCTGAACAGTGACGTCACTCAAAGGTATAACCTAACATGCTACTCTCCCCACTAAGGAGGAAGGGAATGTTGATTTTTAAGGATCCTGATTTATTCTGGAACAATATGGTGAGTACTGCTTAAGAATCAGCACCCTCTCCCTGTCAGATGCAGGGAGGAAGACTAGCAGCTCAGTTTGGAGCCTTCAATCACAATTCAGGTCTATTAAGAACCTTGAAGAAGGACCTTCAGCAGGGAGAAGGAACTGAGGCCTTGATATTGCTAATGTAAAAAACAAGTACAGCAACTCTTTTTTGGGCGGAGGGAGGACAGAAGAAGTAGGATGGGCAGGAAATAAATATTTGAGACATATCTATCTATCTATCTATCTATCTATCTATCTATGTGTGTATATATCTATCTATGTGTGTGTGTATATATATATACACATACACAGATAGATAGATATAGATATAGATATATAGATATAGATATAGAAATATAGATATAGATTATAGATGGTGGAAAATCAAGAGGAGAATAGATATCTATGTTGTATCTAGAGATGGATCTTGATTTAAACACCCTTCTCACACCATTGCCTGCAGGTACTTCCTAATACCTGATGTGCCCAATGGATATGCTGAACACCAGCTTATACTGGGGGTAATAGTAATTTCCAGAATTAATGTAGCTTAAGGTGACAAAACTCATCAGCTTAGAGATGGTTTTACTATTCAAATACTTAATGCAAAATTCCAATGGCTTGTTTAGTTTCTTCTGTTCCATCAATCACTTGTTTCATGCTACAGGTAGAATCAGCATTACATTGCCCTGCATGTGCACAATTCACAAAGTTTGTCTTTCAGCACTACTTTCACCATTTCAAAGATATGAAAATTTGTACTTGCTCTCTGTGTGGTATTGTAAATCTCTTTAGAATAAAGCCTAAATGGTAGCTCAGGTGTATTTCTTCATAGGAAATTACAAAGCTCACATTAAGAGCAGGTAGTTGTCTTAAAAGGGTCACTGGCAAGTCATGACTACTGACGTTGCTAGATGCACAGTGGATAAAATGCATTTCACATTGTGAAAAAGACAAACACAGAGAATAATACATGTGAAGACAGATAGCTTTTACTTTACCAAAATATCTATTGCCTCTGGACAACCCTACTTTACTAAATCTAACCTGTGGACTCATGTTACATCTAAAAGGAAAACTAAACTCTGGAAAGTAACATAAAACACCAATCAAAACTATTTCATCACACTTAACTCAAATTGGTTAACAAAAGCTTTTCATTTCAGCTAATGCTGACAAGCAGGAGGACTTCAGAAAGCCGTGTTTCATTCTTGCAGAGGTAGAAGATAGCTTGCAAAAATTACAGCTAAGGAATTTTGTCAAGACCAAACTGGGAATTGTTTTATGAACTGTACTGGGTAGAACTTTAATTAGCTGCTCACGGGCAAGCCCTAAAGTTTATGCTGAGTCCAATCATATTTTTCAATATGAGATTAAAGTTTAAATTTGTTTGAGTTTAAATTTAGAATATGTTCTCCAGCATAATACCTGGAGAAACCTCTGGGGTCCTAGGGTTCCCCATGGTAACACATGGTAAGAGTATGTTCAGTGTTCAACCATAAAAGGAGAGAGAGAACCAACAGTGCAATATTCAGATTTCCTCCCTTTCTCCACATACACTGTCCTTTCTCATTAAGTACTTCCTGACTTGGTTCCTAAGACATTACCATGGAGATATACGTACTATCACCATACAACTTTTGCCACCATGTTATATTTATCTGTTCACCACATATTGCTTGCTTCTAAGTGCAGGATTTGTTCTGAGGAAATCATATGACCTTATCAAGGTCTTCCAAGTTATAGCCTGGAGAGGTCTATATCTTCTTTATAGAGAAGGCTTTGGTCTTTGCATGTCTTTTTCTTTTTTTGGTTACTCCTACCCTCAGTTCTGGTTGTAGTAATGTTGGGGCTATAGTCACCAGGGTAATAGGCATGTAGCTTAACATCAAGCATCTTACTTGGCTGTTACGAAGGTCTTCTGTGGGAGTATTTGTTTCTCCATTCAAGAATGGCTTGCTATACATTTACTTTGCGTTTGAAGTTTTCTTTATTGGGTCTTGGATATTTTAACTGCCACTTCAACTTTGCCATTTGACTGGCTGTGGGAGGTGATGACAGGATATGACTGAATTCCTGTTCCTGGATAAATTATCGAAACTCACTGCAAGTGAACTAGGATCCATTGTCTGAAATTACCGTGTGGGACAACAGACCTACTGAAATGCTTCATTGTTTTGTCTGTAAGGGTGGCTACGGCAGTGTTCATCTTGTTCTCCGAAGTTTGCATAGTAATCTACAACAATGAGGTAGCTTATGTGATTTGTGGTGAAAAGGTCCATTCCTACTTTGCTATTGGGGATGCTGTGAATTTTCATTGTCTCTTTTAGCTGTTTGGCCTGCATTTCCCATGTGTCATATCTTCTCAACGGGTCTTGGATGTTCTTGCTCGTGTTTGGCCAGTATATGGTGTCTCTGGGTTTCAAGATACATTCTGCTATTTCAGAATGGCTCTGATGTATTGCTGAGAGATTTTCTGTTCTCAGTCACTCCGGTATCATGATTCGGCTGCCTTTATATATGATGCTATCTTGTATGCTCAGCTTGTCTTGATAGTTCCAGTATTTTTGAGAGGTAGGTATTTCTTCCTTGGTGTTTGTCTGTGTTGTCAGAATGATGAACGTGAACATTTGTAAATTTTTGTCTGAGAAAGTTTGTTCTCAGATTCTTTCCAGCCCCTGCATTATCTCTGCTTTGTATTTGTGCATTTGCCTTTGCACAATTTTTGGTGTATTTTTCCATGTATTTTCTTGCTTTCCATGTGCTACTTGGTGAATGATCTCAATGTCTGCTCTGTATTTGGATGTCAGCTTGTTCAGTAGCTTTGCACATGTTTGTAGTTCTTGGTAGAGTTAATCTAGATTGCTGGAGCACTTTCATTTGACCTCCTGCATCTTTAATCACTGTAATGAATCTATAATTAATTAGCTAATGTTTTAAGATTTGATAGTCATATGAGTCATCACTGGACCAGATTACAAGATGTCCCCTCCCTGAGGAATCAGATGATTCCAATATAAAAAGAGCAGGAAACTGTAGAGAGGGGGTGACAGAGCATAGCTGAGACTTCCAGAGGCAGGAAGCCTGGTTGTAAGCTGGGGAAGCTCAGGAGACTGTGTAGAGCTGGGGCTGGGGAAGAAGCCCCAGCTGAGACAGCCCCTCAGGGAGTAGGGGCTGTGCCCAGCTTAAGACTAGGTGGAAGATTTGCTTTTATATTTGTTTCTGGAACTTTGTGAACAGGGAAACCAGATTCTGAGAAGGGATGTGATTGGATGAGAGACTGGGGTTTGTTTAAGGAGGCTGAATCAGGGGAAAATAGAGGCAGGGCACTGCAGAGTGACCTTTGGCCATAAGGGGGAGCTCATGAGGGTGGTGGTGAAGCCAGTTACATAGGATTAGAAGTGGTTCCTCTTGATCTGCTACTGACCTATCCAGATGCTGCTGGAGAATGTGGCTGCCATTGTACATTGCAGCTAACAATTTGGATATTCTTATTTTGTGGTCATTTTTATCCAGTCCCCTTGCAATGTTCTGGTTTTCCACTGTGATCTAAAGAATGTCCAGTTGCTAAACACATCCCCATTTGTGTCCATCTGCTCAGGGACAGATGTCTGGCATGCTGCCACCATGATCCTGGTTATCTCTTTTTGTTTTGATTTTATGTGCAATAGTCTAAGTTTCTCATTTCACATACCTGCAGGAGCCCACTTACTTTTGACACCATGTTCAGTGTTAACGCACAAAAGGAAATAGACAAAGTGCAACCTTCCGGTTTATTCCTTCCCCCACATATACCGTTTTCTCTCATCACGCATGCCCTGAAATTAGAGTTACCCAAATTCCTAGACATTACCTTATACCTAAGTCTACTAGTCTACAACACCTTTCATTGGGACATTATCTATTGTAACATTCTAGGTGATGTTCCCACAACATTGGACCTCTGCAATGTGTTTTGCCAAACATACCAACAGCAAAAAAACCGGAGGAAATAAATATAAAGGAGGCCGTAGACGGATAATAAACCTCACAGGTCTTGGTTGCCTATTAAAATCCAGATCAGACCCGCAGCAATGAGCAAAAAATCAGCAGTCCAGATCCGCAGTGCTGACAGCTTTTCTATGGTCCATGCGAAATCTGTTTAGTGCCCTAAGCCCAGTTTCCAGGTAATTGGTGCCAATATCCAAAAGTCACACACACAATTAGCAAGAATTGGCATCTACTAGGCAGCCTGAACGGAGAGACCAAGGATTAAACACATGGTCATGCCGTGTGAGCTTCTCTGTCACTCAGTCAGAGGGCTAATCCAGTTCTAGGGTGAGGTACATTGGAGGAACTCATGCAAGGGAATTTGCACTGCTTGTTTCCTGTTTTGTGGATGAACAGTTCATGAGAACAAAATTCACTTAAGTGGTTAGAAAATCCCACATTTTGGCTGGAAATCATGAAACAACTGCAACTGTTGCATTTTTATGGGACTGTGCGCTATTGTTAGCATAAAGGGATGTTGTTAGCTATTGCTTAGGCTGAAATTTAGCTTTTGTTTAAACTTAGACTGTACCAAAGCAAAGATGACTAGAAATGTTTTCATGAAATATTTTAAATTTTGTTCAATCATTATTTTTAATTTAACTCTTGAAGTGATTCCCTCTCACACCCCAGCCCCAAAATTTTTGCAATCCAAACACATAGGCTGGAGAACAAAAGCCACAGCACAAAATCGGGCTAGACTGAGGTTCACAGAATAGGACTCAATCCTGCTTTCTTTGGAATAACGGTTCATTTCCAGACCTGGATATTTTTGTTAGCCAAATATATCTAGTAACAGTCGTACACAGTGCTGTCAAGTATTTATCTGGCAGCACCACTAGGAGCACTTACAATGTAATTACTTAAGTCTCAAGAATGTTCAGTTTTAGAGAATTTCTATGGGCTATTCCAGTTATAGTTAGCTGTTTCCATTGGGAAAGGTCCTCTTTAAGGGCCCCCCAGTCACATCAATGGGAGTTGATTTGATCTGAGAACAGGGTTGGACTGTAAGTCATAGAGTTAAGGTGGAGGTTAGTTTAATTCAAGTGATGACTAAACAAAAGTAGGCAACCCTAAATATTTGATTGAAGAACTGGCCCATCAGAAAAGGGAAATATTTCATTAGTGAGGCAGCCTAATCACTTTCTACTTCTGCTACTTTTGTTATTCACCCTAGGGCAGATTCTCTCGTTTAGCTGGGTTTTGCTCAGTGCAGGAGAATGTTTGGGAGAGAGTCAGGGAGCTGCTTACAATTCCCTGATTCTGAGGGCCAGTTTGCACTGTCCCAGTCCCAGCCTCGGTCCAATGTATGCCAGCTGTGGGGTGGTGTAGGAAATAGCATTGTTTTGTCCCGCCCACTCCATCCCCTGACTTGCCCCCTTTGTAGGGATAGAGGGCAAGTAGGTGCAGGAGTTCCTCACGGAGGGAATTCTCAGCTGGCCAGCTGCAGCCAGAATCCAGCTCCTTTATACCACCTGATCGGAACGAAGAGGCCCGGGGGGGAATAGAGACTCTAGCCCTTTGATTGTATTATTGCCAGACATTGATGTGTCATGTACTAACAAATAATTCTACAGCTTTAGTTCTACCTATAGTAGGAAGCAAGTGTCTAAGGAAGAGAAGAAAATAAAGACGCAAAGGGGATGCAGATTTTCTAAGTATCTTGTCAGGGATGATGGATGTTGCAGGAACATTTTCCATTTTAATGCACATACTGATCTGATAATTCTGGTTTTAACTGCAGAGTCACTGAAAACTGAAGTCTTGCATGCAATATTTTTTTTTAATTCCTTGTATTTTGTCTACAGGCAAAAATCTAGGACATAGTAATAAAGGCTAAACATTTTACTAGTATTTAAGTTTCTAAAAAATGCACATCATTTCTGTACATGCACATGAGAGTTGGGGGGCTAATTGCATTAACTAAAGGGTGAAGACTGTTCATAAAAAGAATCTTTGTGAGGGTGTATTTATAATGATCTTCCTTTGGTCAGCCTACACAATGATGTTGGCCCAGAAGAAGAAGCAGAAAAGATGTCTATCCTGATCCTGCTGGTAACCAAACAATTGGTTTCTCCAGCTAATTAACCATCTTAAAGAATCTTCTCCCCGTCCCCATTTCTTTTTTAGCTGTTAGCATTCGTGCATTAAAAGCAAATAACCTTTGAAGGGCTAACACCTTCATCAGGAATGAAAGAACATTTGAAACTATTCCCCTGTCACAGTGGTAAATAATATGGCTTACTGGAATTCTGGATAAGACGCAAGGGCACAGGGGTATGGTATACTATTTGGTGGAACTGATCCTGAGTCTCTGGAAGTGGGTTAGGTCACTGTTAAGGGGAATCTGAAGTGTGGGTAGCTATTCTGTCTAGCTCATACTCCCATGACTTCCCTGTTCCTCATATACCTCTTGATAAAGTGTATACATGCGGATGGGTTAGATTAGACAATATAATTAGGAATATGTTTTTATTTCCAGCACTTCTTTGTTTTGGGTGACTTTTATTGTAAGTATATGTCAATCTCTAAATTGTATGTATAAAACACACCATTATTCGGACATCTTTGTATGGCATTTCTATAATAATTTATTTCTACTAGAACAAAAGCTCTATGATTTCTTCCAGAACTTATCTGTAGTGACTTCTAGTAGCACTGGGGGTGGTTTAATTATTGGTTTAAGTGGTTTATTTGGTGTTTCAAAACTTTGTTTTAAATCTCTACAGAAATATGTTGGACATTTGTATCAAGTTTTGAAAAAATAAAATATTAGTTGAAAACAAACAATAACACATTGCTTGAATATTAATTCAATATCGTCCCTGCTGTATTTGCTCTATGGGCAGTAAGAGTCTCTCAAGATTACCACTATATTCAAGATACATTTTTTCCTACCCTATCTTACAAGATTCCTTGTTAAATGGAAAGATTGAATTTCATTGGGATTCTCAGTCTACCATGACCTTTTTAAGTAGAGCATAATAAAAAGCACAACAAGAATATGATACCATTCAGCAACTTATCCGGGGCCAGCAGGTGACATTCCTTGATATTTGTGGTGACCTTCAATCTCACTTTGCTCGGAATGAAATACAGCAATAACAGAGACCTTAAAAAACCCTTTATAGAATTAGAGATTGAGAATAACGACAAGAATTGTATATCTTTTCTTCTGATAAACCATTATCTTGGTCCTTTCAAAGGGCAAGGGGAATTGGCCCTCTTTTATAGTCACTACTCCTTGTGTGTTAAATATTTGTTCACCTGCTACTCAACAGCCAAAACAAACTTGATATTAAGAACGTTTGGGCTTTAAGGGCCTGATTGTATGCCCATTGTTGTGAATGGGAATCTTTGATTCCATTGGCTGCTGATGGTGATAAGATGAATCCTTTTCATGATTCTGATTAAGCTTGGCACATTTTTACAGCAGACTCTGAAGTTAGTTGTAGTTTTGCCACTGACTTGAATGGGGAGCAGGATTGGGCCCTAGTCATATTTTGGGATAAGGCTCTCTTCCCCACCCCTCCCCCCAAAAAGCTTTCTTGCATATAGAGACCAAAGCATTCAATGTTAAGTGACAGCATATTTGTCACTAAACAGGACACTTGAAATATGGCAGTCTGCTTCTTTGAAAAGTTACAAAACCCACTGCCTATCATTGTCTGCAGACAATCCATTGCATCTGCTTGTCATTTCATGTGGAACTTGAATCTCTTGACATAAGCAGAGGGTGAAATAAAATGCTCTGTAAAACGCACTGTGGACTTGCAATGTACCTAAATGTGATACTCCAGTTCAAAGAAAAGTGTTTGAACCAGACTACAGTTACTGACAAACATATTATTAATGGTCAGCCATCAAATGCTTTTGATTAAGAAGAGAAATACTGTAGCACTACAGAAGGCCATTTTTTTCTATTATAGTGGATGTACTTTAAGAAAGGTGAACTGCTTTTTTAAAGATTAATTACACCTGCACTATATTTTATCCTTTCTTGACATCAGGAGAAAAGAGAAGCTGACTTCACTTTACAATATTTTAACAATAGTTGACACTTTTAATAAGTCTTTTGTTACTAGATTTAGCTGAATAGTGTAAAATGCTGTCTGGCCCTATTTGCTTGAATTGTATATTTCAGCTATGTATGTACCCTTTTTGCATTTGTTTTTTATAATAATTGGCTTCTACTCACACGAAAGCTAATTTTAACTAGGCCTGCTTGAGTAATCACCACTAGAAACATTTAAGATTTGCACACATGAGTATTTGATGGAACACTGCTTTGATGGAACAGAGGCAGAGGGGCCAAGTTTTCAGGGGTATTTAGGTACCTGCTGGGATTTTGAAAAACACTAGGCAAGTTATGTATTATTATTTATTGTTTGTATTATTATAGCCCCTAGGAGGCCTAATCATCCAGGACTAGGGTGACCAGATGTCCCGATTTTATAGAGACAGTCCCGATATTTGGGGCTTTTTCTTATATATGTGCTCCTATTACACTCCCCCCCCCCCAGTCCTCATCCCGATATTTCACATATGCTATGTGGTCACCCTATCCAGGACCCTACTGTGCTAAGTGCTGCACAAACACAGATAAAAAAGATGTCCCCTACCCTGAAGATCTTACAAGCTAAGTGTAAGTCAAGAGACAAGAGATGGATACAGACAGAGGGGGGAATAATTTGATGGGAGCCGACATCAAAGAGAGCTTGAGCTTGTTTTTTATCCTTCCAAAAGTCCCCCCAAAGTCCTTCCAAAAGTCCCCCAGTCATACCACGTCCTACATTTATGCTGTAGATGTGTCTCTGTGTGTGCGCGCATGGTCATGCTTGTGTGTGTGTGTGTGTGTGTGTATATATATCATGTATAGTGTCTTGTCTGTCCCCCCAGAGCTCTCTGTCCTTCCCCTTAGGTTCTACATCCCTCTCCTCCCTCGTTCCTTCTGTCCTCCCACCTGGGATCTACACCAGCACCAGAGTCGGCACTTTTGAGGGGAGCCATCATAGCACTTCAGTACTTCTTATAATTGTATCATGATGCTTCGAGGGGAGCTCCGGTCAGTGACTTGACCAGCCATTAGCTGTTCTTATTGTTGATATCATGCATTCCAGTGCTTTTTATTTAAGGATTCGAGTGCTGTTCTCTACCCTTCTGCCCTGCCCCCCCCTCCACCCAGTGCTCTGTGTCTACTCTCAGCACTCTGGCCTTACACCTGAGTTCTGTCCCCTCCTTTCCCCCCAGTACTGTCGCCCAGTCTCCCTTCCCCACATTACCCATTTAGAGGAGCCTGTTACAGGACAGAAGGAGCAAGAACTACAGCCTCTGCCAGCTAGGAGCCGGGGCAGAGGGAGACAGAATGGTTTGGTCCAAGGGGGTATCAACTAGGCATCAACAGCAGTGGGACAATATGTTTAAGTGGAAGAGGAATAGCCCTTTTAATATGTTTTCCTCCCCAGTCATAGGGCAAGGAAAGGTAGGTGACAAATCTCATTGAAGAGGGGAAAATATGGGGGAATATTTCTCCACCATCCCATTCTCCCTGTGGTTGCACTATCAGACTGCACCCTTCACAGCTAAGGCCCCTACGGTGCATTGGGATCAATGAGTGTAGACTCCTAGGTCTTAGGTCAGCTGAAATCACTATTCAATAGCCTTGACAAATAGTCCAGTGCAGGACTGGGGCTGATGGCAGCCCATAGACTCACTTTGAGTCAATGACTGTGGTTATGACCGAAAATTACAGAGTAGCCAATCCCATGTATTTGCCATATTTCATATTGAGCTGGGCACTATTTAACATAGCAAGGGTCAGAGTTTTCAGAATTCCTCAGCAGAGACCTGGCACAAAGCCAGTTTAATGACTCAGTAAAGCCTCTGTTCCTTTGTTGCAAGCATTGGACACATACACAGGCCCTGATCCTACAATGTGTTCCACGTTGGAGGAGCCAGACCTCTGTACAAAGATCCAGGGAAGTCAGCTGGGCTCTCCAGCGGTGCAGGGGTTTGCCTGAGTGGAACTGATTGTAGGATGAGGGTCTTTGGTTGAAAACCAAAACCAAACTCAAAATTAGATGTTGGGGTGTAAAAAGAAAAATCTAATCTTTAAAACAACCTTGAAATGCCACGGTGCCTGTTGTGTTAAAAAAAAATCATGAGATTCATTTTCATTGTAGTTCCAACAGTATGTTTTCAGAGCTTTCCACCTTTTCATGTAGCTCTTTAAAAACTTGGATGATATCCTCCAAACTGTAGAGAAAGCTGCAATTTGAGAGGATATGTTTTCCCCTGTGAAATAGTTTGCCATTTTTCATTGCATTTAGGAGTCGTATGCTATCCTGAGGTGGCTAACAGAGATTATGATAAATTTGCAAGGCCTACTGTACTTAGAAGAAAAAAGATGGAAAAGTTCCTCCACGCTTAATTTCCCCCCATTTGTAATCATTAGGCTTTAAAGGGTCCATACATCTCTGTCGTTTAGATAAAAGGCATTGATTACTTAACTGTTGCTCAGACATTTCACACACCTGGTTTTAGATGACATTTCTGGGGTAGAAAGAAAAAAAAAGTACTGTAAAAAGTATTCACAGTTTGCAATGTCAAACTTTATTACATCAGGTCATAAACAAACCCAATTAGCAGGGAGAACGTTCAGAGCCAGGGCTTTGAGCAAACTCCAGCTTCATTAAATGTTTCCTGCAGTGGCGCAAGGCACTGAGCAGTATAAACTGAACCCTCGAGTTGATGATTTATAATAAAACACAGTAACATTTTTGAAAAGCTTTGCCTTTCCCACCAATTGATTTCTTGCCAGGGTCCAGCAAAGCCTCCACAAGGGGTTAAGTATGGGTCTAGAGGGACCACTTGACATCTGCTACACTTGTGACTTTTTGATCCTGTGTTTTTCTTGCTGCTGAGGGACTGGCCCGCAGTAAAGGCTGTGTGTCCGTGTGTTTCCCAGAGCTGGTCAGGCTTGGGGAGTACATAGGGGCAGGGAGGGGGAGGAAAGAAAACAGCTCCTTACTGACAGATCAAATGAAGGCAAAAGAGAGAAGAGGGGGATTACACACTAGGTAATGATGATAATGGAAAGGAAAACATTGGGGGTGTCCTGTGTGAAAGCCTTTGTCTGAAGGAATGTAAACGGGAAGGATGTTTTGATACCATAAACTCAAATTTTATGCAAGTGTCAACGAGAAGAAAATTACTTAACTTCGATCCATGACATTCCACCCTGCCTAACTGGTGGATCTTGGTCTCAGCCCACTCTGGTGCTATTTTCTCCTTTCTAAAAATAAAACCAAATAAAGCTGGTGAAAGCAGGTGGTGCACTGTGTCATAGCTAGCAGCGTACTGAGTACTGGTGCGCTGGAGACAAATCAGTGTGCAGCTGTGTGGGTGATCCAGGGTCCAGTCCCATCGCTGGCCTGTGGAACCCCGGAAGCCTGAGCAAATGGGGTTGGAGACCTATGAGTGCAGAGGAAAACCTCAGCTTGTACTTTTTAAAAACAGCGTGTTTCCAGCCCTTTCCCTTGACGAGAAAGCCTTGAAAACGGAAATAGATATAAACGTATCACTAGGGATGGAAGCTTGTCTCTCTGATTTTTCCAAAAGGTAATTTGTCACAGCCCCTTTCAGTCCTCCCCCACAGCTGCTTTCGGGGACCTGTGAACCTCACAGCCCAGGCTCCTTTATTTATTTTTGGGTAATTCTGGACAATTTGTTTCTGTGTGGATGTTGCCACCCAGGCTGCTGCTGCTGGCACACAGCTCACTGCATGCTCCATCACAGATGGCCAGCTGCATCCAAGCACATTCGTTTGCAGAGCAGGCAACGTGGCTCTGACTACAAAGCCTATATCCTTGTAGCACCGGAGGCAGTCTGAGCTAGTTGACTTAGGGGGACCAGCTGTCCCGATTTTATAGAGACAGTCCCGATATTTTGGGCTTTTTCTTACAGGGGATCCTATTACCCTCCACCTCCTGTCCCGGTTTTTCACGCTTGCTGTCTGGTCAGCCTAAGATGATTACTAAATTCACAGTGTTGCCAACTCTTGAAATTTTATCACAAGTTTTTAGATTTCTGCTGCCTTTCTTAGAGCTCCAACTACCTGCCGCTTTCATTTCTCCACAAATTAAGTTTCTAGCCCTCAGGTTGCAAAATGAGCTTGAAAATGTGAAGCAAGTGCACCCGAAAGGGTCTGAAATCAGAAAGCAAATAAAAAGAACCCAACATTTATTATTTTTTAAAACTCTTGTGATTTTTAAGATACTCTCATGATTTTTTGGGTCTTGATTCATGAATTTTGAATGCTTGAGGGTAGCAATACTGAAGATCAGGGGACTCCTGTGTTATAATCCAGGTTCTTGACACTGACCCCTTTGTGGCCTTAAGTCACTTAGCTTTCTGCCTGTTTCCCCATCTGCAAAAAAGAGAGGACAATACTCAAGTACCTTGCATGGGTGTTGGGATACTTGGTTACTTAATGTTTACAAAATGACAGGGCTGGACTAGCAGGTTTATGCAACATGGGCAAAATCTTATGAGAAGCCGTCAAAGATGTGTGTGCATATCTGTGCATAATACTTACATACAAATGCACATACTCACACTGTAAATATTTCCTGGTGTGGTCTGGTATAACAGTTCTTATTAGCATTAATTTGATCTGATCTACATAACTAAAGAGTACATACTTTCTATTTATGCACATGTAGTCTTATTGACTTGAACTACCCGATATTGGAGAATGTAGACATTGTCTTTTGGTGCTCAGCCAGATATACCATCTTAGCCAAGTTTCAGCAATGGGCCATGGCCCAGGGCTGCATCACTGACACCACAAGTCATCTCTACTTGTAACGTCATATCACGTCAGATACTGCTGCAGTAATTAATTGTAACATTTGGGCATTAAAAGTCCTATTTAATATTATATTTAGTTACCACATCTCTCTTGTTTTTTAATTCCCCCTCCCTTCTCTTCTTCCTTCGTTATCTTTTGTTATCGCACACAGTCCCAATCTTACCTTTCATCCCTCTTCATCTCTCACTCCTCCTCTTTCTAACCTATTCTCCCCTTCCTCTGTCCTCCCAGAACAATGCAATGGACATGATACAAATCATACAGACTCGAGACTGGCTTGAAGCTAAACCGAACTGCCTAATCTCATACAGATGTAGGGAGACGTTCCAAATCAAATCTGGTTGGGATTCTTAGTTGCACAGTCCCAATCTCCAGAAGGCACTAAGTAAAGACCCCCTGTCTAACCATTCCAAGATTTGGAAGTCAGATTGGGATTTGAATTCTGTGAGCTGACTCCATCTCCACCCTGGACATTCAGATCCCCAAAATAAAGGGCAAAGAGGGTGATTTCCTGAAAGGCTGATTTCCTAATGATAATCCCACTTCTACTCTTACCCATAAAGCCTTTAGCCATTTTCGAGGGGAGCTGTCTCATGGTTTATTGCAATGCAGAATTTCCCAGAAACTCATCACTGCAGCTGTGATAAATATTCATTCAAAAGCCTTTGGTTCATGTGCAGCCATCTGGAAATTGCAGTGGGACAACCCCTAACTAGAACTCATCCTGCTTTCATGTGCCATGATTTCTGCAAAGCTTTGTCTCCAGTGAGGACTTAAACTAATCTCACATATTTTATGAGTGAAAATCCATCTACAATGAGAATGACCCCCACTGACCAGAAGTTTAAATAAATGTCCTCTGTACATATTTTCTACAGTGGGAATCAAGTTCCATACACATGATGTAAGCAGGATTTGAACAAGCTTTTCACCTGCGCTCTGAACAGAAATCATTTACAAAGAAAACCAAAATGACAGCCATATGCCTGGGGCTTTTTTTTTTTATTGGCCATGCCCAGGGTTGCAGCCCCCAAGTAGGGGGAGCTTCTGATTTGAAGATGCAATTGAAAACAGGTGCCCACCAGATTGCAAGTAAAAAAGAAAAAAAGATACACGGACTGTTTGGGAACTGCTGAAAATATGGAGACAACTTCCTACCCCTCAATCCAATCCATACATGCTGCTCTCTGGATAATTAGGGTACCTGGGAGAATATGGTCATGCTGCCCAGTTCAGTAGAAGAAAATGTGAAAAAGATTAAAGAGGATGGAACAAAACATCAAATTGAGCTTGAACTGCTGGAAAGGATGGTTTTGTTCAAGTCGTTGTCTTGAAGACCTAGGTGACCTTGCTGTGAAAGTCTGTGACTGTGACTTGAACGTTTGCTTTGCTCAGCTCGTATTTAGCAAATAAACTAAATGTACTGCTTGTGTTTAGGGTAAATACCTGAGTATGTTATTTAAAAAAAATTACAGCTGGACAATGCAGGACAGGATTAGGTTTCCTTTTTATTTGTTGTCATCAAATGCTCCTGATCATTTTTAGCGCTAAGGCTTGTTACGTGGATGTTTGAAAATGGTGCAATAGACAACGCAGCTGTATTTCATTTGTAGATAATTGATGCAATAAATGTAATAACAAAACTGGATATGTTGACTCATGAACTAATTTGGGTGTAGATGTTACCACACTTGTGGAGCTGGAAATACAGTATTGCTATCACACAAGTCCATTGCAAATTCATGCATCCTGGCCTCCATCTTCACCGGGAAAAGATATCACTAAAATAAATTCTCATGAGTTATACATTTAAACATTGTTTGAAAATATTCTGCTAGCCACAATGCATACAGTAACATGAACCTGTGATAACTTTACTCTTTGGAGATTATGGACATTTTTATATCTAGTATAGTCATAACGGAGAAAACATTTCTAAATGGGAGGAAACATGGTTTAATGGTTAGAACATGGGACTGGGAGTTAAGCATTCTCACTGCTTTTCCTGGTTCTAACGCTGACTCACTGTGTGACCTTGAACAGGTCACAAACTGTTTCTCCAGCTGTAACTTGGGAAGGGTAATATTTACATGCTATTACAAGGAGAGGTTGATGTGGGCTAGTGGCTTGAGCATGGGGCTAGCAGCCGAAAATCTAAGGTTCTTTTCCAACATCTGCCAGTGACCTTGGGCAAATCATTTGATCTTCCTGTACCTTACCTACCCCACTTGTAAAACAGAGGTAACTATTTACCTGTCTTTGTTAAAGCAGCTGAAATCTATGGCTGAAAAAATAATACAGTTGCTGCAAGGTATTATTACTACTTATGTCTCAGGAACACTCAGAGAATTAATGCTTGCAGCATGCTTTGAGATGCTTAGGTGAAAAGCGCCATAGATGTGCAATGTACTATTATGTATACACACGTATACTGATGTCTCTGTAAGCATTTATTTGGTTGGTGGTGTTCATATGGTTAACACTTATTATGCACTATAGATTACAGTGGAATTTGATTTTAGTGATCACTGTTTGCAGTGGTAATTAACCTCTAGATCAAAAATGACCTATCAAGACCCATTTCCTTTGGTTCTGATGTCTTTGCCCCTTAGGAGATCATCATTTATAAAGACTGGAAATAGAATCAGATTGGAAGAAATTTCTGTGATTTTCTTTAAAATGTTAAAATATAGGAAATAATTTTGGATCTTTTTGAATCTTTCTTGCCTAAAGGGAAAGAAAGTTACAGGTTTGGGAATTTCAGTTACTGCTAATCATACCTTGCATGCCTTGGCTTGCTAATAAAATACCTAGCAGAACTTAATCTGTCCTTGCACAATGGAGATTCTACCTCTATATTGCTGCCTGATTTGGTAAATTCACAGTTTTGTGGATCTAATCTAATTGATCTATGATTTAATGGCATATAGCATTTATCACTATGGTACCTAAGTTCTGCACAAAAATAAAAGAGCTTTCAAGTCCAAAACAAAAGGATACTTTTCTTTTAATCTGAATGTAGTAATTGTGATGTGTGAAACACTACTATGTATTCATCTATGAAGAGGACTATGATATAATGGTATGAATATTGTAAGTCGTCTGTTCAGTGAGGAAGCTACTCTACAACTATCGTGGGTTATTAGAATTTTCTGTATGACTAGCTGAATAGGGGAGAAGGGGAAAAGTAAACAGGAAAGCAACACAATAGATCCAGATAAGGACACCCCAAGCTGTCAGGTTCATGGATTGGGTTTCCTGTCCCCAACAAATTGCAAGCCTTGTTTGCCAAGCTAGGAGCCTGGAGATCAAAAGAACACTTCACAGTTAAAAAGCCCTTCTCAGGGAGAGAAGAGGATCATGTCCCAGAAGCTATTCAGGGAGATAGGCAGACGCAGAGGGAGACTCTGTGGAGAGATTGTAAGGAAGCTGTGCCTGGTAAGCCTGAGGGGAAAACTAGATATGTTTACAGTCGGTTTTGTTGATTTTAACATCTGTTTTCCCTGGAATGCTTTTGTTCTAAATAAATAATGCTTTCGTTTTAAGGAGCTGCCTGGTCACAGATTACCACTGTCATTGCTCCAGGAAAGAACTGAGCTGCAGGGACAGAGCCAAAGTCACTCCTGCGAAGATAATCTCTGTTAGCACCAGGTAGAGTCATGCAATGTTCCCATCCTCAGACCAGACGTTGGGCTGCAGTCCTCCGGTACTAAGTGACCACTAGGGTAAGTCTACTCAACAATTAAACACCCACAGCTGGCCTGTATCATGGGCTCATGAAGCTTGGACTGCTGGGCTGTAGAGTTGTGGGGTAGATGTTTGCGCTTCAGCAGGGGCCTTGGCTCTGGGATCCTCCCACTGACCTCACAGGGTCCCAGAACTCAGGTTCCAGCCCAAGCCCAAAGATCTACCCTGCAATTTTACAGCCTGAGCCCCGGAAGCCTGATCAGCTGATATGGGCCAGCCACCCATGTTTAACAGTGGTGTAGGTATACTCCTAGAGGCCTGGGACTTGGAGGGAGTGCATTTGACAATACCAGGCAGAGTCAGAGGTGCAGTTTGCCTGGTAATTGTGACAGGGATCTACAGATGAGCGCAACTCAAGCCCTGTCTTTAAACACCCAAACCCTGAGAGTATTTAAAATCCAAATCTAGATCTAGAACTAAATGTAGCAGTTCGTTCTTATCTTTATAAGGGACTGAACCAACCCCCTGAATCAAATACTCCCCAACTTTAGGAGTGCTCCAAATAGGAGCTGGATCATGAGACAGACATTTTGACTTGGAAACCCAGTCTAGTCAAAACTAGATGCTTTCAATCTGCTTCCTGGTATGCTCTCAGGCAATTCCAATTCAATGGGCTTAAAAGTTAGGCATTTGCTTCCCTACCTTGCTGACTTGATGCCTAAATAAACACAATAAAATACTTAGCAGGTTTACAGAGAAAAGACACCTAACACTTAACAATTGGCATAACAGAAATAATCTATTTTGGGAATAAAATGGGCAAAGATGGTTTAATGCTGATCCAGGTAAGATACAAACAATCGTTGAAATCTCTTCTCCATAACATAAAGCTGATTTGCAGAGATGTATGGGGATGATAAACTTTCCAAATCTATTTATTGTAAATACCCCCTTAAGGGAACTGATGGAAAATGACATTGCCTGGCCCTAGGAAGAAAACCAAACAGGCAGTTAAAAACATTGATCACAAAGTCATCGATTTTAAAATACCATGATTGAATTAAGCCAGTTGCATTGTCAGTAGATTCTTTCCCAAAGGACTAAGTGCATTCCTAATCCAGGAAGAGCAGCTCATTACATCAGCTCCATAAATAAGGCAGAAAGAAACTGCTAGGTTTGAAAATGGGATGATAGCAATTGTACGTGTGTGTGTCTTAAATTCCCCCCCCCCCCGCCCAATTTATTTTTATATATTAAGGATCTAAGTAAGATAGATATGAGCATAGCTGTGTTGTAGTTTTAAAATCCTTTTTCTCATAGGTTATACATTGTTCCTACTGTTAAGAGTAAACAATACTTTGGTTTCAGAAGGCTGTCTAGTCATTCTATTCACTATTGGTCACAGACTCCCAAAGGGAAGAGCTGCAGTTACTAGAGACCATTTGGACCTGCTGGGATGAGCCAGGTCGATCCACAGGAAGAGTGGGGAAATTCTAGGATTACACCCCAGGGAGATGAAGGTTTGAGGCCTGAGATCTCAGGGGGATGCACTGAGAGAGGCCAGAGGTATACCTAGCTCTGTGACCGTGGCATGGAATATTGGTCACAATGTGTACAAACTGATCACAAAAAACCTGAAATTTTGTTTAAATCACTATTCTACTTAGCCTCAAATGGATTCCAATGCACGAGCCTGAAACTTAAGAGATATGATCTCCATTTGAAATATGAATTGTGCAAGGAACCTTGACAAAGCTAGATATTAGTCATGTTGCTTAATGAACAACTAGAAGTCACACAGGCGCTAGGGTGTTGAGGGCAGTATGAGAACTCATATACAACAGAACAATGCACAGTTGATACCCTTAACAGGCCGGCACACAAATCAACACTGCATCAAGTGATATAGTTGAATATGGAATAGTTCAAAATTAGCAACATTTAAAGCACAGAGACACCCAGTTTCGAAATTGACAGTTTTGAAAAGAGAGTGCAGAATTAGACTCCAAATTGAGACCATATTGGCCATTTAGAGAAGACAGCGTGGATGAAAATATTTTGCTACAAGGAGAAAGACCAAATGCTGAAAAAGGAAATACTCACTTAGATCCTGATCCTGAAAAGATTTTACACACTTGCTTAACTTTGGACACACAAGTAGTCTCACCGACACGTGAGTAACCCTTTGACTTCAGTGGCGCTACTCACATATATAAGATTAAGTACATGCATAAGTCTTTGAAGTATCCGGTTCTAAAACCCTTTGCATATATTTATCAATAGCAAGATCATATCTATGAACAGAGAGCTGTTTTTGCTCTGGCCTGGAATGAGTACTCAGAAAATAGAAACAATAGCTCGTTTGTGGTCTGTGCAATCACTTTTGAAAAGTGAAAATGGAATCACTTGTGAAAATACACTAAAATAATGGCCCATGTTGTATAGAAATTACAGTCACCATTGACACTTCAAGTGGGAGCATCACTGATTTCCAAAACATCTTTGTGAATGGGATTCTATATCAAGCGGAAGATCTATCCGTTCAGAAATTTATATGAGGTTCTCATTTTATTTCAGTATGAACTCATATTACGTCTGTTGAAAATGCTACTGACAGGCCTATTCATATAATTTATGACATTTCCTATCAAGATGTTTAGCTGAATTAGAAACACTTGTGAACAAGCCCATCTGCAGCCAGTTAAAAAGCATTTTTCTAGCAGGGGTGTGGACTGCTGAGGCAACAAAGGAGAGCTCATCATACTTTCATTTCGGTGGCTGTTGATCAAGCAATAGTACCATAAACTGTTTACCACTGTGGCTCTTGTTTCAGCGACAGAGGTGGTGTTTATGGATAGACAAAGTTGTTTTCTAAGTTGTTTCACAAAATGTGCTTGTGTACACACTAAACAGCTCCAAACATTTTTCTGCAACATCCAGCATGAGGGATGGAGTGGTGTGACGCAGAATTGAAGGAGCCTTGGAGACGGAATGAGGCGGAAGAAGCTGTGGCCTTAAAAAATATAGGCAATTTCTTATATTTAAAAACCCCACACCCTTTATTTCCTGCATTGTAGTTGGGGAACACAATATGATGCTAAATTCCCCAGAGGAGGAGGAGTACATCTACACTCACCAGAAGAACTGCGCTGGTCCCTTAAGGAATGCATGCTGCACCCTTTCAAAATAGGCTAGAGCTCCTGCTGTGATATGGGTTCCCCTAGAACCTTAGGAAGACCGGTGACTGAGTCATCCAAAATCCATTTGGATTCTCCTGTTATAGCATGGCACCTACCTCATAGCTGTGCCTTAAACACACAATCTAGTGCTTTCAACTATTAATGCAGGCTTCATATCACCTGCAATCAACTGAACCAGAACTTTACTGAGCCATACAGTCTCAGGAGAGCTCATCTTCTAGTTCTTCGGGACAGCACAGTCAACCATAGTGTGCTGGAACAAATATGGATGCCTAAGGGTGAGTTTATAACCAGCACTGGACTTCCTTTTAACATTAATCACTTCAGGTGCTTTTCAAGTTTCAGCATGGGTGTTCTGGTAGATCCTGCTGCACTCTTACCTCAGATTAATGTGTTGTACATTTTGCACTTAGTTTTACTGGGATTATTCCATTCACTTGACAAAAATTTTAGACCAGACCGGACCTATCTGAAATTCAAGCTTTTGGCAGACTTCTCAGGCTCTCAGAATTGCATCCAAAAACCTCAGGACAACTTCCAGAATCTCATGGCCACCCAGGCTGCAGGTGCGATAGCTGCTATAGGCCCAGCTATGGAAGTGCCATCAAATAGATTTGAGATGGATCAGATATGTAAATTCTCCCATGTCAGGCTGCAATAAGGGTTTTGAATCTTTGACCCTCACTGTTGTCAGACTTCATCTCAGTGGGAGATGAATACGAACTTCAGGACTGACTCATAGTAGTATCTATTCAGAAAGTGGTTTTGGGGAGAAAGTCCCTCCTGTGGCAAGGGACTGTATTCGGCTTGTGTAGGGGATGGGCTTACTACTCACATAATTTTTTCATATATTTAAGTATTAAGATTTTAAACAGAGGAAGATGACTTTTTGTGGACTAAAACTAGGAAGGTATTGGACAAGAAACCGTGTATTGCTGCTGTCCTCAAACGAGTATTTCTAAAACAAAAAACAAAGTCCATGGATGAAAAGCAGAGGAACACATTACAAAATAGAGCTATCACAGGAACCTTGGACTAAGCTAAATCTTCTGTGGCTGCATTATTAAGATACCTGTTCTATCAACAAAACACATGGTAGCTGCCTCAAGATGACTAAGTTCTTTAGTTCACCACCAACAGACCTGTGAAATGCTCCCAATTCTTTCATGGATTTCGAAACTTTTAGGGTGTTTCACTCAATAGCAAATACTGTGATTTGTGAAGCATGACTAATCTGTCCCTGGAAAGTTCCAGCATGAAATGAAACTAGGTGCAAAAGCCTGTCGGGTTCCAAAGAGATATGATTTAAATGGAAGCACTGTCTGCAAATGCGAGAATGACTGTTACTAACTTAATCCATATGATATCATCCCCAAAAATGTATGCTAGGGTAGAAATGCATGAAACAGACATTAGTCATTGTTAGCAGGTGATATTTCTCCTGGGAATTTACCAGCAAGTGTGGCCATTGGCAAGTGCGCTTGGACATTTGTACAATAGATTAGTGTCCAAAGATGAAAAGTAAAGGAGCCAGCCTAAATTTACTTGCAGATGTACCCAAACTTGTATAATCCACAAAAGCACTGGATTCATTTAAAATGATTAATAGCAATTGCAGCTATGCAGTCTAAGACAATAATAAAGACAATCAAAGGTTGTGCTTTAGGGTACACACTGATCCCCAGCTGGGGACAGCCAGGAGATTTTCTGCTATGGATAGCATTGCATGATTGAGTAGATACATGGCATTTTTTGTTTGTGTTGTCTTCCCCTGAAGCACAAGGTACTGCCTGTGGCCAGAGGCAGGATGCTGTGTGGTCCGATCTCAGATGGAAAATCCCATGTAGTAATTCAAGTCCAAGTAACTCAACTGGGCACTGCGGAATCCTGCCAGAGGGAATGGGGGAAATGGGTATTTTGGTTCTGCTTCTAGAGCCAGTAGAGTGCCTCAAAATACCTAAGAAACATCTGGAATTGGAGTCGCTGAGCTGTGTTAAACTATACACCACTTACATTTCAAAATGGCCAGACAACCTTGGTTCATTACCACAAAATAAAACAACCACCACACCACCCCAAAACATATTTTCCCCCATCCTGAAGACTTGTTAGATTACACATAATGAATAAGAAGGCATATACTTACTGTAACATAAGTCTCACTCCATGGATGTCAAATTAATTTACTTTTCATTTAACGCCTAGGTCAATACACCATCAGCAGTGCTTAATTTGTGCCAGGGCTTACCCGGGCAGAGCCCCAGCATCTCTAGGCTTGGCCATTGATAGCCTCTGCACCTCTGGGCTTGCGGCATGACTTATGAACATAAAAAAATTCCTTGAGCCCTGACACCTATTTCATTCCAAATTAAGCACTGCCCATCAGAGCCAGACACCCCATAAGAACGCTTGCAATCTTGTGCCAAGAGAAAATCCTTATCAAGCCATAGACTGGAATTAGAAATCCTTCATATTCACAGATGTAAAGAACTTCTGGTTGATGGTGGGAAGACTGGTGCAGGGAGAAGAAACAAAATCTAGATGGCTTAAGTGTTCACCACTGACATAGGACATGACTGGTAATTAGGGTGACCAGATGTCCCAATTCTATAGGGACAGTCCCGATTTTTGGGTCTTTTTCTTATATAGGCTCCTATTATTCCCCACCCCCTGTCCTGATTTTTCACATTTGCTGTCTGGTCACCCTACTGGTAATACATCAAACTATTTCAAATGTACCTAAGACACAATAACAACATTTCATCTCAAATACACTAGAGCTGTGGTGGGAAAACCAAAGTATAAGCTCTATATTAAAGGATGGCAGTTTATTTCAACTCTTACTTTAGTTACTGTCCTTCAGCATGGATTTAAGAATAAAGGCCCAGATGGCTGGGAGCTGGAGTGGAGGAACCATTAGCAGAGACCTTAATTTAAAAAAACAAAATTGAAAGCCTCTGATCAGGGGCCCAGTCCTGCAAATACTGAGCATCCTTAATTCCCACTGTTTTCTCTGGGAACTGAGGGAACACTGCATCGTTCAGGATTAGGCAACACAGCAAGGGCTCAGTCAACATTAGACACCTTTCCTACTCTTAAATCTGTCCCTGGTAGCTATTTTTATGTGGGCTGGGGTCTGGTGGCCCCTCCTTGGTGCCACATTTCATGTGGTACAATCCTTCTATTTGTTTTAGATTACATACAGATAAGACAGACTATACAACACATAATGTTCACCATTTCTTTGTTACATTGCAGTCCCATGGGCTTCAGTGAAAAGAACAGGAGATACATCAGAATCAGCTCTATTTAGGAATCTGTTAAGCTCATAGAGAGCAATATTTACTTGCTGTCTGTACAGTGACACATCCACAGATCTAACAGCTGCTTCCTTGCCTGCTGATGTTCAGCTGTTTTATGTTGTTAGAATAATTTCCCCTGAAATGATAAACTGATCTGCAGTGATCATTCAAGCACCGATAGTGCCATATTTTAAAGAATCTATGATTCACAATTGGCATTGGCCATGTACTTTCTAGATAGAAAAGGAGTGAAAAGATGTATTTCTTTTATCTAACATAACATGAACTCAGAGTTCTAAGACACTAAAGGATATTGTTGAACATGTGGCAATGTAAGAGTGAAGAGGGCAGCATTAACAAATTTTTTTGATACTTGAGCTCATATGCAAACAAGCATGTCCACTTGTGTATAATATGGAGATCACAGTGAAACTACAAGAAAGTACTTTAATGTCAACTAATGCTGAAATGGAAATAAAAAAGCAAAATTCTTGCAATGCTTGATACTACGGGAAACTGCGTTAGTGACGGAATGGGCAGAAATCTTCTCCGTGTCATCAGTGAACCATTACCTCTGCAAAGTATTGTGAAGAAAAGTAGCATTGGTGGAGGTGCTGTCTTTAAGATGAATGACTCACTACTTGAGATCATTAAAGATCCCATAGTATTTCTGCTCCCCCTGCCCCAAGAATAGGGGAATAAACCCTGATGTTGATCTGGCTACATTTCATTTGGCTAATTGCATTCTGCTGATAGGACCAACATTCTCCTGTAGTTTCAGTTGTCCAACATCTTCTTCACTTCCTCTCTCTATTTGTACAGTTGATGAGTTGACGAATACTATGTAAGGGAACCACCTTTTACTCCAGAAGTGTATGATGCACAAATGCTAATAGCAAACACATGGAAAGTATGCACCTAACACTCCTTTAATGTCACACAGGCCCTGTTTTAAAAAATGGACCCTCTAACAGATTCCAGCATGCCTCTCTGAGGGCATTATTTCTTCACATTAAATCATCCTCATCACATTATTTTTATTGGTAGCAGTATTAGCATTAGTCTCAGCCTTACAGTAGTCCTAGCGGCTGCAACCAACATTGGGATCACCTTGTGCTGGGCCCTGTGCAATCATACGGGCAGAAAAAATCTGTGCCCTAGAGATCTTATAATCTAAATAGAAAAGCCAGAGAATGATGGGGGCTGGGGTCGGGGAGGAAGGTTTATTAATGGGGAATTGAAGCACAGAGAGATGAAGTGAGTTGCCAGTGCCAGACAGGACATCTGTTGTAGGACCCAGAGTCCCAGCCTGAATACCTTAACCACAAGAACTCCCTTTCTCCAAATAAATCCTCAGGACAAACATTGTTCATGTCCCGAGTCTCAACACTCGGAGGTGAAAACAGCCATTTTAACAAAAGGACATCCTTCACGATGGAGCTTCTTTGCATGCCAGCAGCAGGTGAATAACATCAAATCACAACAGACTGCTAATAGGTTCCACGTTGGCTTTAACTGAGCACTGATTGTTTTAGATTTCCTCCGATCCACATTCTGGGCTAAATGAACACTGTTTCTTGTGTGTGGTTAGTGTTTAAGGCCACATTGTGTACACAGCCTTGAAAGATATATTTTTATAGGTAAGCACCTCATAAAACATTTTTCTGAAGACATTTATCAAGAGAGACTTTGAAAAACCTGAAGGAGGGGGAAATGAGGAGGAGGGAAGGCACAACATGTGCTTTTCAGCTGCCACAAAGCTCCACAGCAGCAGCCTTTATGTGAGAGGCGAAGCTTTGCACATTACAACAGGGAGTCAAAAGATTTATACTCAGCACACCATATATACGACTCTCTACGGCACCATTTTGAAAGGGTGATTATTGGTTTGACATGAGGGAATATTTTATATTAAAAGCTGAAAGATCTCTATGTACATAGCAATAATCACCATGATGCTGCTTCTTCTCACTGCCTGGCTCTTAATAATAAATAATAACAATATTAATGAGAGTTAAGCCCTCAGAAACTATCCCATTTCTTTCCCAGAAGCCCCCTAGTGGCTGGTATTTAGGATAAGATATGAGTGTTCTCTGTTCTTCTTTCTCCAGTTACACATGCATATAAAAGAAGTGAAGCCTTACTGAATGTCGCCTCATTTAGTTTGATTGTGGCTCCGTTTATTACTATCTCTTGCTGCTGTGCTATTTGTAGTGCAGTTGTTGTATAATTATTTTAAAAATCACATACTGCAGAGCCCCCCAATTACAGAGTTCTTGTGGCGATCCCACTATTTTCAGTCTCCCCGTCGCCCCTCCAAAGGCCCAATGCTTTTGAAAGTGAGGCACTGATTGTGAAAAAAAAAAAAGTGACAGGAAACACCTCTTAAATTCTTGTAGAAGTCAAGCGTCAGGAGCACCCAGTGCGTTTAGACAAGAGGAATTGGTAAATGTGTTCTTTATACCCATGTTTACATGACCATTTGGGTTAATTGGAATCCTTCAACACTTGAGCATATGCAGAATGCAGGGGCAGCAGAAGGCAGGACTAGGGTTGAAATGATTGCAGGGGGAGGAAATGTCTGTTACTTTGAGTTGCCACAGTTTGGGGCATACAGAAAGTATAGTTTGAAGTTCAGTTTCTATGTCCTGTGCATAGAAGTGGTCTCTCTTCCCATGTTAATTTTAAGTACATGCCATAGAAAGGTTAGTTCTTTACTGGGGCATTAATATTATGGATGAATGAGCTGATTTGGATTTAAAAAAAAAAGAGTTGGGTCAAACTTTCTCAGGATCAAAACAATTCAGCAGTAACTTTCTTCAGGCCCCTGTATTTTCTGGGTTGTTGTTGGGGTTTTCGTTGGCAAGGAAAAGCAGCAGCCCTTCAGAACTGCTGTCTGAATGGAACGGAGAAGAGTGGCACACTTGGAGAACAACGTACTTGTTTCCATTTCTTACAAGAAGCTTTTGATGGTGGAGGGAAAACAGGTTTCAGAGACAAATATACTGTGATTGACTTTCTAATAAAGCAAAACCTGATGAAAGAAATGAAATCTGCTCCAGACAATACTAGTCTTTCAATGAATCAAGTCCATACCTTCTGACAGGAGTCCCTAAATACACTGGCCTCCTACCATGTGTACTCACCTGCCCCAGAAAGCAGAAACCAATGGCTTTCTTGCTGCTGCTGTGCTGTGCCCCACTACCGGCAGAGAGAGGTGGTCTGTCTGCTGACATACTCACCACATCCCCCACCTGCCAATGCTCTGCCTGCTGCCATACTTATGTTCCTGAGAAGGCTAACAGGGCTGGCCTGGAAGATTGGTGTGCTGTGGGAAAAACATTCTTCCCTTCTTCTCCTCCCTTTGGCAAAAATAATAATAGAGAAATGGTAAATAATGGAAATCATATTTTTTAAAAACACTACAGATACTTGGAGTGTAACTCTTTGGGGGTAGGGACTGTGTTTTTGTTCTGTGTTTGTACAGCTCCTAGCACAATGGGGTACTGGTCCAGGACTGGGTCTCCTAGGTGTTACTGCAATGCACATAATAAATAATAAGAGAACCAATTCTTGAGAGCCACTTTGGAAATGCCAGCTAGCAGACAGGAATAGGAGTAAATACAACATGGATCTCCTTCTCCGTAAAGGTGCAAGGACAGTTAGAGGAGTCAGATTCATCATAAATAAGGAATGGTCTTCAAAAATCATCTCCTGCCATTTGAAGTCATCATGTATTGGGTGCTATACCTCTGACTGAACTGAAATAGTATCTTCAAAATCATCCAGATCTACGCTCCCACATGCGCATGCGAAAATGATGTAGAAGGATTCTATCAGGAGCTGGAGGAAGTTCTTGCTTAGAGTTCCACATATACAATCGTGATGGGAAACTAACGCCAAGGTCAGAAGAGGGAGAGTGGGTGAAAAGTTCCTAGGAAGGTATGGTTTCGGAGAACGAAATGCGTGAGGAGAACGACTAGCTATATTGGCAGAGATGAGGAGAATGTGTATTGGTAACTCCTGGTTCCGAAAGAAGGCCGAAAGGTGGATCTGGATCTCACCAAACATGAAGACAAAGAATTAAATTGATTACTTTCTGATTGATAGATGACACATCGTGCAGGATATTTTGGTAGTACCATCATTCAACACTGGCAGTGACCATCGCCTACCGAGAGTCAGACTCACGTTCAATGTGAAGGTGGGAAAAAAAGCGTTGTGTATGGTGAACAGAAGGCAGCAACTTGCAGCTTTTGATGAGGCAATCCTGAAGGAAAACATTTCCAGGGAAGACTGGAGCCTCTTGGATGACTGTGACAAAAATTATGAGAACTTCTGCAAGAGGCTGTAATGAAAGGTGCGCAAAATCAGCTGAACGTGAAAGACCAAGAAGAGCTAGTGGAAGAATCTTGGAGAATACAAAGACTTTGTTAGAGAAAAGGAGGAAAATCAAAAGAAAGAAATTGGAAAGAGTCCAATACTATATTGCTGCATAAGAAAGGCGATCAAGAAAATCTAAAGAACTATCGTCTGATCTTCCTGCTTTCGCATGTCTATAAGTTGTCATCAAAACAATAACAAATTGACTGCCGTGAAATCTGGATGAACAGCAACCAAGACAGAAGTCTGGTTTTCGAAGGAATTACAGCATGATGGACCACATCTAGAGCATTCAAGGGAATACAAGTTCCCTTTATGCATTGCCTTTGTGGACTATGAGAAAATGTTTGACAGTGTGGAGACCAGTGACGTTCTTGAAGCTCTTTCAGAACAGGGCATTAGCGTGAAGTATATCGCATTACTAAAGGAAGTGAACTCTGGCTGCAGCACGGATATATCGCTATTTGATACTGCCCTCTGAATCCCCATCGAGAAAGGTGTCAAACAAGGAGACACAGTTTCACCAAAATTATTCGCAGCCTGTCTCAAATTGGTTTTTTGATGAGTAGACTTGAAAGGTGGGATTAACATCAACGGTGAGCGGCTAAGCCATCTCAGGTTCACAGATGACATAGTGCTGATAGCCGAAAATACAGCCCAGCATAGGAGAATGCTTAAGGAACTGAACGCAAAAAGTAGTCAAGTCGGACTGAAAATGAACCGGTCGAAAACGAAATACATGAGATCAGATGTTCTGCCAAGAACCCAAATAACTCTTGGAGGAGAGCTGATCCAAGAGAATGACTTTCTAGTCCAGTGATTAGGGCCCTCAGTTGGGTTGTAGGAGACTCAAGTTTAAGACCCTGGTCTGAATCAGACAGTTCAGGAACATTAATCTGGGTCCTTCACATCATAGGCGAGTTCTCTGACCATTGGGCTAACTGGTTGTTCTGGGGAGGATTTCTCTCTGGTTTTGATCTGAAATTCCATCCTGGGTCTGAGACTCCTTCTTGACAAATTGGCATTTTCTGATCTCATACAATTTTACTATATCATCACAACAATAATACATATTCTGACACTGCGGTCCAGACAACTTTACCTCCCTTCCTAATACCTGAGCTGGACACCAGAAATGCATTATGATTTGTAAGCAAACATGAAATCCAAATAAGAGCAATTAAACAGAACCCTGTCTGAATGTGGGTGTTCTCTATAGAAAGGGCTGTGTTTGCAGTTAAATTTACCAAATTGATGCTATTGCTTTTACCTTCACCACCACTGTCACAAGCATAATTTCCAGGGGAATATTCTCCATGGACAGGCCTGTTCTAGAAAAGTCAGTAGAAATGCTGATTTGTTGTTGATCAAATATAATTTCTGCTTGTCTTTTAGAATGAATTAGTTAGAGGTCAGGTAAAAGGGGATTCCTCATAGGCAATAGGTATTTTAAACCCAGTCTGATTAGACTCTGATCCTCCCTAATTACTTTAGTCTTCACAATGAGACTCATGCTAGCTGGCTTCCTGAGTGTAGGATGAGAACTCAGTACAGGATTGAAATGCCTACTAGAATTTCCTGTGTAATCTTTGTGGGCCTCAACTACTGTACTTTCCAATCCCACAGTACACAGAGTGATTAGACTCTGACACAGAAAAAGCCAAATTCTGCTCTGACTTGCACTGCATGATGCCATATTGACTTCAACACTGTTGCACTTAGTGTGTCACAGCAGAGATTGGCCTGGAGTATAAATATCTCCTCTTAAGGAGAGGTTCACAGTAAAGGTATCTGAAAGTCTTCCCTCATTGGACCTGCGGCAAGGCACGTGGTATTCCATGCTTCTGCTACAACAGCCAGTGATACCACTAACACCTAAGAGTGGCAGGGAGCTACATTCCTTATACTGCATTAGGTGTTAGTGATATTGTCAAGAGCAGCCGGAGAAACACTGAACTCAGATCTTGGCAGGTAGAATAAGTAAAGGAGGAAGTAATTCTCAATAGTTTTGTTACAAATATATATAACTGTGATTTTTGGGTCTATCCATATACTCGGATAATCAAATGTTTCTGATTATGTCTAAGCTCAAAGTGTCTGTTTCAGTTAGGAAAAAAATAAATAAAACCTTACATGACATACAAGGTGGAAGCTATAATATCCCAATCTTTTTCTAAATAGGATTTTTGGGGAGTGCTGGTGGAAGGGAGAGTGTTGGACCTGAAAGTACTTGAAATGAAAGATGAGGTTCTTTGTTTAGCACAGTCATTCCAGTTTCTCTACAGATGATGCTCCTAATTTCTACCCACAGGGTACTTCTGAGAACACCTTTCCACTGCACTCAGCTGTTATCATTATCGCTGCAGATTAGTGTACTTTATATGACATTATTTTTCTTTGAAGTGTTAGGGGTTTTACATTTGGGGATTTAACTGTATTTCTAGTAAACCTGGTGAGCAACAGCTGTATTCATTGTCAGCGTGACATGAAAACATATTGTCTGTTAAAGAGAGAGAGAGAGAGAAAGGAAGGGATAGAGAGAAAAAGAAAGGCCAGGACCTTTCTCTCTGGACAGGCACATACCATCCTAGGACTCCTCCTGAGCCCAGTGGGGAGCTGGCAGTAAAGAATCTGTAGCCACAGGGACGTGTAATCCAGAACCAGGGGTGGAACCTAATTGTAACCAGATCTTGCCTGCCCTTTTTGGATGAGTGATGGCCTATTGGCATGTGACCTGGCTTGGCAATCTCCCTACATTGTCCGGGCTGCCATAAGGAGATACGTAATGTCTAGAGTGATGGGAAACTCTTTAGTACAGAGCTGCCTCATAAAATGACTCACTGTGGATCCTTACCGAAATCTCAGCTATAAAAATGATAATGGAAAAAGCACAAGAAAACTCAAAAAGTCTTAAAAACAATTTGTTCCAGCTTGTGTCTTTAATTTTAGATGAAAAAAGGATGTCTTCTCCTACAACTGAGACACAAAATCTTCCCTTTCCCTGTTTTTGAGAGCGGACAGAAGGAAAAGGGCAGGACATCAGAGGATAGATTGGAGAGGGATATAGGTTATCGAAGAAAGTAGCATAATACCTTGGAGTGAGATGGCTATTAGAAAAGAGGAACTGGCCTCATGGAGAATGCTGTGTACACATGAATCACCTCTCTACGAGCAGGAGGAAAGATTTAACACAGTAAGAGTCATAGGACAATAAAGTGTTTGTGTTTTCCCCTGGTGATTCATTCATAGAGTATAAGACCAGAAGAGACCAATATAATCATCTAAATTTGACCTCCTGTTTAGCACTGGGTATAGAGTTTCCCCCAATAATTCTTCATTGTGCTTAATAACCTTTCAAGTGATGGAGAATCTGCTACACCCTTTGCTAGGTTGTTCCAACGGTTAATGACTCTTATTGTTAAAAACGTGCACCCGATTTCTAGTCTGAATTTGTCAGACTTTGTGTGGGAGCCTCCCTCATTTAGTGCAACCTCTACAGAGTACCCGATTGCCCCTTAGCTTTATTCCACCGGGCAGAAGTATTTCTAGTTATCAGCACAAGATCTAGGGCTTGAACAGCAAGAAGACTTTGGCTTGATTTTTTTTTTTTTTACCTTCTACTCCTTTCACCCTAGGAAATGACAACAAAGCCCTCATCTTGTAGTTAGCAAGGCAGTCTTTTTCTAACAAGATCAGAATAATGTTCAACCAGCCATTCTATAATTTGAAAGCCTGGCACACATTTGACCCTCCTTGCCAGATGTTGAGAACGTTGCCTTTGCCACACTAAGAGATCTTTACTCAGTATACAAAAATCCAGCATTAACCTTGAACCTTTGATTCCCATAAGGCAACAAAGCAAATGGGTACTTGCCACACCCATCATTTCAAACCAGTGAGTTTGAAAGCTTTGTAGGGCCTAGAAGAGAGGAAAGCAGCAGCTGTGGACACTCTTTGATATATAGGTTATTGCCAGTGATTCAACTTTTCTGGGGATAGACCTGAATGATTGGCCCCTACTGAATATCCTGTAAGGAATTTATACAAGTTTACTCTGGTTTAAAATGATGCAGAATATTTTTTTTGCAATTTTAGACTTCTGAATAAAGAAGAATATTAAGCTGAACTTTATGTTATGATATTGTTAATTTCCTTGTGAATAAAAGTCCCAAACCCCAGAAATGAGTGAGGCAATATTTTTTTGATGTTACAGAGTGTGTGGACTTTGTTTCAGAGCAGTTTGGGGAAGGCACCTGGTTGTAACCATCTATACAGGATAGTCATATTTAAGTACATTTTGAGCAAGATTGTATCAGACCTGAGTAGGTGACAATGGGGGAGGGAGAAGGCACAAAGATCCTCCCCAAACCTACTGGTCAGTGCAAGTGTATGGAAAAATCACAGGTCTTGTGCTCAGGAAATACTCAGGATTTTACACTAATTACTCTTGAAGATTGCCAACTTTGGAGATGTTTTAGGTCCCTTTCACAAAGCTTCAGAAATTCCAGCTATAGTACTGAGTAAATGAAGTCAAGGCTCAACATGATGGAAATATGGATAAGGAAGAGAGAGTTGGGGGTGAGGGAACAGGACAAAGATTTAGTTGAACTGGAAGAAGCCAGAGAATGATGGAAGTGAAAATGAGTTTGTCAAGTCTTCTTGTCCTAGTCACATTAGCCACCACAGAATTGGGCACAGTTGGCCTCTCTTGGTCAGAAATGGCTGATGGCTAGAGTCACAGAGGTCGTGAAGATTAGAATGGAAGTACATTTGGCGGAGCTGTATGGAGAAGCTAACACAGTGCTTCCCTAAATCTACTTATTGAAACTAAGTGTTACTTGGGTCCAACTGAATTCCCAGTGAATTTAATGGAGTTCCATTGACTTCAGTAGCAATTGGTTAGCTCCTTAGCCCCTGAATAAAATCACACTCACATTTAAAGAAAGAATGAGAGAGATTCTGTAACTGTACTATAAAATGTATCCACCCAGCCATATTAAGGGGATCTGATTATGATACTATCCACTGTGTGACATTTGAATGATGCCCCTGAAGATTTCCCTGTTGTGTTAATGTGATGAATAGTGCACAATATCACATGGTTATAAGAACATCATCCATGCTTTTATTAAGAACCCATACACAATGCCCTTTTGCTGCAAGATCTCCCAGAGGCCCAATTTTATCTCATTCTCTTGGGGCCAGTTATAGCTGGCCCTTAAGTAGGTGTACAGTTATGTGTCTGAAAGAACATAGGGACTGCCTCCTTTGTGCACTCCAGAGAGCTATGGGACAAGGTGGGGACATTGTTCAACCATGTTGGCCTGCAGAGTGGACCAGGCATACTAGGGGGGGAGCAGGCCCTCCGTCCCTTTCCCCCTTCATTCTCCAGGGCTGCTTATAGAGGGATGTTGTAGTGTGCAGGAATTCAGTAATATCCCTTTATTGTTAGTGTGTGCTCTTTTGGTGCTCACTGCATTCTGTGTTTTAGGAACCAGGTAAAGCACAGTGTATATAGGTAGCAATGCCTGGATTGTTGTGCAGATTTATTAAATATAGTTGTTTGGACCCCAGCATGCCCAGTGTGATTCCTTCATATTATTATAGTTGTGTAATGGGCAAAGACACAATAAATGTGCCTGTCTGAGATAAAAATCTCTTCTCAATCTTCCTCTGGTAGAGATGGCCAAGCACCACCCTTTACTTAGGCCAGTGGTTAAATGCCATAATTTGACCCATAGAGAAACACAGGAACCACAAGAGAACATTGACAGGATATTCTTTGATAATTTAAGCAGGGTTTGCTGCTGCTCTCATCTCCCAGTCCTGTTGTCTGACCCCTGGACCAAGCTGAATGAAAAGGATTAAAAATGGGAGAGTCTCCAATGATTAGAAGATTCATGATTTGGTAAAAAAAAAAAAGCCCAAAATTTGGATTTGCTAAGCACATTGAGTCTGAAAATTGTGTCTGGAAAGCTCCTCAGAACAGGCTTTCTTGGAGTCTTCTGACACTTATGCGCAGTCCTCCTGGCAAGCAGGAAGTACAGAGAGGCACAGAAATGAAACAAATCATTTTATAAAACGAAGCTAAAGTGAACTTTCTCAGCACACAAAAGCTTCAGCTTTTGGTTAAGGTTTGAGCTGATTCCGATTTTATTGATTCCGGTTCTTCCGTCCCTAATCAGTAGTCAGAAGCCCAGTCCTTGACTTCTTACTCAAGCAAAACACTCAATACTTAGGAAAAACTCCCACCAAATTGAGAGTGGGATTGATCAATTAGTCTTTGACCTTGCGCCATTGAGATTAGTAGGAATAGGCCCTGAGGTCTAAGGCCCACACCCTCAAAGGTTTTTAGGTGCCTAACTCCCATTGGAATCAATACCTTTAAGGATCTGGGCCTGAATATCTTTAAGAGGATCTTTAAAAAGCTGAGCTGCTATCCCCAAGGACAGAGGAAGGCCTTCTCTGATTAAGAAACCATTTTGATGAATCTTTAAACGGTCCCTTTCAATTAGTACCGTGTATGGTCTGAGACATTTTTTTCAGATGAACTGAATGTTTTACTTCTCAGCTCTTCTTACTCTAGCCTGCTAATATTAAGAAAAAGGCATCACAAAGTTTCACTGAGCTCCAACTCCAGTTTGTGGTATCAGAAGGGCACTGGATTAATTAACACTATGGATGCAAAAACCTAAAAAAAAGGAGGGGGCAAACTAACACCTGGGACTTCTGTTGGTTGTTGATCCCAGTGAACTTTGTATGGGTCACTGGATGCTTACATTGTATTTGGGCTGGCTCAAGTGTCCTTTTGGCCAAGGGATTCTGGTGGGATGAGGCTGTAAAAATTATCAGGGCTCTGCAGGGAAGATATAATTATCCCTCACCACTCAGTGAGGGTCTTTTCTTAGTGTGCAGCCAACACAGTTGCTCTTTGAGTCATCCTGCCTGCACCAAAGCTGAGAAAGCAGAGGACACTCTTTGAAAAGAGGAACCAAAATGTTGCAATTTGGAAAGCAGAGTTTTGCGTAAACAACTTGTAGGTGCACTTAAATATACAAATGGCTCAACTGCAGTAGCATGAACTGAAAACAAAACATTCCCTCTTTGAACCCCATGGAGTAACTGTCTCTCACATCCAGACTTATCCTTATTACTGACTTCCAAAGCTATGATATATGCAGATAAAATTACCAGCACGGAATGGTATAAATACTAACAAAGCACCCCTTAGTTATGAAAGGGGGATGGTTGTAGAGAAACAGGTAGGGCTTGTCCTAAAGGAGTATAAATCTCTTTCTACACAATTTAAATCAATGAAAACTTCTACTTAAAAATTAATGGTACGATGGGCCTCCTATTGCAGTTTGCCATTGTTTTCTTTCTGAGATTCTGAGGATTTTTTTCAGTTCAGACCAAGAATCTTTGGACCCGCAAGAATCCACATCACGCTGGACATCATTTAGTTTCGAAAGGGAAATGAGTTCCATGATTGTATTTGAGATGGCAAGGCATGTGCTGCTCTTAATGTGGGGTAGTACACAACACTGTATATACAGGCTATAAAAGGCTCACTTTTGGAAAGTTGTGGGGAGGAAACATTTAGAAACTACATCTCAAATCTTTCTCTGCTGTGCAGTAAAAACAGAGCCCAAGGAACGTCGTACTAGGATGAAAATATGAAGTTCAATTTGGAGCTGAACATTTGGTGATAAAAATATTCACAGGAATAATATTTAAAGGATTATATTCTATACTTTGGTCTCCTTCTTTCTTCTGACAAAGTAAACAATGACACTGTGTACATTTAACCTCACCAACATCAAAATCGATATCTGACAAGGGGTTGTTGAATGTTTCCTTACCCACACATTTAAAATGGATGCCAAGTTATTTAGCTTTTCACTGTGGCTCTGTTAAACTCTAGGTCTCAACCTTGTGTGTCAAGGAAGGTGCAGAAAATGGTGGATCTTGATCATTTGTTAGGTTCATCCTAATTCAGAAATGCTCAGAATCTACTTCTTTAGGATAAAGGCATTTTATGTTATTGTCTGTTATGTTCTTTGTGATGGTGGAAAAAAGAAAAGTATTTTACCATATGTAAATAATTTTTTGAAAATTCTATGGAAAGCACATAGAATATGTTCTCAGTATAGCACTACTCACTCCTACCGATAGCTATGCATGCAAGTCTCAGTCTGTGTTTTATGGGTATGTATTCTGTCAGCACAATCTCTTATGGTACTGGAATGCCATATCTGCTTGTGAATGTGATGTTAAGAGAACTGTGAACCAAAGACTAGTACTTTTGGCTCTCATATTACAAGTAAATACAGACCATACAAGCAACTACAGATACAGTGATAGTCTGAAGAAACAGTGTTAGGAACCTGAACTTAGTGGCACAAACAATTTCACACACTTTTTTCAAGGGATTTCAGGCTTATCTTAACTGCAAAATAAACAGAGGCCCCTTCTGTTGGGATAGGCCCTGGAACCAACGGACAGGTTTGAATTCAGGAATCTGAATCCTCCTGTAAACGTGCGGTGACTCACCCCTGCTGGCGCCTCCTGCTGGTCCGTCTGGGAATTAGCTCGCCAGCATCCGGAGCGCCCTCTGCAGGCCGATGTCCTGCTTGCTGCTCTGGCCCTGTGTCCCTCCCAGACCCCGGTGCCCTCTTACCAAGGGTGCTGCACCCCTGCAGTACCCCCACCGTTCTTAGGGTCTCCCCTCCCTGGGTAACCCCCACCCCCTATCCCCACCTTACCTCATTCTAGGCAACTGTCAGTCACCATTTGCCCCCATTCACTAGGGCAGACTGCAGTCTAATTGCCACTCATCACCAGCAAGGGGGTTTGGACCTGCTGCCTCTGCCTACCCTTGGGGCTGCCCCCTGCACTCCAGTACCTATTTGGCCATAGGCTAGGCCAGGCAGCCTGGGGGGTTTCCAGGTCAGAGCTCCACAGCCCTGCTATCCTTCCCCCAGCCCTGCCCTACTCCTGGTACCCTCCTTAGCCCCAGCAGTCAGGTCCTCCCTCTCCAAAGGCTAGAGAGGGACTGCTTGCCTCCAGCCCACTGCCCTCTTATAAGGGCCAGCTGGGCCCTAATTACATTGGCCATAGCTGTGGTCAGCTACCTACTCAGCTGACCCAGCTGTCCTTTATCTCCTTCCCTGCTTCTCCCAGGGCTGTTTAAACCCTTTTGAGCAGGAGCAGGTAGTCACCCCGCTACACCTCCCCCCACCAAAAAAAAAATTTCACAAGGAATTTATCAAGATATGTATTTTTATTGTCATAATGTCTGAAGACCTCAGTGATATCAAACTTGGTTTTAACTTACCTCTAATGTTAACAATATAAAATATTCCATTAGTTCTATAGGATTTGCAGATGGCCTGCAGGGATTTCAGTTGATCTTGATGTTACAAATACTGTACATTTAAAGGAGAACATGTTCCTCCATCCTTGGGTAAAACTGTGATGATGAATCTTTTAGTGGGAATAAAACCCTTCTTTTCCTCACCACCCTGTAACGATTTCCAGACAAGCAGCTAATACTCATCCCTACAGAAATAGTGCATGTAGTTAGATTTCCCCTGCCATTTTGTCAGGTGGACAGAAATCAGTGGTGAACTAGAGTGGATTTCCTGCAGCATTGCATATCACATTCCTAAAGAATTCATCATGACTGATATTTCAGCACTCTCTCTTTCAGCACTTTCATTATAAGTCTAACCTTCGTTTGGTCAGATATGCATGTAAGCTGCAAATTTTGAATTCAGATCCTGATATGAACATTTCTAAAGTTAAGTAAGGCATGGCTCCAAGGGTTGTTTCAGCTCATTTTTATTTCTGGCATTCAGCACTCAAGTTCCCAACTGCAACAAGGTCTATCATAGACTCTCTGTGCTAAACTTTCACATTAAATCATGCAGAAGTCTTGGTTCCATGAAGATGTCATATTACAGAATCCAGCAGAACACTGGGCTGAAACTAGCCTGCTAGCAACAGTATCCAGGGAAAAGTACCCCAAGAAAAAAAAAAGGTGGCTGAATTGTGCCGCCCCAAGATTGATGGAATGCCGCCCCTTACAATGTACTACCCCAGGCATGTGCTTCCTCAGCTGGTTCCCTGGAGCCAGCCCTGACAGTATGTGACCACAAATACCTTCACTTCTTGGAAATAAACAATGTTTATACCAACCAGGTCTCAAATACTTAATCATTAGGTCCTTCTCTATAGGAATAATAAACTTGAAGTAGATTCTATTATATACATTAATAACCATGTCATATACCAATCTGTATTTGGCTTCATTGTTTATGAAACATAGGATCCTTGTTTTGAGCAAAGAAAAGTATCACCCTCAAGCTACCATATATGTATTGTCAGCTTTTCAATCTGACGTGCATGCTCTCTTCATCAGCACTACATCCTAGCAGTGACTGAATTGGAAAGGTGTTTTCTTCTATGGCTCCCAGCACAAGAAGCAGCTTTTGTGATCACATGTGGGCCATCCTTTAACAACAACAGCACTTTGCTTTCCATAGAATGTTATATCCCTTACGAACATGTGCTAATTTATCCCCTACCACCGCCATGTGGTAAAGCTCTTACTATTACCCCTGTTTTGTATTTGAGGAATCAGAGACAGAGAGAGATTAAAGAGCTACAGAACATCACAAACGAAGTTTATGGCACAGCTGGGAATACAAACCAGGATTCTTGTGCCTTAACCACAAGCCCATCCTTCCTCATTGACAGACACTGTCAAAGCCAGGGGGCCCCTACATTTTCAACAGTAGCAATGGAATTGACTTGCTTTTTTGCTTTTTCTCTCTGTGATTTAAGGATTGACTCCACTTCTCACTGTAGAATAGCAGGTATCCCTCTTCATACTTTTTGTGATTATGAGGAATTTGCTCCCTTAAGAAAGATATGAACTGTAATTTACTCAGAAGTTCCACATGGCATAGGACCCCTTTCAGTCTCAAAAAAGGGAATGGTTTCCATGCTTGTGTTGTGTCTAATATGGCAATGCATGTGCTATTTTTAATGCGCTACACTGTATATCACTTTATATACAGGCTCTAAAAGGTTGGATTTTGGAAGGGAAAAGCAGAAACAAAATCCTAAATCTTTCTCTGCCATGCAATAAAATCAACTATTTTTTGTCTGTATAAACAATTTCATTTCAGAGCTGAGTGCAAGGACCTGTGATGAAAATATAAAATTCAATCTGAAGCCGAATTCTTGGTGATAAAATAGTTCCAGGAATAATATTTAAAGAAGAATTAAATTCTTCTATACCATGGTCACTTTTCTTCCTTCTGGCACAATAAATTAAGGCACTATGTTCATTTCACCCCCAAACACCTGTGCTGATATTCAGTGAGGTTCACTTGAGTCTTTTACGCGTGCTTTTAAAATGGCCACCATATAAATTTGCCTTTTCACTGAATCAATGTAAAGCTTTGAGGTTTGTAGCAAGGCTGGTAGGTCTAATTTAACTAAGAAGACAGTTGTTGGCAACTGAGAAGTCTATATCTTTTGAATAAGAGCTCTTAGAAATGTGTTCAGTTTCCTTCACAGAAATAAATAGAGAATCTTACCCGTGCCATAAATACTTTAAAACCATTAAGATTCATGCATGTGTTGGTCAGAGGTAACTATGCCTGAATTGTGTATGGTTAGAGAAGCTGCTTTAGGTGTCACTAGGCTGTGCATTGCAAGGTTATTTTGGGAAAAGGTTGGCAAGGGCCCCAATTTGCCCCTACAAAGGGCCATCTTTGTGATGGAAAGCTGTCCTGAAGTTGGTGTGGCTACCAGAGGAGGATCCCAAGATGGGTAGAGGCCCTGAAGAGGTTCCTATGCCACCTTCTACTCCCAGTGTAGGGATGAGGTTGGAGAAAATGGAGTGAGGCCTGTCCCTCTCTATAGCTCTGAGATCCCCTGCAGACAGAATGATCTCTTGGGACATTACAGCAGTTTTGGGGTCTAATTTGCAAGGCTGCTAATCTGTGCTGGGGGGTTGGCCCAGAGCCTGGATGGCCTCAGGAGTTGTGGAGCAGATGGGTAGGTTAAAGACAACCTTGCATCCCCCATTTTCCCTGAACTGTACTGCTTGGCTGGAGATCAGGATCTAGGTAAATTTATTTACTAAAATCGCCCTACAGTGTAACCATGCACGTGATTATAAATTTACCAAAGACTCATGGAAAAGTCATTTAGACTTGTGTCTCTTCTGCCTTCTCAGTGTGTTAACAGGGAAAAATAACTTTTAAAACCTGATATGTTCACTTTTGCTCTAAGGTACATTTTTACAGGACTTCTAAAATGCTAAATTGGGACTCTTCTGATCCTTGGAACTTCCTGGCATGGAACCTTTGTGCCATAAAATACATTCATCCCAAAGCTTAAGTGAAACTAGCAAAAACTAGAAAATGTAATTTAAAAGAACAAAAAGTGTTTTATCGGTGTCATTTGAGCTTTAAGCTGTGCAATATACTCTCATTCATTGAGATTTAAAAACTGAATATCTCAAAGATTGAGACGGCAGTATTATAGAATACTTGGAATACAGTGGAATACTTTAGTTTAAAAGAAAGCTAAGTTTGATACATGACCCTTATAAGGGCTTTATAAATATCATGGCAGAATGACCTGAAAAGAAAGTGTCAGGGTCAATAAACACTCAGCCCAGCTGCTCCAGCAGTCCCCTTTTCTGGGATTCTGTGGCACTGCAAAAGCTTCCAGGAGCTGGATGAATTTGATATTCTGCCCAGTCTGAATTATTCCCAGGTTTAGTTTTATTTGATCTGTACGTGGGTGCTTTAACATTCATGATGTATTTTTTCAGCATTTGCCAACGATGCTATATAAATATTTTAAAGCTATTATTATTAGTTATTATTATTATTATATACCATAGAACAGGTACCATGCAGTACCAAGAATTTCAAAATGTACTACAGTATCTCATTCACTGTAGCTGATATTATTCTGTACATTAGGAATAGTGGAATGGGGAAATTATATTAAAGTCATCTTACTGCTAAATGAGCGACACCAACTTGTTCTGAATCAGAGAGGTAGCCGTGTTAGTCTGGAATAGCAGAGGTAACAAAGAGTCCTGTTGGCACCTTAAAGACTAACTAAAGTATTGGAGCATAAGCTTTTGTGGGCTAATACCCACACAAGAGCTCACGAGTTAGAGTAAGGAGGCCTGAAGTGGGCGAGTGCTCAGATGAGAGACCTGTGAGGAACACTTAGGTGCTGTAGCAAGTGATGCTGGTGATTCAGCTGATGACACTCTGCCCTCTGACAAGCATGTTATTAGGGGATGTGGTGCTGTCTTTTGGGTGAGAGAGAAAACAGAGGTTCTGATTACCTGTGGTCCTTAAATATCCCATATTGTAAAAGCACAAGTGACAAACTTTGGTGTCCTGGTCATATTCCAACCATGGTAGGTACATTACACTTAATTGTCTGTGGTTCTGCTTGAAGTCTATTCAGAAACTTAATTGGGGCAATGTCCATCTACTAAATATAATAGACTATTGGGACTATACCCTAACAACACTCTGCACTAGCTGCTAATCCAGTACTTGATATTTCAAAAATCCTTGTTCTAACCTTTATAACCCTACCTGATCTTGAGCCAAGCTTCCTGAAGGACTGCTGCCCTCCATGGCAACTACATTTGATAGCAAGAACCTAACCTGTTCAGCCTGCAGGAACCTAAGCTGAAAGTCAGGGGTAGGCATTCCCAGCAGAAGGCTACTGGAATTTATTCCTGCCAGAACAAATTGAGCTTGAGTCTTGCCACCTTCAGGATGAAATGAGATCTTCATTTCCTTCAGCAAACCTTCTCCAAATGAGGTAGAAGAGCCAGCTGTGTGCTCTAAGAATGGTCTATCGAGTTCTGAATCTGCTAAGTAAGTGGCACCAGCTTGCAGGGACAGGTGAGTACAGAGTTTGGATCTCACACTGATGTAAATCAGGAAAAACTCTGAAGAATTTAACTGGAGTTACATTGGTGCAAATAACCAAGAGTGAGAGAAGTCAGGTTCTTCCTCCTTTCTCTTGTGGTATTTATTGTCATTTTAAAAATACAGAATTAGCTCATGGACACTACGGTGCAGTAGAAGAAATTGGTACTACTACTACTACTGCCACCAGCTCCTTGGCATCTAATTTCTTCAACCCTTTGCCCTAGTGCAATGTGTAGTATTGCTCTTCACAATTAAACTGCTTCAGTTCTCCAGAGGTGACTTCATTTCAGTGGTGGGGGATTCTTCTTTATAAACCATCTTTTGATGGTCCCTCCTTTGTAAATCATATTGAAATCATTTGGGGGTGAAAGATGCTATAGAATGCAATCAATGATTTTAGAAAATCTTATTAATCAAATCTCAAGGTGATGTTCAGCAGAGATGTAGATTCAGAAAGAAGCTGATTTACGAGTCTCTCCAATTCTGGTTTGTTTGTTTCCAGTTTATCAGTAAGCACTAAACAGAGGTATAAAGCATGTAGCTCTTCCTAGAAATTTAATGGCTCGATAAAAGCATATAGTTTCAAAACCACTAAAAAAAACCAGATCATCAGAGGGGATGTCATGCTATTGCTCTCCACATGTAGTCAATATATCACTTTAACTGTAGTGCATTACCTTCTGTTTATCATCCTTTCTGAAACCATGTGGAATACTCATCTTCTCCAATCCCTGTCTATAGTATTTCCAAAGTACTTTACAAGCTTGGAGTAACCGACTTTAATGCCTTGCAGCAGCTGAGCTGGTAGCACACATGATATCTTAAATGTAACAATCAAAGGAGCATGCAGGATTTTGGTATTTCCGCTGGCTTGCAGATGTGCAGTATCCAGGTCCAAAAACTAATGTCAATTTAAGACTAAAAATATTTAAAACAACATGCAGTCTCACTGCCCTGTGTCAACGCTCTTCTAATGGGGAGGGTGGGCACGCTCTGATAGTAATAGGACCAGTATTAAATATCAGTTATCTGACCCCTACAGTAATTTCTCTTTTGTATGTGTGTCCAGGAATAACCTTGCTCAAGAATTATGTAACAGTGTATTGTTTTATTAATCCAGAGCATGTGGAATTCTCCAGGTGCTAAGCTTTGATCTTCCTGCCCTTCTGTGTATTAAGTTTTCTGGTGCTCATTGACACTGATGCTCTTATCCTCTTATTGTGGGAGTGGGAGAACAGAAAAAAAGCAAGTGAACTCCAGGGTGAACATGGAACATTTTTCTTTTGTTTGGTCTTCGCTCTGATTCAATCGACGCTTAATTCAGTTCCGCAGAATCCAACCACCACTCTGAGGAGTAAAAGTATGTCCTTCTGCAACATTTTATGGCATGGAATGTCGTTTATGGCACATTACATTACAGTTTGAAATGTTAGAATTCACTAACTAAAGGAGCTGTGCGTTTACGTTAAAATGACTGAGCAGTGTGAAAACAAGAAGGCGATTTTCCATTTCCCCTTGTTGGTAACAAAAAAAGAGCAGGGTAGGGAGGTAACAAATGGGGCGGAAGAAATGTTTAAAAATATCCTTTTCCAAGCACATTAACATGCTGATAGTTTAAGAGTGAGAGAACAGACAAGTGAAATACAGTGCTACTAAATTGGTTTCTGAAGTCCTTCCTGATGAAACCATGATGCCAAATGAGCAGGATCTTTACTGAATTTCCTCTGAGCCAACCCCATTCAGTAATAATGGCTTCCTTTTTGCTCCTCGCCAACTCCTCCTCTTTTCTCACATGCTTTGATAGTTTGTTATAAGCACACACTGCACTAGAGCATAGCGAACATAGGGCAATATTCACCAGCCCCATTCTGTAGATGAGGAAGAGCTCTGCTGAAGTGAGTGGAGTTACACGGGTGCAAGTGAGGTCAGAATGATGCCCATCCTCCTCAGCCTGCACCCCACCTCTCTTATCCACACTATGTTCTCTATTGCTTTGTCTACACCCGTTCCACACATGGAGTTCCCTTCAGAATCAAAAGGGAGGGCAGAGAGCAATACTTTTGCCCTTTGAGATCAGGGATGAGTAAACTGGTTTGGGTTAAATAAATAAATGAAATAAATAAATTCCTGAGTTTGGTCATCCAGAACTTGATACAAACTGACCCTGAACCTTTTCTGTGGTTCAGAAAGTTTATTGGAAGTATTAAAATACTGTGGGAAAGGACATTCATTCTCTTGGGGCTCTGGTCCAGCCAAAACTGTTGAGTACTGGATTCCATGGATAATCCAGGCTCTGTAAGGCTTGAAGCCTGATTTCCCAGAATAAAGGGGATTGGATAAGTGCAGAGAAAAAATCAACATTTGGATTTTTATCTGAATTTGGCCTTTGAAATATGGGAGAGTCACACTCTGCCGATAAAGATGGAGCAGAACTGAAATATCCTTCTCCCTAATCTCATGTGCCATTAAAATGCTGAGGGGTTATAGTATAGCGTTACCATTTGGAACCTGTAAGAATGCTGGTCAGGTGTTTGTTATCAAAAGGAATTATGTCTGTCTTTCATTGTACCTTTTTTTCCCTGTAGCATTTAAAATCCTTGACAAGGATGACAAAACTGATAAATTAACAATGGAACAAACTGATACATTACAAAGCAATAAATCACTGGACCCAGATGGTATACATCCGAGACTCCTGAAGGAGATTAGGAATGTGGTCAGTGCTGAGCTTCTAGGAAAAATACACAGCAATTGAAGATTGGAGGGTAGCAAATGTGTCTATATTTCTTTAGAGATTATCGAGGAAATACAAACAGTGAGCCTTACATCTGTACCTGGTCAATTGGTCAAAACAATAATTAACATAGAATAATGAAAAACCTGGAAGATCATATGACATGACAGGATCTAACTAGCATAATTTCTGCAAAGAAAATTGTGCTTCGCTAGTCTATAAGAATGTCTGGATAAAGTAGTGGAAAAAGGAACACCAGATGAAATAATATATTTGGACTTTCAACAGCATTTGACAAGGTTCCTCTAAAGAGACTACTAAAGACACTACATAGTTATGGGATGTCAGGCAATCTACTTATGCTACATTGGCAGTAGCCCAAGTGCATGAGTCAGGAAGGATAGTTCAGTGAGTAGAGCACTAGTTTATTTCTTCATCTCCATGCCCTTGATGATTCTCATCGCCCTTTTCTCAACACTCTCCATTTCTGCAATATCCTTCTTTGAGACAGAACTGCACAGTATCCCAACCAAGGCCACGATATTGACTTATATAAAGGTATTATAATTGGCTCTGTATTATTCACCATCCCATTCCTGATGCATCCTAACATTGTGTTTGCCTTTTTGACTACTGCTGCACACTGAGCAGAGATCTTCATTGAACTGTCTACAGTGGTGCCCAGGTCTCTCTCTAGAGTTGATACAGTTAATTTAGAACCCTGTAAAATGCATGCAACAGTGATTCAGATCTACAGCTGGTGTGAATAGGCATAGCGCCGTTGATGCTGCTCATCTCCAAATCTCTAGCTGTTGACGTTTACAATTTGAAAGTGGAAGAATCAGGGGAAGAGAAAGGGCATCAAATGTTGTTTCCAGTCCTGTGGAGGTATATTCTGGGGTAGAAGATGGAAGCCACGTCTCTCCGTGGAAGAACTCTGCCACTCCAGTCGCAATTCAAGCTAAGATATCGTGTAGCCATGGCAGCTTCTCCAGGGCAAAACACATCAGACATGGTATCAGGATAGTAACTGGTGCACTTCATTGACTCAAAGGAAAATTCTTTCCTACTTCATCTGCTACCACAAATGCAAGGCTCTGGAAATATTTAATTTAGGTCCTTAGATGGTCCCTGTAATATAGTGACCACCAGCCAAGCATGGCCTCATTGCCAAAGGTCACTCTGCAGCACCCTGTCTGTTTTTCCCCTCTTCACTGGGCACCAGAAATCCTCCTCACTCTCCTCTTGTATCAAGAGCGGATTGAAATGCCTGAATTCATCACCAAATGTGGCACAGCAGGGCTTCTCCTCAGATTAATAACCATTTATTTCAGTTTCCCAGTTCCCAGCCAGTTCTCTTCTCACAGCCAATTCTGTTCCCCATCAGTTGTTCCAGGGACTCACAACCAGCATTAGCTCCACTCCTCTTTGATTTCTCTCCCCAGGGACAGCCTTCCCCAATGACTTTTCCTCTTCCTGTCCTCTGACAGGTCTTTGTAGTCCCACCCCTTAACTGGGTCCCTCTAATTTTGACACAGGAGAGATAGGCCTGGTCTGCTCATGGGGACCAGCTTCCTTGTGACAGTCCCCATCACCATAGTACTTCAATGCCACACAAGCTTTAAGTTATTTATCCTCACAACAACCCTGTAGGGTAGGCAAGCACTATTATCCCCGTTATAAAGATGGGGAACTGAGGCAAAGAGAGATTACATGATTTACCCAGGGTACACAGGAAGTCTGTGGACCTGAATACAGGTCTTCCAAGTCCCAGGCTAGCACTCTAACCAGTGGGCAGGCTTTCCTTTTCCTACTGCTGCAGCCTTACTTCCAATGTGCCCATATATATCTCCTTCTCTCACTGTGTACCCACTCCATCCAGCAAGGTGCTGAGTGCCCACAGCAACCATGCAAATCAATGGGACATTACAGGATCAGGCCTCATGTAAATGGTCCAATGACTACCTTATGCCTCTCAAGAAGCCAGTTGAGGTGCTTCTGATCAGAAAGTGAAATTATTACAGAAATGAAGGATTCTCTAAAGAGAAGCAAAAATGAAAGAGAGGTTTTAGCTATGTTATGAAATGTAGCTCCTACCAGAGGGAGCCAAAAGAAAATAAAGAATTTAATCTGAGGATTTGAAAGGAGTTGGTATAATTTATGGATAGATCAGGCAAGAGGATACATGTTCCATAGCCTCAGACATGTTGTTAGTTTGTGTATTATACAAGGGAGACAGCATAATGGAGCTTATGTATGTGGAAATAGTACAAATATTTTTCTAAAGTCCTTAGGGGAAAGATTTCCGTTCTACTAGTTGAATTGTCATAAGAGATTTTCAAGGGTCAAATTCCATACTGGATAGAGGATATGAAACTTTTAGGCATCTTATTGCATGGACATGTGAAGTAAATACTGTACATGCTCGGAGACTGTAACAACAATTCACTGTTTTATGTCTGAAAAGAGACTTTGTCAGGTGCCATGTTGCATCAGTGAACATTAATAAGTATAAAGGCATGATTGAGCGGACATCACTGTACATATATGTGGTCAGAAGGTACGACAAGATCATTTCAGGAGCCACACAACATCCAAGAATAGTAGACACTGCAAATTGCATGATGCTATTGTGCAGGTTGAAAAATGGGAAATTCAGCAATAGCGGTAATACATGTTATTAAAGGGGCCCTGTCAACATAAAAATAATTCATCAGATAACCCTCTCCAGTGCTACAATCTGTAAGAGTGTGAAAATGGTAAAAGACCTAGTTCTGTGGCAGACCTTCACAACAAAGTTTGTCTGACCCAACATTGTTAAAAGGTGACATGATGGAAGAGTGTTGTCAGAATTTGTCGGATGAATAAAACATTACATTTTTCAGTCCATACTGGGAAATCTGGGACAGCATTCATTGGTGAATTAGGAGCACTAGAATGGCTTGTTGGGCTCTGGGGAAACTTTAAAAGTTCATCAGGTGATGGGGTGGACACCTAAGCAGTCATTCACTAAAGACATCACATCACCACAAACAGAGATGAAATAGGGATAGTCATTCAGACATCTGTTCATGGTACTTGTGATGTCATTGATACCCAGGGAAAACCAGAGTTTGACAGCTCAGATTTCTCACAATCTTACCTGGTGATAAGTGTCTCAGATTTTACTAAAATACAGCCCAAATTAAATTTTATTTGCGTTATTTATGGACTCCCCTCCTTCTGAAATCTTATAAACGGGTTTTGGAGATTTTGTTTTTAAAAACCCACCCCTTTCCTCAGCTCCCCTTTATGTAAAAATTTTAAGCACAATCTTGCTATATCCTCTGCCTATGGCACTGAGATATTTTCTACGTACTAAGGCTCAGAGAAGTAATACAGTATATGATCTAAAGTTTCCTTGTGCACATAAAACAGTGAATTATTATTTTATTCTACCATGATCCCCAAGTATACACTATAATCATCTGGGGACATGTTTTCTGGTAGCTCTGTATGCAAAAATATACAAAAATAAATTGTACTGTATTTTATATTATGATAGTGGGATGAGAGATGTGTAAGACAAACAGTAGCAATAGGCAACGTGTATGGTATTGTATATAATTTAAGAAGTATGAGCTAATAACCAGATGAGAAACTACATGCTGGACTTTAATATTTTCCTCTATGAAGCAGCAAGGAAGGAAACCTTAGCTTTCCTTTCATTCTTTTCCTGACTTCTCTTAATATTTCTTTAAAACTGTGCACTAAATAGGTCAATACAACCATTAGTAATCCTTCAAATGGCAGGTGTCCTATCTATCATTATGCTAAATGACTCCCAGCCCAGTTTTCCGTTAGGGAAGATGCTGCCTCACTGAGCAATTTAGAGACAGTCAGATTCTTCAATCTGATAAAGGGCATTAATGGAACGAGAATAAAGGAGCTAAATGCAAATATTTTCTTAGTCTGCCCTGGCTGTCTATTACTAGATAGTGTATTATTAGACTTCTCCGATTTCCATGCATTACTCAGCCAGATATTTAAGCTGGTGCTATTTTGACATCTCTTTTGCGGCTGCAGCAAAACCTTTTCTAGTGTTTATACTTTTCCTGTCTTCTTTATGGTATATGGACGAGTTGCTCTGAACCAGATACGGTTTATTTTTATTTTTTGTTTTAGTTAAGCATTTTCTTTTCACCATCCAGACCATAGCGAGGGGTTGAGCCACTCAGGAACTTTGCCCAGATGTCCAGGCACTTACTGCGGGTTTGGGAGACTTGGGTTCAATTACTGTCTCTGCCACACACTTCCTGTGTGATCTTGGGATATTCATTTTCTGGCTGTGTGCTTCCATTCCCCACCTGTAAAGTAGTGGTGATGGTGGTGGTGATGGTGATGATGATGATGCCTTTGAGTTTCACATCTCTTTAGCTGGTAAACTCTTTGGCGTAAGGCCTTTTTTTATTTTTGTGTATGCACAGTGCCTAGCACAATATAACTCCTTTTCAAGTGGGGCCTCAATGGGCATGTCTACGCCTGGGTCCACAGGCTTCAGCTAGTGGGGCTGGTGCTAGCATGCCGAAAACAGCTGTGTGGACCTTGCTTTGACATCCTGGCTCAGGCTGCAAAGCCTGCTCCCTCCTTGCTTCAGAGCCTGAGTCACAGCATCTACACAGTTCTTTTCAGTGTGCTAGTCCAAGCCCCAATAGTCTCTGGACTATTGGCTGGGAGGCTCACTCCCAGATGCAGTGTAGATAACCCCTAGGTGCTCCCAAAATGCTAAACTTATAAAGGCAAGAGCAAAAGATCTACTTATGCTACACTGGCAATAGCCCACGTGCATTTTAAAGTACGCTTTTTTACTCTGAAAAGGGACAGCGAAACAAGCACCGTTTAACTCAACAGACCCTGTGGGTGTTCAGTCACATTTGCACATTTTAGTGACAAAAAATAAGCTGCTACTGATTTTTACCCCTTAGTTTTGCCGTCAGTACAGAAAAGATCGAGTGAGCCGCATTGTATTCCAACTTGGACATCATCAACTTAATTGTTTACTAGTCACCCTTGTGCAAACCTATTGACGGCAGTGGAATTGCATAGGTTTTACGGCAGGGATAATTTGAAGACAGTAGTGTCACAGCTGGAACTGATGCTCTTATTGGGTCTGCAGCCCTTTGTGATTGTTGGTCAAGCATGAGCTGTAAAGAATACAGCTTAACTGCCACAGCCCAGGCTGAGAGTATGGTGCTGTCAGTTAGAAAAACATTTTTTTAACCTGTAAACTAAGTACATTTAAAAGAGAAATCAATGACAGTCTTAGAATCACTTTACAGAGCAGGGCCACATTGATATGTCTAATACAAACCTGACCTGTCTTCAATTAAAGCATGCGTGTAGGAGCTATTTTCAGATAGTATTAAAATATTGTAGTGGTGCATATTCAATCCCATGGGTCTTCTGTGCACAGTGGCAGAACCTCCAAACTATGTCACCGTTCTCCAGAAAGAAAAGATTTTGCAGAAACTATGGCTGGGATTTTCAATGTTTATTCTTAATAGAGCAAGATAATGAAAATTATCCTCTAAACTGCTGGCCCAGAAAATCACCCAATGCTTTCCTATATGGCAGGGGAGTCTACAAAAGGGTAGAAATATGGAACAATCTCATGCAATACATTATCATCCTGGGATGTCAGTGGAGGAGTGAAACAAATAAATATGTATCCAGATGCTGAATGGATCTGGTGCCTGTATGGATCTGGTGCTCTAGAGAACTTGTGTAAACTCTTTACTTAAAGATGATTACTGTACACACTGCTAAACCCAGTAAGATCTTGGATTATCTCTTGCATAAGTAATGGTCATGTGAGAGGAGAGGAGTAAAGGAAAGTAATTTGAGCACCAAGGAGTAAATTTCACAAACTGAGCTTTCATAATTTGTACACTTTTTTGCACTTGCAGTTCAGTTGTGGACACAAATCTAAATATTACCTAATGAAGTAGCTAGATACACAAGCATTCCAATTTGTGCCTGCATTCATTTTTGCACATCCTAAAGGGAAGCTGAACGTATGCTCTTCCAAACATTTACCTCTAAAACATTGCTTTTTAAAGAATTATGAGTGCTGGATTGACAGCAGTGTAAACCAATTTGCTCTGTCCACAAAGAAGGTATAACAATGTCAGCACCGATGTCCACACGTTCTTACTAATATATTTCACCACTGACTCAGAACAGTCATCCCCAGAAATGAGAAGCTAGTACAACCTCAGTGTTTATTAATGTTATTGATTCAATGAGTTAAAAGGCATTTCTGTTCCATCCTTCATCTTTTTTCCTAGAGTATGAATAAGGATGCCAGTTGTGTTCAGCCTGTTCTGTGATAGAGCCACCTACCAAAGAGGAACACCTCTGGACACGGGGTAACTGGCCGAAAACCACCAATTCATTTCCTGTAGCTCATCCAACAACTATCAGATGGGAAAGGCTTTTAGTAACCATCATACACTGACTTGAACTGGTGACTTAGAGGTGACCTGTCATGACTAGTGTCCTGAAGTATGTAGACCTCAAACACACCAAATATTTTAAAAACAATTGTCCCAAGTTACCCTAGGGTATCTGCAGGAATTCAAAACCAGGGCTCAATGTTTGTTCTGAATTAGTCTTTTCCTTCCCCATTGCGCCAGTTTCTGTCTCATTTTGGCCCCATTAACTACATCATATGCTACAACAATATCAAAGGTCTCACTCTGCTGTAAACAATCCAGACTATAGAATAATGACGCACATGTCAGCTGATGGCATTGGGTTTTACCAGTTTCTCTACAAAAGTGCCTTGTGTGGCATGTTAAATCTTTTCAGAACAGGCCTGACGGGTAAGATAATAGAACTCCTACAGGTTCCTCTTCTTTATTTAAATAAATGGATCACAACATGAGTAGACTGTTCACAAATCAGTGGGGAAAATCAATACATAGGGCTTGTTCACTACAATTTGTTAGAGAGAAAACATTATTTGCTTAAATATTATTAGAAGTCAGATACACCTCAAAATATTTCAAATAAAAGCAGAATTTTCTAAACATTGGCAGTGATTTTCTTTGTAAATAGATTTAACCTTAGACCCTCTGTCATCTTGTATTTTTACACAGGAAATTACTTTTCTACATCCTCTGTGTGCATAGAGAAGGGGAAAAGTTGAAAAACTCCAAGGGATTTCCAAAAAGCCTCCATATAAATTTTAAAATTAAACAGATGTTATATGATTACCATTAAATCAGAGCCATGGGTTCCTAGGTTATAAACTGTATGTGATGTTCTGAAGCAAGAGATGAAATGGATTTTTTTCTATTACTGAAGGTTTTCCAGATCAAAAAGTTCAGGATTTAGATGAATCCTTATAGGTCTTGGGTTCCAACAAGAGTTTATAAACATCCAAAATAAGTAAATGCTCTCACAATTGCTAGGAAACAGTCATGAAATGAGATGAACCTCTGGCAATGAAACTGTTTAGTGCCAAGGGACCATTTCATTGAAATCAGTGGAAAGTTGATTTTAATGGGAGTTGGATTGGACCTCACCGTGAGCTAAAGCTAAAGAATCTCTACTTGCTCAGGTCACCTGCTGCAGTCTTTGTTCCACATCTGTAATATCAAAAGAACTTCTTAGGTTGTATTATTGTGGGCTAAAATAGCTGTTTTATGAAGCTTTGTGGCCGTGTGGGACCTACTCAGCATAGGTATGGTGCTACCACACTATGTGGGACTATGCACAATTTACTCGTCTCAACATTCTGAACTTCCAACTTAGTCCTCTGAGTGTACATGGGCTGGTATTTTCAAATGGAGTTATATACCCATTTTCCATTGAATATCAAATCCCTCGTGTTACTCCCAAAAAACTCAGCCATAAAAACTTCTCTCCCTTAACGGTGTTTATATAATTGAAAGATGGAAAGTAGAGTTGGTTAACTGAGATTGTTCTGTTACGTTTGCTCTGCTGGGGATTTGCTGAGTCTTTTCTCTCAAAACATGACCTAGATGTGATGATACAATAGTAGCCACATGTTGGTCATGGTTAATTGGTTTATTATCAGTGTTGGGTTCTCTCTTGGAATGGCTTGCTCATTTGTGTATTTAATTTAGTGAAACCTCTTACATCATTATCGTAATTGTTGCTGTTGTTTCTGTCAGCTCCAACCGTTTTAAGGAGGGGTGTACTGACTCCCACTACTGGTCCTCTGGATTTCTCTATCATGCCTGTCACTGTTGTTTGGTATTGTTTGTGACAATAACACTCAGTCTTTGAGTTTTAAAGTGAGTCACACATGTTGCCTATTGTAAGAGCTTTTGTGTTTTTGTTCAATAGGCCAAATTCTCTTCTGGTACAACTAATTTGAGACAATGGAATTACACCAAGAATAAGTACGGGTCCAACGGGGCTAATTCTCCTTTCAGTTTCATTAATAAAAATCAGTAGTGACTACACTGAAATCAATAGCATCTCTCAATTGTAAAACCAGTTTTAAAGGAGAAGAGAATAAGGTGCAATGTGGGAGAGCCTGAGTAAGTGTCAGTTGGCATAATTCAATGGAGTTACACCAATTTTAGCATGACTCTGACAGAAGCCAAGAAGAAGAGTATTTTGGGCAGATTGCTGGAGAAAGAGAGGCTTGGAACTATGAGTAAAGAAATGACCTCCTGTTGTTTGATTCCTATTGTGTTCAGGGAAACTGGACTTTGTGGCTATTCTTTGTAAAATAAAAAAGAGGATCACATTAAAGAAATACCTTACTATCATCAATTTCTCCTCCTAAAGGAAACAATTCACAAGGCCCTGAATATTGTTTAACCACTTGGGCTAAAAAAAAGGGGGTAACAATATACCTAATACTATAGTTTGGCTGCATGCTCATCAGTCACATTTCTTTTTACCACTGCGTACTCCTGTCAGCTATTTATTCACTTCTTCTGTCGATGATAAATTTGTCCTTTTTAATCCCTCGTGGCATAGGATCATGTGTTCAAGTGTTGTTGCATGTTGTTACCACAAATAGGCATTAGTTGTAGACCTTGCTTATTTTTGTTGAGTAACTTTTCAGATAACTTGCATTTTCCAAATATGTCCTATTTCAGCTTTATTTTCCTCTGGATTTCCTCCATCTGGTTTCTATCTGACCCTGAGCAGCTGTCCAAGGTATATATATCCTTTAGCTTGTTTCATCTTTGCAGAGATGCCTTTCTATTGCATGTCTGTTTAACATGGTTTTTATTTGGCTCCATTTCATTTTTAATCTTACTTCTGACCTTCATGATTGAGCACCTCTGTCAAGATCCTGTTGTTTAAGTGCAGGGAATGAGCACAGAACAATATGCTCTGAGAAGGCTCAGTCACTCTTTTAAAATAATTAACCTTTAACCCACTATTATTTAACTCTATGGGACCTGCACTACTGATTGATTAATCTCCTTAAAAGTATCAATGGTCCATGGTACTTCCAAACGTAAGGGAGACGTTGCACTCACAAATCTAGTCTAGGGAGGATCGAAAGAGGAGGGTAATCTCTCTATGGCATGTGCACTCTCACTTGTAATCCCCTCATGTGTGCTCTGCAGGGTTCCCTGGAGGATGAGGAGGGAACATGCTGGGCTTGAAGGTTGCAGGTCTAGGGAATTGGTGAGGCTCCACCAAATTCTCCACCCAAGGTCAGAGGACTAAGTAGTATAAATTGCTTAAGAGTCTACAATAACTTTCAATACTTCCCCTTTAATGCCATAGAATTATTGACCGATAGAACTTCCCCTTTCAAAACTTCCTCCACAATGATCAGGGAAGCACCAGACAGCACTGTTCCTTCAGGAACTATGTTTTAGAGATGGTCACAATTTTTTAACCACTTCATTTCTCCCTCCCCCCAAAAAATCAAAAATAAAATTGAACCCAACAACAAAATATTGAAAACTAGTGTTTCAATGCAATGGAAATGTTTGTGAAAACATTTCATTTTCTTCTGTGTTTACCATTTTTCAAAAAAAATTCTAAACAAAAAATGTTGGTATCTTTTTTTCAAAGCTAAAAAAAGTCTTTTATTTTTTGTTTCCTTTTAGGTAAGAAAAATCCAGCTTCTCTCATTTTTGTATATTTTCTGCTGGAAAAAAAGATAGAATAAAGTTAAAAAGCGAAAGAAAGTGTTGCCCTAGCCCCCACTTTTTCCAGTGCAAAAAAGTAAGAGCTAGTGGGGGACTTTCCTGCCAAAATGAAATGAAATTGTTCATCAAAAAAAGTAGTGAATTTGTTTTTTAAAAAAGGACAAAACATTTTTGTTGTGACATGCACAAGCGAGGACATAGTAATCAGGTAGGGTTTTGTAGTGGGGCCGTACACATCTGCGGCCATCTCACCCACGTGGTCAGACCCAGGTACCAATCACCTGGATTATCTCTGATGTGAAGACATGCCTTTTGTTGCTGTCCCTTGCTTCTGCTGGACCATTGACATCCAGGTGGATGAATGATCCATGAGGAGTTCTGAGGTTGCAAGATGGTGGTACTTTATGAGGGGGGATTAGAAAACATGTGAATGATATTCCAATTTGTATTATCTTTTCAAAGCTAGGGTGGCAGTGCGACACTTCTGAGAAAATCCTTATACTGAGATGCACTGATGTATCATTGGTGTGTGTTGTACCCCACATTCTTTGGAGACATCTTCATCTTGGCTGATTTACTGGACACTGTTGTTGGTCTTATAGCATATAAGTATTATTCACAATAGTCTTTGGATATATCTGTATGTGCATGCCCAAGGGAATTACAAATTACTTTACTTGCCTCTGCAATATGGGTGAAACTCAACCTCTACGCTCACACAGAAACTTCGCTGTTTTTTCCCATCAGGGATGGGAGTGAGGATCAGCATTGGCCTCCAACCATGAACAGGGCTCACGGAAGCTCCTCAATCCTTCCATGGCCATTGCTTAGGTCTCTGAACTAGAGTATGGGCTACAATCCCTAAGCATACTCAATGGCCATCCCACATTCCTCTCATGACCTGCCTCCAAAATTACCCTTTTCTGCCTATTGTTAGCAGTTCATGTATCATTTATGTTTGAGTGCCCTATTTTCTCCTGTAAAAGTAATAATTCCCAGTATTAATTGCTATAACAGCCCCTTTGGCAGGCAAGGGAAAGCCCAAAATGTTGTTGCAAGATCTTCTATGGCCAAAACCTATACAGTGCATGCATGTGGATGCATGTACTCTCTCCTAATAGATTTTTTTCTTTCCCAGGGGACTGCAGCTACCAGGACAAGTCCCAACACTTGGCACATGGTGCATTGTTGCTTATGGATTCCTAGGCTGACTGCTGTACCTCATGTGATTCAACTGAACATGCAAAGTAGCCTCAGGGCAGGGCAATCAGAACAGAATAAATGATTTAGGGATAAAAGTGGCTTAATAAAGATGCTGAGATGTTAGAAATGAGTTGCCAAAATATAATTGGATCTTTAAAAAATAATAAATGATATGAATAAGTTGAAGGCAGAACAGAAGCTCAAGCATGTGCAGTTAGCTAGATGGAAAAATGGAAACAAGGTAGACAAAAGGAAAAAAAACAGGGTAAGGATTCTCTGTACTTAGTTCCACATATAGATGTATCCTTTATTGTGGTTTTATGTTCATATGTATACACTTTGATATGTATTCTGCATACTTTTATCTGAATAGTCTTTCCAAAAGATAAATCAGATACATTCCGAACACACTGGATTTTTTTTTTAAAGAGCTTCACCAGAATTTATCTTTTTTTTCAAAAGGATGTAAGTTTAACTTTTTCCCGTTTTTTAAAAAAAATCACCTGAAATCAATTAGAATTCCTTTACTGCTACGCTGATTTATAGTAGTGTAATACGGCACTGAAAATATGAAAGCAGAGAAGCAATATTTCAAAATAGAGCATAAAATCAACAATCAAAATGTATATTTATAACCCAAAAAGTATGATTTCATCTTGGAGAATTACCAAGCTAATAGCAGTAATAAGCATGATTTTAGTTGTACCATATTGTACTTATTAAACACTTCAGGGGACTTGTGAATAAATCAAATCACAAGATCGTTTCTGGATATTTGAACATATTTTTAAATATTGTAAAAATGTGGAAACCTATCACAACTGGTTATCATTTGTTCATGTTTTCCAAAAAGGTTTTAATCATAAACCTCATTGTTACATCTTCCAAAATCTTGGGCTGATGCCTGCAGCCTGGAAAAATAGCTCCATTTAATAAATGTAGATTTATCATGTTTAGGAGATAAAAATTAAACCAGAAAAAATTTGTGCAATAATGTGAATTATACACACGGAAACCTTTGTTGGTCTAGGAAGGATGTTTGAGAGGAAAGTGGAGAAATGTTTTATTAATGATTATTCGCCTCAACCAAAACCCTGGAGCCAGATTCCTGAACTATGATATGGAAAGTATGGATCCAAAGCTGTTCTTTACTGCTTTATAATGGGCTGAGCCTCAGAACTGTAAAAATGAGATATTCTCATGGAAGTGAACGAGAAGAACCACACATGATTTATAGTTAATAATAAAAATAATTTGTATTACTGTAGATCCTAGAGGATGCAGCCAAGATGGGTGCTCAATTGTGCTATGCTCTGTAAGAGATAGTCCCAGCCCTGAAGAGCTTAAAAAGGTAAATAGAGAAGACACATAAACTAGAGAGGTGAAGTGCCTAAGATCACACAGCAGAGTCAGGAATAGAACATTAGTCTACTAACTACCAGGACACACTTATAGACTGAATGAACCACAACTCCAACCCTTCTGTTATAGAACAACACTATGGCTTCTTTCATTAGGGACTGGATCCCTCAGTTTGGGTAAATTGGTGCAGCTTCATCGACTTCCATGACGTTATCTTCAATAAAGTTACACCAGTTTATACCAGCTTTTAGTGACCTCACTGGTTAAGGCAAAAAATCTTCCCATATGCATGGAATGTATGAAAGTCAGATGTGCTGATCTCAAGGTCAGCAGCTCTGAGCTGGAAGTCTTACAAGACAGGATCACTTGGTGTTTCTGACCTTCTCTGCCCAACCAGAATTAAGAAGTGCAGAGATGCAGAGAGGGGCCTATAATCTAAACTTTTTTGAACCTTGTTTTTTTTTTAAATTAGGTTATTTTAAAGAATTTTGCTGAAGATTTGGGTCAGTTCTTAATTTATCTTCTCTCCTCACTCCAGAGAAACCTTTAGTACAATAAACTCAAATGTAGCATGCTGCATGTGCATGTCACGAGTCATTATTGAGAAACAAGGTCCTGATTCTGCAAAGAGATCCACTTGTGAGGATCTTTACTCCTACACTGAATCACCACAAAATGAAGGGGAATCTGGATAGGATAAACCTGGGTGTGGATTTGTAGAGCTAACTGCACAAATAGGGCCCTTTGTTTGCCACAACAATTTTGCACGCAGGGATATTTCTTTTCCTTTCTTAAACTCTGTTGTCCAAATTTGATTTTTTGCTTACAAGCAAAAAGTGTTAGGTTGTTTTATTTTAATACAGTACCAGGAACAATCAAATTTTGTGACACCACTGCCTTCCAATAGCCTATGCATCCTTCTAGAATGAAAATAGCTAGTGCCATTATTTTGTGGTGAAACAAATTTCTTCTTGGTGTGAACACCATGACATGTCAAGTTGCAGCAAATGGCGAATTGTTCTGGTTGAATTAAACCCCCTGAAAATAAGGAAAATAGAAATACTGTTGAAACCTCTTATGACAGTAGTGTGAACAGAGCTTTGCTGTCACGTGTTCTGTTAAGAGAGCCATAATACTTCATTCAGGAATCTGTTCTGATCTCTCAAAGGGAAAAATGTGGCTTCTCTCCTCCTTTTCTGCAGGAAAAGAAATGAAAATGAGGTGTTGGGATCCACCCCCAGTGAGAGGCCTGGTCTGTTTGTCCCATAGGCCTCTGCTTTTTCAGTGCCGTTCACAGGCCAATAATAAAGCAAAGAATTCTGGAAATGTATCAGTGCTGAAGTACTTGTGCCCATTTCAGCTTCTGATTTTGTTTAGTGTTAATCTGAAGACGAATCACCATTTCTTTGAAGGGTCCGGAGGGATGGTAAATTCCCCTTGTGCACATGTTTACATTTGCCTTTTTGGAAAGCTCAAGCAGAAAACACGAAGCTTGAAAACGAGCAGACAAGTGATGCTTGGACCAAAATAGGTTTTTCCCCTATAAAGCTCTATTAGTTTCAGATTCAAGTAGACAGCCCCTTAAGTAAAACTTATACTATGATTTATATTTTCAAATGCGTTGAGTTTGGTTTTCTTCTTGTGCCTTATATGCTTTTGGTGATGATATTGGGGGCAAAGATAGAAGCAAGAGGAAAACAGATAAGTAGGCAACCGGGCAATATGATCCCAGGTAAGGCTAACTTTTCAAAATTGTTTAGTTTGTAAAAGACTTGAAAATTATACTCTAAAAAATTGAAACAAAACAAAATGATTATTTCTTTGGATTCCCTCCTGCCCCTGAAAATATTTTCCATTTTCCACCTAGCTCTACGCTATCTTAATACAAGCATCAGATTAGCTGAGGGGACAGTTTTTAAAAGAATGTCCCCAAAGAGAGGGACATTGTTTTGTTAACTTAACATCAGTAGTCTTCTTTCTCATCTCAGTATCAATACACATAAAAATACTTCTGTTATATACATTAATGTCTGTAAATACTATGATTAATTACTTTGTTGCTGCAGCATTTTAGCCTAATACCCATCTATTTATGCCACAGACAGATCTCTGCCCATCAACACAGTATGTGAGGGCCCCCAAGTAGTTGTAGAAATATCCTCACACCCGACACCTGTTTAAGGTGGGGAAATATTTTTATCCCTGTTTTATAGCTAGATAACTGAAGCACAGAGATATCAAGTAACTTGCATACAGTCATATATGATCACGGTACAGAGTCAAGAACAGAATCCAGAGCTCTCCTGAGTCACGGTTCAGAATGCTTTATCCCAGTGCTGCTGTCTCTCATGATTTTATCATGAGTCTTATAATATGTGATGTTTTTCTAAGAGCTCCATCCCCTGGAGTCATGTGATTTCATGAGATGCAACTTTCATTTCAAACGTAAGTTCCTAGCTTTCATGGTCAGGGGAAAATATTATAAAATGCATTTTTTTGAAATCTCATGATGGAGGGTGGTGGGGGGGGGGAGGGCTACCTCAGGATATTTTAACTCTGGGGGTTGGCAATACTGTTAAACAAAACACCATATTGCCTCCCTCCTATAATACACCATAGAATGCATATTTTTTGTTTAGTGAAGGAGTTTAAAAAGAAAGGGGATGAATAATTATCTCCTTGTGCCATGTCACGTTCACCCTCTTTTTAGTTGCTCCTCTTTGGTTGGAACTTGATGTTCTGTGAAGACCTGCCCTGACAGAATGATCCTTATGCATCACTCTTACACCACTGTTTGTTTGCACAAGCTACTTGTTCTTCCTTGTAGACATTTTCGGATAGCGGAAGTAAAACTGAGTTTATACCATAAACAGGATAAAGTGTCTGTTCTGTTTATGCCCTTTAGTCTTTAATCCTTCCAAGTCTCTCTCAGAACACTTTGAATTCTATTTTGCATTTCTTCCCTTCCCTGACATTTGAAGCTAACAAATTTTGCACCACCTACTTACTGAGAATAAATTAAATTCTGATTTCAACCCCCATCAGGGACCATAGACTTTTTTACATCTCCCCCAGTTGACTAGAAGTGCTTTCTTTGGATAAATTTGTCTTGGAAATCCTTGGTGAACAACATCCACCTAATTCCTTTTGCAAACTCATGACTCGGGTGCACATTTCATTACAGTGGCAGCTGCGTGTTTTGCAGAAACTGGAAAGAGGGAGAGATGTCCCCTCCTGCTCTCCAGCACTTCTGGAGGTGAAAGGATGTAAACTCTTAAAGTGCACCTCCCCCATCCGACCCTGACCCCATTAGGGGCTGACAGCTGGGAAAGACATAGGAAGCAATTAAATCACACTGTATTAATCACAAAGGCTGGCTAAATGTACTTTGTAAAAGGCACAGGTCTGCAAAAGAGATAAAAAAGATTTAAACGAAGAGAGGACCTGGACTGCTGTTACAAGTGGCTTTAAGGCTTTGTGCTGGTGTATCCTGGATCGAGTTGTGGTTATTTATTTACCTAGAGTGTGTTTGAAACCTGGAAGCATCAAGCTATGTATCCAATTAACCTTAGCACCTGTCTGGCTGGAAAAACTTGGTAATAGCATTAATTGACTATGGAAAACTGAAAGACAAAATAAATACATGTAATTTTCCCACCCCTGTTGATGGGGTTTACTTTTGACAACCATATAAACAAAAACTCTTCCGAAGATCCTGAGCTCCTATAGCAAAGACAATAATGATATCTAAATCAATAGATTTCAGTGAATGGCTGTTGTTTTAACTTTTGCCTGCTTCTGTTTTATTGCCTGATGGATTTTGGCTCTCAATTTTCCTCTTCAGAGGCCTACAATCTGCACCAAATGTTTCACATTACTCAGTGTGAAAAACCTCCTATTCTTTCAGATTTTTTACAAGTTCATACATCCGTGGAAACCTGATATTTCATATTTCATTCTGCTTTGTGAATGTCATTGTGAGGGATGCTGGTTCACATGCAACAGGCCTCCTCCGTCTTTGATCAGCTTGACCGCAACTAATTGTAAATGGAGAACAAATGAAAGAAATATTTATAAATTTCATGGGAATTCAGGCAGGGCCTAAGCCTTCCCTAATGCCTCCATTCACTGTAAATGTTTACTGAATACTTTTAGTCTACTGTGTACTTCAATATTTATATAGTGTTAGGTTTTAGCTTGTTCTGAGAGGATCCAAAGAGTTAGTAAAATGACCTCCTTCCTTTCCTCTTTCTTTTTATATCGCTTTCTTTCTTTTGCCTTTGCATTACAAAATATTCTGTTGGCTGACAAGAGGGATGCCACAGTTGTTAGGCTCCAAGGTCTACAGCTGTAAGAACGGTAAGAAGGGGAAAAAATGACCGTAAAATTTAAAACAAATTTTGAGGCGCAGAGCTGAGTTGGGAAAAATCTAATGAAAATGTTAAAGATTTGTCCAAAATAAAGTCATAAATGCTCCTAGCCAAGTTAAACAGCTGCTAGGTCATGCAGACTAGTCCTAAAATGCAACACAACTAAAAGTTTAATGTTATGAAATTAATCGGCAGTTGCCAAGATAACAAGAAACAAGCATTCTGGTTTCAGTCTCTCCATCTGCCATTCCTCTTACAGAGTCCTGCTCTAACGTCTTCTGCTCCTTTGCTTACTTAGTTTTTACAGTAGGAAAGAAACAAGGATCCAAAATCTATTTATATATTTCTCTATAGGCCGACTCCTACATTTCTCACTCCGCTTCTACTCGGCTATGCTCCCACTGGAATCAATCTCATTGTAGTAGGGAAGGGGAGATTTATTGTTTGCACCATACTGAGTACAATTTTACACATATGTTATATATACTGAATGTGTGCATGTTTCTAATGGGCAGAAGGAGGGGCAGTATGGCTGCTGAAGAGGTGGTCAGCTAGAGTAAATCAGCATAGGTCCATTGAAGTTAACAAAATGATGCTGTTTTACCCCAGTGAAGGATCTGGAGTGAAATGTAAGCACCATAAGCAAAAATAAGAGCAAAGCCACTCATTTCTCCTAAAGACATGGTTCTACTGGCCGATTTAAGTCATTTAATTATTCATCTGTTTATCCGTGTGGAGGCAGGAGGTTGAAAGCTGTTGAGAAGGATCGTAAAAACACTGGATGTGAAATTAGGAACTGGTGTGGGGGAAACACAAGAGGGCCAACTTGTGGTGGGAGGATGGAATTTAGTGTGTTTAGCTTAAAAACAACAATAAAATGAATAAATCATGAAACTAGTAGGATGTTTTACCACCCTGACCACTTTGCTTTTACATCACAATCCTTTCCCTCACTCTTTGTTCGTGTGTTTTTTAGATTACAACTCTTATGGGCAGCGAACTTCTCCCTCTTTCTCTCTCTCTCTCTCTCTCTCTCTGCTTGGAAAGTGCCTAACACAGAGAATCCAAATAGAACTAATGCAATCAAGCAAGGAGACGACTCACTTACAAATAATGCTCTTTCTGCCAACTTCTTGCTTCACTTTCCAATTGGATTAAACCAAACAAAAATGCCTAAATATGCCTTATAGATCTCTCTGAGGCATCCCAAGATTCAGAGGCATTCACACCTGGTTCAGAGTGGGAGCGCTTCAAATTGGGAGCAAAACATTTAGCAAGTAAACTTGAATGCTACGGGCTGTGCAAGACATATCAAGAAGGTTCACTCATTTGAATAGATGTTACATAAGAAGTGCTGCCCAAGCATAAAAACCCTCTGTCAACAGAGAAGGACCTAAGTGGACTTTCAGTGGGAAAAAGCATTTGTAAGTGTAATAACACTGTTTGGTGTGAACTGTGAGTCTCCTCTGGGGGCGAGTCCAAAGAGGCTGTGTGGCTGTTACAGCTCATAAGAACATAAGAAAGGCCGTACTGGGTCAAACCAACTAGGCCAGTATCCTGTCCATGTAGCCCAGTATCCTTTCTACCGACAGTGGCCAATGCCAGGTGCCCCGGAGTGAGTGAACCCAACAGGCAATGATCAAGTGTTCTCTCTCCTGCCATCCATCACCCCCCTCTGACAAACAGAGGCTAGGGACACCATTTCTTACTCATCCAGCCATTAATGGACTTAACCTCCATGAATTTATCCAGTTCTCTTTTAAACCCTGTTATAGTTCTAACCTTCACAGCCTCCTCAGGCAAGGAGTTCCATAGGTTGACTGTGCGCTGTGTGAAAAAGAACTTCCTTTTATTTGTTTTAAACCTGCTGCCCACTAATTTCATTGGGTGGCCCCTAGTTCTTATATTATGGTAACAAGTAAATAACTTTTCCTTATTCAGTTTCTCCTTACCACTCATAATTTTACATACCTGTATCATATCCCCCCTTAGTCTCCTCTTTTCCAAGCTAAAAATTCTAGTCTCTTTAATCTCTCTTCATATAGGACCCGTTCCAAACCCCTAATTATTTTAGATGCCCTTCTCTGAACCTCTTCTAATGCCAATATATCCTTTTCAAGATGAGGCGACCAAATTTGTACACAGTATTCAAGATGTGGGTGCACCATGGATTTATATAAGGGCAATAAGATATTCTCCAATTTATTCTCTATCCCTTTTAAAATTATTCCTAACATCCTGTTTGGTTTTTTGACTGCGCTGCACACTGCATGGACGTCTTTAGAGAACTATCCATGATGAACCCAAGATCTTTTTCCTGATTAGTTGGAGCTAAATTAGCCCCCATCATATTGTATATATAGTTGGGGTTATTTTTTTCCAATATGCATTACTTTACATTTATCCTCATTAAATTTCATCTGCCATTTTGTTGCCCAATCACTTAGTTTTGTGAGATCTTTTTGAAGTTCTTTACAGTCTGCTTGGTTCTTAACTATTTTGAGCAGTTTAGTATCATCTGCAAACTTTGACACCTCACTGTTTAACCCTTCCTCCAAATCATTTATGAATAAGTTAAATAGGATTGGTCCTAGGACTTACTCTTGGGGAACACTAGTTACCTCTTTTCATTCAGAAAATTTACCATTTATTCCTACTTTTTGTTCCCTGTCTTTTAACCAGTTCTCAATCCATGAAAGGATCTTCCCTCTTATCCCATGGCAACTTAATTTACGTAAGAGGCTTTGGTGAGGGACCTTGTCAAAGGCTTTCTGGAAATCTAAGTACACTACGTCCACTGGATCCCCCTTGTCCACATGTTTGTTGACCCCTTCAAAGAACGCTAATAGATTAGTAAGACATGATTTCCCTTTAAAGAAACCATGTTGACTTTTGCCTAACAATTTATGTTCTTCTATGTGCCTGACAATTTTATTCTTTACTATTGTTTCACCTAATTTGCCTGGTACAGACATTAGACTTACCAGTCTGTAATTGCTGGGATCACCTTTAGAGTCCTTTTTAAATATTGGTGTAACCCTTCTGCCCATCAGAGTTGGCAGCAACAAGGGCCGGGTTCAGTATCCAGGGGTTCCATTCTAATGACACAATACAAAACCGTCTCGAGCCCCCACCCAGTGACCTGGGACAACCACATACTACCCTTCTGGGTGCCTCATAGAGGCAATACTTCCCCTCTCGCGAGCACAGAGTCTGAGTGTACCAAAACCCTTTTAATGACAGAGAGAAACACTGTGGCATATTATTGGGTAAACACCACAAACAGAAGTCACAAACCAAACCATGAACCAGAATCCGCCCCCCCCCCCCCCCACAAGCAAATGGGCTGTGTCCTTTCCCTTGGGTTCTTGAGTCCCACAAGCCCCAAAGTCACCCAAGGTCCCAAAAGTCCAACCACCCCGGCAGAGTTCAAAAGTTCATTAGCAGAGTTTTACCTTCCCACCGGGGCGGAAGGGGGGGGGCAGGTTAAGGGGCACCTTACGTGGTCAGAGTGCGACTGCCCCGCCTCTCCATGGGGTTGTGCTGCAGTCCTCACCATCAGCCGTTCCATCAGGTGCCCAGGAACTGCTCTGCTTTCTCCAGCCGCTCTGCTCTGTCAGCCGCTGCACACCGCCAGCCACTCTGCTAGCAGTGACCCAAACGGCTCTGCTCTATCCACGGCTGCTGCTGCTGCTGCTGCTGCACATCAACAGCCACTCCGCTAGCAGTCACCCGAACTGCTCCCGCTCTGTCTGCTGCTGCATCTGCTGCTCCATCCACTGCTGCTCATCACCAGCTACTCTGCTAGTGGTGACCGGGACAGCTCCGCTCCATCCACTGCTCAGCAATACAATTTCAGCCCCCCCTACAGGGCTTAGTGATCTCAGCTCTCAAGTGATTTCAGCTTATACCCTACATGGCCCAAAGTGAGTTCAGTTTAGCAGACCAAACCTAGAGGCCTAATGGGATCGAGCATTAACTCCCACTTAGCTAATGGGATCAAGCATTAGCTCCCACTTAAGTCCCTGGTGTGTCAGTCAAGATGGCAGCCATCACACAAGCTGCATGGAAATCCCTTAAGGTAAGTCTTCTTACCAATGCTTTCCTTGTCAAGTTCTGATGTTCTGTTTATTATAATTAAAACGTGTTGAACATCCCTTTAAAAGCAAACACGCCCCAACACAGTAATTCTCCTTTATCTTAACTCAAAGATTAGTGTTATGAGCTGGGAGAAACCTTGCTATGGATTGAGTTAAATCCTCTTTTAATGGGTGAATGGACCTGTCATTGAAGATGGTTATAAGAGATCGTTGAGAGACCACACCTAAAATGAGGCCTAACAGAGACTACCCAGAGACCAGCACCATGTAAGTGGAGGGTTCCACTGGGTTTTATGACCAGGTGTGCATGCATGTGAGAACACACAGAAAATGAGAACGGGTATGGTGGGGTGGGGAGAGGGAGCCAGGCAGTACCCCTTGAGCATAAAGTGATCCGGGGAAAAACTAGAGAGGGAGATTTTAGGTTTATTGACTAAATAAATGTGGAGGCTGTGTTAAGAAACATCTCCTCTTGTTCTTGGTTCCTCCTGTACTTGGAGAAACAGGACTTTGTACACTCCTTGTAAATGAACAAGATGGCTTCAAAGAGAATTCCAGACTCCGTCAGTTTCTGCTTTCAGCCAGTGCAGGCTCTGGGTACTGAAATTTGGCAAGCCACTCAGGTCAAAAAGGGGGAAACATTGTGTAAAAGGCTGACAGACTCTCAGACCCTCTATAGTGTTACAGAGCTGTTCTGTAGCGTCACCCTTAGACCGAGCTGCTAGCATCCTACATTAAAGTTCAAGTTAATTACTGCTGATTCTGGCTGCAGGGGGATCCAGTCAGCTCCAAACATTCTATAAAGGGGGCTGGAGTGTATCTTTGCAACAGATTAGGGCCTCATCTACACTACAACTTGTCTACGTTTTTTGCTCCAGTGTAACTTAGCTGTACTAGTGCAACCCCACAGAGTGGAGGTCGCTGCACCAGAGCAAGCCACTTTTTACAAATGGTGTTGCACCACTGCACTGGGGGGGTTGCACTGGTGCGGCTGCTTAGGTGTAGTTACATTGGACTCTAAAGCCCAAGTATACACAAGGCCTGGGTCCAGACGGAACCCTAGTTACAGCTAAGATAAGAAAGGAAGTTTTTGCCTATGAAGTTTATGCTCTTCATTTGTTTCAGAATTACTAATAAAGCTTGAGTCCAGAGTCTTGTGTGCTCTCTTGAGCACTAGGTAGATATTGAACCCATTCGCAGGCCTACTGATGATTAGCTGAAAGTACTGAAAAAATATTAAATTTAGGGACAGCTCTACTTATACAGTTTCTACACTTTTCCTCCCACTGAGGGATATTTACATAGAAGCAACTAGATCACGGAGTTCCCATTCCAACGGTAGAGCTGGAGGAGGAAGAAACTCACAACCCAAACTCCGATGCTCCTTACAGGAGGTTAGGGCCTGGCAAATTGCAAGGGGGCGCTGTTAGGATTTCATCTGCTCCTATCGTATATTCCTCACTTGAAGTCCCAATTTATGTATATGACATCAGAGTGTGTTGCTGTGAAGATTATTATGATGTCACAACATCGGATTATAACCTCAGGTGAGGCGCAAGCATCTAGAACAGTCACATTCCTCAAGAGTAAATGATCTGATTTTCAAAAGTGTAGTGCCCCCCCAAATCCCCTTTAGTCAATGGGAGCTGCATGTGGCTCAGTACCATCAACCTCAAAGATTGTTTTCATGTCTAGATCCCTAAATTGTGGAGGGAAAGTGGAGTGGGAGATGGGATGAATAACCCCATATATAATATAATATGGAATTTACCCTAAACATAATGTTTCCAACATTTTTGGGCAGGCATCAACATCTTTAAAGCAGCTTAATACAATGTTGTGCAATCAAGGGAGGGAGGTTTTCCTAATTCCTGCATCTAAAGAAATGAATATACAGTTCTGGCAGGCAAGCCATCCAATGAACTGTTAAAAATAAAACACTTGATAATTGGTATTAAATTAAATCACAGAGCAGAGATGGATGATGATTATGAACAGGGTTTTAAGTATTATTTACCTTTCCTACAAAGAACTTGTCTGGACTTTCACAAACAGGGTCTATAATACACTTACTTAACATGTAATTCGAGCTTCGAAAATTGTATTACATTTAAGTGTTCTTAAAGCCGCAGGCTTTTTATCACAATTAGGAAAGTGCGGCGGGTGTGTTGGGGCTGGGGAGGGAGTGAAGAAAAATGAAAATAGCTTGCAAAGCACCTTTTCTACAAGTTGCTCAGTGAACAAATGACATACCAATATGGGCCTTTTGAATGCTCCACCTATCCTAAAACAGCTGAAATGTGGTAAGCAGCACACAACAATAATTGCTCTATTATATGGTTTTGATAAAGAACCAATGGCATTCCTCATCTAACAGTCTGCTGCAAAATACATCTGTGCTCCACTTACCCGCTGAAACAGATTATAAAAACTTAACAACTTTGGCACTTAGCTGATGGAAGGTGAAAGCTGATACTACAGGAAAGAGGAAAAAAAGATGTCATAAGACAAACCTTTTTTGTTTGTTTGTTTCTACTTCCATATCATGGAAGTGATGGGGAGAAAGGAAAGGGCTTAACTGTAGGTCATTGTTTTGCTTAACAGAATATTGTCCTTGATGGTTTCACAGGTGCATAGAAGTTCGAGCTGGAAAAGATCTACCACCATATCATCCTCTGTCCCACCACATGTGCTTGACACAATCCCCTGATTGAAGCACAAATGTACTAAATTGGAATCAGATTAGCTACTTATAATTCATATGTAATGACTAGAGTTCTATGGACTCTTTCGTGGCTGTTATAGACCTGATCAAAGACCTTTTATAGGTTAAAGACCTGATCTTTGGCTTCAAAGAGCTTTGAATCAGGTGCCGTGAGCAGCCTATGCAACCAAAGACAACAAGGTTTGTAGAAGGCACAAAGGGTCTATTGCAAATTTTATTTGTTGGGGTCACTTCTAAGGTCTCCAGACTCTTAGATGATCTGCAGGTGGAGAATCATGACGCAGGAACATTGTTATGGGGAATATGTCCACACTGTAAAAAGTCTGGGCTGGGCCCTGAGCATCAGTAACACTAAGACTCTAACTCATTTGCTTATTCCACCCTGTGTATGATTTAAAACTTTTTCTCACTTGTTAGAAGATGCAACAGTGGGGAAGATAGCACAGCTACTGTATGTTTTTCAAAGGAGATTGCTTAATGACTACATTAAAAATGTTTGTGTGCTGATATTCAGTAATGAATAAAATAGAAGCATTCTTTTCTTACCAACATTAAAGTTATATTTTGAAGATCTACAGTTTATTCTGTGTCCCTTTCAAGCACCCGATTTGGCCTTCAAAATCCTTCTTATAACAAAATTCCGATTGGTCTATTGGCACAATGAAAATCTTTCATCATACTAAGCAGAACTGGGTGAGCCACACATTGTACAAAAGCCCATGATCTGTAAATGATGGAAGTAGCTACATTAATCTGAATCTAACAACTGGTGACTGCCTGACTGGCAGGACACAGATCTCTTACCAGAAAGGCTGTTTACTTATTCTCTCACCCCACCTGACCACAAGTTTCTATAACAAACATAATAGTTGGCACGCATGTGGCATTGAGCAAGTGTAGTTTTCTGTTCATTTAATGTCCATATGTTGGCAGAGACAGATGAAACTAGATTTTCTTGCAATTACTATGAGTCTAGAATAACAACTCAAATTGTGCTGAAGAGTGGAACGGTGCAACACAAACATGCAAACACACGGTGTGAGCCTGGATTTTTAAATACAGAAATATTATTTTACAAGGAGAATAACCTATAACTGGCACATAATTTATTGATTTATTTCTACATGAAGGGATCTTGTGTATCTTAAAATAATTCTTATATATTTTTACATTAGCTAGGAAAAGAACTACAATAAAATTTTGTCTTAATATTACTGTTAATACTGTTTGCTAGTTAAAAAAATCTGTGTTTTCCAGTTAAATAATGGTTAGTCTATTTTTTACAATATTTATTTCTTGTGGAAATTGTTTGCAACATTTGTTGCAATCTGTCAGATTCTAAGCCACCACAAGTTGTTTTTGTTGTGAGTTATTTTTTGTTTCTTTTAACGTGATGATCACATTGAAACTTCCACAATGTAGAAAACATGTTTTGGGTGTGTTTTTAATATTTTTGACTTTCTAGCTTAGATTTTCAGAGAGTTATGTATATTTAATCTTAAAAGCCTTAATTATTGGAATGGGAGTTTAAACAGAAAATATTTTTTTCCCGTTCAACTGATCAGCTAAAACATTACTAATGTTGCAGTTTATGGGACTGGAGAATAGAGCAAGAGAATTTGGGATGACCATCTGTTTTAGGTGCAGAAGGGTAAGCATAGAAACTGGAAAATTATATTATTTAGAGACTAAATAAATTCAGCTAGAAACACATGTGTTCTTAAGGCTCAGATCTGGTAAATATTTATGCACATGTTTAGAGTCTACTGAGGTGGTAAACTTAAGTACATATGTAAGTGTTTTCAGAAAGGGGGCTTAGAAACTAAACACCAGGAACATAATTCCCTCCGCTGATATGGCAAAGAGTTCAGTTTGAATTTGAGTGATATTATCTGCAAAGTAAACTGAAAATTCCTCACAAGAAAAAAACATTCAACTCTATTACAACATGAAGACAATCAGAATTCACCAGCTGTTTGCTAGCTATTCAATTTGGGTACTTATATCTGGCCCGCACTTGTTTGCATTCCAGGTAGTTTAAGTTACTCAGTTACTCAGAAATATAGTTGGGTGTTTCACTCCCAGCCTCTCTCTAATTGTAACTCTATTTTTCTCCATTATTTATATTTATTAACTGTTTGGTCAGCTAAGTAACTGGCAGACCTGATTTTGAGGATGTGGTATCCGGGTCTCCAAGAAATATGAGCCAATATGCAGACTCTATCAATATGGGTAACTGCCTGCCAATGTAATGAAAGTTACAGCTATATAAAACAAGCTTTTGCAATATTTAGAGATACACAATACTGTAATCAAAGCCCTTCCCGATATTTTTCAGGCATAGAAAATAGCCTAACCTTATTCTTGTAAATAAAGATAACATCATTAACCTTGACAAAGTCAAGTCTCGTGTTTCCAGTCTTGTCTAGTGTTAAAATGCCAAATCACCCATAATATTATTGTATCTCCTTATGTATTTTTGCAACGCTTCAGTTCTGAAAGAATGTAACATGTATGTTCCAATAGGGGAATGTCTTTTAGACTTGTAAGATAAATAGCTCACTCTTTTTGCAAAGTACGTTCTTGTAAAAGTTTTTAAATTAGAGTGCACGACCTGTTCGTTCAGAGGTGATAATGTTCTTGAATGGAGATGGAGGAAGTAAGAAATTTCCCTTGACAAGAACTGTGGACAGTATAAATCTCTTGTCTTTGATTATGTAGTTGGAGAAAACAAAATGCCATTTTGTTAGGCTTTTACAGCTTCATTTAATCACTTGCTCAAGCTTACACATTAGGTATTTTCCATCTCTCATTACCTTCTTGCTATTTTAAGCCACAGTTCAAGAAAGCATTCCTATTCAGGACAGTACTTAAATATATGGTTATTTTTATGCATATGCTTAAGTCCCACTGAAGTCAATGAGACTTAAGCACATGCTTAATTTTAAGTGTGTACTTAAGTGATTTTCCTAATTGGAGCCTTAAAACACACAATAACTGCCAAAGAAATATCTAGAGCGTGTTTGTGTTATGAGCGGTGGTTATTACTTGAAAAGACATTGGTTGAGATTTTAAAAAATGTGTGTCTAAACTTAGGCTCCTAAGGTTATATTTTAGGGTCTAAGTGACCTCGTGTACAATAGTGCTGCATGCTAGAGATGGCTGAAATTTTGGACAAAGTTCTGTTGTAAAAAAAAGGGTTTGTTTCTAAAAATATTTGTGTGTGTGTGTGTGTGTGTGTGTGTGTGTGCGCGAGAGAGAGAGAGAGAAACTGCTGACAAAAAAACATGAATGTTTTTCACTTTTTAACTAAAATATTTATTAACACTGTCACTGAAATGATTGTTAATCCATCCAATCAGATCCTCTTGCATGTCACTGCCTTCCCACACCTAAAAAATGAATGAAAAAAATGACTTCAAGAGAGGACAGATCCAGTTTTAAATAAAGCAGTCACTGAGGGAACGTCAGTTCTACATCATACAAATAGCATTATAAACACACACAACATGAATTTGCAAGTCCAAATTTTCAGCTTCTGATTTTGCACATCCTCTTTTGTGCACATAACCTGTTAAATACTCATTAATTTGAAAACACAAAACCATGCACATGCAAAGCTGGTGTGTGTCAACTTTTGTGGTCACAATCAGAAGTGGGGATCTAAAACTGGAAGTCAGAGTTGCAAGTTTGCCCTAAATAAAGAATAATAGTATTTTATACCAAGGTTTTAAGAAATGTATAGACAGTCTGTTCTTGGAGAAGCTCACAGTTCACAAAGTATCTCCACCCTTCATTTATTTACATAATTTTCATTTAAAAGAGCCTTAAACCTCTGACCAACATATATTTCCTTTTGCCCTCACAATGGGAGACAGATTTTTATATGGATGAGGAAAAGAAGAAGTCAATCTATTATCACAATAATGTGCTCTAAATCTTGGTAGTCCAGTAAAGTGTTATTGCACAGTTTATACAACCAAGCATAAATATGTTCCTGATGTATACAAAACATCTTGTGGGTTATTTAACTTTAAAATGCTCTAAGGATAAAAACAATTACAATAAGCTTATTGTTTATGTATCCAGCAATGAAAAATGTGGATATTATTTAGCACAACATACAGCATTTCATTTAGCAAAGTTCAACAACCTTTTTCTGGGTTCCTTTTTTGCATTCCTTATGCAAAGGGAAAGGAGAAAGAAGAGAGAAAGGAATTATTGCTTTCCCAGACTCTTACTTTTGACTCAAGGATTCAGAATAGGCATCACACTTCAGACAGGCCAAAATATTTATTTAAAATGATTTCCTCTTATTGTGACTCCAAATTTATTCCTATCCCTTTCCTTCTCTTGTAGCCTGACCTATAATAAAGGAGGTAGCTGGCAAAGATTACTACCAAGTGCTGGCCAGTAAGATTCAGCTTTTAAGCAGTCCTAATAAAATAAATAAATAGTTAGTACCTATTTTTGCAACACCTGGCACATACTGAATTTTGTCCTCTGATCTGATGAATCTGAGGACCAGTCCACACTATGATTTTTAAACTGTATTAATCATTGTCACCCACAGATGCTGGCATAAATGTGACCAAAATCAACCCAGGCGTGGTTAACGCAGTCTTGGTTAATATGTCTTACAACTCTTATAACTGCTTTAGATTTAAGGCAGCGGTTCTCAAGCTGTGGTTGCCGCTTGTTCAGTGAAAGCCCCTGGTGGGCCGGCCAGGTTTGTTTACCTGCCACATCCACAGGTTCGGCCAATCACAACTCCCATTGGTGCAGTTCTCCGCTATGGTCCAATGGGGGGTGTGGAAATGGCGGCCAGCACTGCACTGCTTCCCGCAGCCCGCATTGGACCGGAGTGGTGAACCGCGGCTAGTGGGAGCCGCGACCGGCCGAACTGGTGGTAAACAAACCTGGCCGGCCCACAGGGGCTTTCCCTGAAAAAGCAGTGACCCCAGTTTGAGAACCACTGATTAAGGACTGTGTTCTAGCTATGGTGGTACTCTCCAATATATTTCTGCTGAAACTGCTGTAGCTGAATTCACTTTAGACTTTGTCTAGACTTGTCATTAATAAATCTCCCACTGTTGGGAGATCAGCTCCACTGAGAAGGTTGGTGCAGGCCAGATGCTGGCAGTCACTGGTGTTTTAAGCCCTAAATTGTGTAGACCACTCTGAACAGTATAAGATGGAACTGCTTAGAATGCTGGTGACTGCTTGCCACCCTGTCCACCCTAGCATTTCTGCTGGTTGGAAAAATGTGCAATTATTGATTAAAAAAAATAATCTAGTATAGACCTCCCAATTGATGCAGTTTGAATAGAGTTTAGGGATCCTGTACAGGTGATTCAGAAAAAGAGGTTTCTATGATAGCAATACAAATTACCTGAAGGGGGGTTCAAAAGAGGATGGAGCGAGGCTGTTCTCAGTGGTGGCAGATGACAGAACAAGGAGCAATGGTCTCAAGTTGCAGTGGTGGAGGTCTAGGTTGGATTTAGGAAAACCTTTTTCACTAAGCCGGTGGTGAAGCAGTGGAATGGGTTACCTAGGGAGGTGGTGGAATCTCCATCCATAGAAGTTTTTAAGGGCTGGCTTGACAAGCCTTGGCTGGAATGATTTAGTTGGTATCGGTACTGCTTTGAGCAGGGAATTGGACTAGATGACCTCCTGAGATCTCTTCCAACCCTAATATTTTATGATTCTCTGAAATAGTCAGCTGTTCTAAGGTATCATACAAGTCTCAGTCTAGAAAAAAGTAACAATTCTTAGAGGTTTTTCCCCATGGATCGAGGATTATCAGAATATAGGTAATCCATACATCAGAAATGGAACTGGATTTTATATAGCACCGATGGTGCCTGAGGTATTTTGGAGCACTTTACAAAGCAATGAGTTAAAATTCTGTTAGTGCACTTACCAAGCAGGCAAATGTGAAAGCCATTATGCAATCAGCAATAATGCTTTTCTATAGAAACTAGGATACTTTGAACCTGTTTTATTGGGATGATGAGTTCTGGTCCAGACACTGTGATTATCTGCTATCCTGTTCAGAATGTGCCAGGGGATCTTTAACTTCCATCTGGTGTCAACCATCCTGGAGATGATGAGCAGAAGGACTTTGGTTGTATGCACTAGATTAATATAAAACAGTGCTGTTAACACTTCCATACAGGAAGGCAAGTTCCAGAAATGATCAAACAAGCTCTAATTGGGCCTTTTCTCCAAAGACAACACCACAAACAACTCTGGACAGTAGTAATCTCACAAGCAGAGCTCCGTCTCTAGCTATCCCTGGATTCCACAATTTCTTTGATCTCTATCACCCTGGGTGTGGAAAAGAAATTGCACTGAAGTCATTGGCTGATCCCCTGTTAGAGATGAACAATGCTAAAGTGTCCTTGTTGATTCTATTAGATCTAGTTTATTCTATTAATCATGAAGGAGGAGAGTCTGAAGCTAGAGTGGAGTCAGTAGATGGCCCTGGATTTTGGCTAATCCCAGAAATAGTTACAGATCTGGTAGAATCTGCCAGTTTTCAGGAATGAGTCATCTGCAGCTTCTACTGAGGGAAGGGCTAAAGAGAATTTCCTGTCTCCTCCTGCATAGGGGATGTGTCCCCTCATTAGGAAACTGAACACAAGATTTTAATATATTAATGTACTTGTTACTTTGTACTTTCAAAGATGTTCTATGAAAAGGAAACATTCACAAATTATAGTTTTTAAATTAATGTGGCTGCAGAATAATGTACAAATCCAAATTCTAGGATTCTGTTAAACTGTTAGCATAGCTCTTCGATAATAGCTCTCTGTGTGGTCACTCTTTGCCATAACAAAAGTGACTTTATTCTGGAATAATTACTCTTAGAAGAGTAATTCTCCTGGGAAAACAAATAATTTATTCTGAAATACATTGGCCACATTGGGGAGGTATTCTGGAATAACTAAATTATACCAGAGTAGCAATAGCAGAATAGCTATCCAGAATAGCTATGTTGGTCAATTTCCCCTGTACAAACAAGGCCTTAAAAGTGCATAATTAATTTGAAAGAACTTTGTTAACCCAAAACATAATGATAAAATATTTTTCACATAAATACTGTCCTAATAATGAAAGGATCTAGTATATTTTGTTGGACTTGCTTTATATTACAAAAGTGAAACATAGAAATGTTTACACATATGTCCTCACACATATTCTTACTTATTTTCAGATTAAACTTTCATAAGGGCATTTTCACTGATTTGAACCATGAAATGCTACAAATTATGGTTTCAAAAATGTTAATAAAATAAATATGTTCTAGGACCCACCTACTATTCCTTAGATATGCTATTTTTTATCCCATCTCATTGATAAATACCAAGTAAATCATCCCCTTCATAAAAGAATAATGGAATAATTTCTAAAGGCCCTTAGACTGTAAAAAAACAGGAAGAGGGTTGTCTGCAGAATGACTTGACCTGGAAGTATTATCCTTCAGTCAAACAGGTTAACCTGAAAGCTCTGCAGTGTTTACTTAAATTGGCAGAGAAAAAGTTATATATAATCCATACAGCACTTTTCTCATTAATTCCACTGACTGGACATGCGTCCCAGTCTCTCTCTTGCATTGTAGCCATGACATACCATGCTTAACAAGGATCTAACTATGTTTCCACTGTAACCGAACTAAAACACATGGCTTGTAACATAACTTTGACACTTAAAGCACTCATGAGCTTGGACATGGTGCAATGCCCAAGCAACATGTGTTAACCACTCATCACAAGAAAATGAGCACAAAAGCTCCATCTTGACATGGATTATTATATCTAGTAATTGCAAATGCAGTTGTTAGCCAGAATTTAATCCATTATTAAATATACATTTCAACACAGCTATTCAATCCACACTGCTTGCCTGGCTCCTTTTAGTCCCAGGATTCCTCGGCTCTAGTCAGATGATTAGGAGGCTGCATTTACATCCAGCTGTAGTTCTACCAGCTACTGGAGGAGCAATTAAAAATGAGATTGCATATATTAAGATTGCATATCACGAATATATTTTAGTGACTACTGTATACAGCATACTTTATTGGCTGAGACTCAGTTGGGGGAATGAACTAAGCAACCAGACCAGTTGCATCAGAAGTTCATGTGGATGAAAAATCAGGTTGTTGACATGGCTACTTTATTATGTAGAAAATTGGGGATGGGAATGAATATCTAATGGAAACAATCTTGCTAGAGTGAGCAAGAGTCTCTTTGGGTTGGTTCTTTAGTAACACTCAAGCATCTTTTTCTCTCATTGATTCAAATGGGGATATTGGAAGCTTTAGATTACAGTGATCATTAGGCAAAAGGTAGTTTCCATTAAATGACTCTAACTACCGTATTCCATTCTTGGCTGAGGTAATAATATGGGCTGGATTCACACTTTACACACCTGTAGGTTCAGCATCTTCCGCCCCTCCCCCCACCCCACAGCTGATCTTAGTGTTTTCTGTAAAAAAATAAAACTTTTAACCCACTTTAAACTTTTAGGTGCCCCTAGAATACTGGTGCTCCTAGGCATGTTCCTACTGTGCCTAATTGGAACTCCGGCCCTGGTCATAATTGTTAAATGAACCTTCCAATCAGATGAGCTAATAATCTGCAATTGTAATTTACACTTTCCAACAAAGTCTCTTGTATTCTACAATAGTCCAATGACCATGAGTCAAATCTTTCAGTCCTTACACAGGCTGCGTTTTAATTGACTTTAGTAGGAGTGATGCCTGAATAAGGAGTAACGGACTGACCCCCTTAATAACATTTAGTGCCTCTACAGTGTTTGATACCTTTAATGTAGTATATATGTAAACATGTTAAAGGTTCAGACCTGTCTTTCTTACCCAGCCAATTCCCTCAGGAGGATGACATCACCAATGCCATCTTGTGTTTTCAAAGTGCTCAGTGTCGGGCTCAGTCTGCTCCTATTGAAGTAAATGGGCACTTTTGAAAAACACCAGCCTGTGTGTAACAAAGATTTTGAACAGGCTTTTCAATGGTAAGTGTGGGTGTTAAACAGTGAGACGGCATATTCTATGGGTCGGAGCACAGAACTGGGAGACAAAGGACCCGGATGTTCTAATCCTGACTCTGAGTGGTTGGATGACCTTGGGCAAGTCTCTTTTACCTTATCTGTGCCTCAGTTTCCCCACCTGTAAAATGCTGGTAGTATTATGGTACTTATCATGCTCACCTCACACAGAGGTTTAATTAATTAGGGTCTGATACTTCTCCCACTAAAGTCAATGGAAAAAGCCCTGGTAATTTCATGAGGAGCAGGCTTATTATGTTTTGGAAGTGCAATGAAAGTGTGAGTATTGGGATCTGAGCTCTGCACTCTCTGCCCCCTACCAGTAAAAATTCTGCAAAGTAAATGGGAATTCTTACCTGAATGGCTAACACGTAAAGACATTTAGCTTTTGTGAAATCACCCACTTCCATAGACTGGACCGTAAGTGGCTGTGATTTACATACGAAATGTATCTGTAATAAATTTCCACATAAATTCTTTCCAGAAGCATGCAAACCTTTTTAGTTCCACACCGTGCGCTCATATAATGATCCTCCACCTGGCTGTGGTCCTTTTTATATGGGAACATTAAACTAATTTTACTTGGAATGTACGATGGCTTCTCAAGATGATGCACCTGATACTAAAAAGCAGTTCACAGGACTTTTCAGGAAGACAGATCGTTCCCCAGAGGCTCCTTCTGCTTTGTATTACAGCTTACAGCCTTGCTTTTAGCCCCAGCTCATCTTTGACAACCTTCTGCTTCACATTTGGCATCCTTGTGACATCTACAAAATGACTGGGGGGGGGGGGGTCAAGAAGTCAACTGGCTTCCTCATATGCTTCTGCCATTACTACTGGAATTGGTGGGGCAGTGAGGGAGGGGAAGCTGAAGCGGTGATATATGTGTGTGTGTGTGTGTGTGTGTGTGTGTGTGTGTGTGTGATGCTGTGATGATGACACAGGGAAAGATCAGTTTAACTTCTTCACTGTACTCAGGTTTATGGTGAATTCTATCCAAACATAGCTGTCCTTTGTTTGACAGTGCACAGTTTAGCATCGCAGGCTGCTTCTTATCCCATTCATTGCTTGTAATTTGATGATGTTCCGCACACTGGAAACATGTTGTTTCTTGGCACTGATATCCAGAAGCACCACTTGGATACATAATATTGCTATGCAGCAGGGCAAGACCGGTTCCTGGGGTGCTCTGCAGCTACAAATGAAGTGCATTAAGGTATTTTGTTTGTCAGCTTCTCCGTATAGAAGCCTGAAATGGGATGTCTGAAATGTGAGCCTGGAGGAAGCTTGGCATGAAACATTGTACTTAATGAAAAGGATTTAAAGAAATATGAAAGTATTAGGTTTCCTATTAAAAAGTAGGTAAAACACGGCTTTGCAGTGTTCTGCATGTAAACTCTAACTCCAACTGTGTCCCGAACATTCAGGAACCTCAACTGAATCTAAATCTCCAGATTATGCTGGGCTGAGTATCTCAGTCTAAAGTAAATCCACATTATCCTGCTTGCTGTAGCTAGGATGATTTGGGTTATGAATGCAGTTGTACAAACATGGTATGAAAGAGATTTAAAACAAACTGATGAATAGAGCAATCAGAGAGCCATGCCATCAGAGACAATATGATTAGAACTCATACAGCAGTGGACATAAGAAAAGCATAGCATACTTACTAGCAAAGTCAACAAGTCTAAGGTTTTTTTTTATGGGTATAGTGGATCAAAAATACCCCTGTAAAGCTAGAAGTCAACTAAATTTTTATAGGCTCCTGTCAAATTCATACCATGGGTCATTGTACTAATACCTCATATTATCATAGAACTTACACTGCCTACACTGAACACTTCAACTATAATTCTTCTATGGATATAAGGTAACACAGGGATTCTATTGTAATTGAGTATGAATTTGTGTCCTGTTGCAGAGCATGAAACTGAAGAGAAAGCATTTGCTTATCTCATATGACAAAAATAAAAACTGCGAAGAACTGTGTTTTTTAAACACTCTGTGAAGGTTTTTTGTTTGGGGGGGGGAGGGTGGATTTCTTTAAACTAGTTAGGCTTGTGTTCTTCATATACAGGGACTGGAAAGAGTGTATTGAGAATAGAATTATTTAATATTTATATTTCAGTTAATGCCAGACACTCTAATCAAAACAGAGGTCCAATTGTGCGTGGGGCTATACAAATCCATACAAAAACAGGGTCTCTGCCCTAAAGATCCGGAGTTCTAAGAGATGAGAGTTTAAGTTCCCCAGCCACTAGAGGTGGGACGTGGCAGTGGTGCTCATCTCTGGAACTGGACACCCCTAACATTAATATATCTGGGGATCGGATTTTTATTTGAGCATTTCAGATCCAAATTCAGTTTCAGCAGCCACATCAGAAACGGCAGGAATCTTATGAGAATTCTCAATAGACTCCCACTCCTGACACACCACAGACCATCCTGGGCCCATCCTCCCCTTCCTTTACAGACTCTATATTCATCCCATTCGCTCATTTTTAGATGTCTTCAGGACACCATTCTTTCATCTCTCTTTTTGTGGTCCGAGGGAGGCCCTGGCTATATGCTTCCTCTGCTAGCACCTTCAGGGGTGCCACTGTAAGAATCCACCTCTCTTTCAATCTTGTGGGATGATCTGGGAGCAGGTAGACAGTTCAACCCCAAATGGAGCGGTGCAGTCCGTTCCCTGGTACAGCCACACTACAGATCTCAATAGCTCCCTCCCTATTTTCTAAGGACCCACTGAAGGGTGTCTGGGGTTTACCAGCAGCACAGAATGCACTGTGCCACTTCCAGCTGCCATCTCTTTGGGGTCGTCAGGCTGTCTGCCACCTTCTCAGAAGACTACATAGAACTGGGGAGATAAAGGCCTGGCTTAAGAGTCCTCTTACTGAATGGCTATTGTAGGGAAGAACTACTCAAGATAGCATAGGAATAAGAATACGGGATGGTGATCTGAAGACATCTGACACTGAAGACTTCTCATGACAAGTGAATGAGATGGGCAGGATGTAGAATGGGCAGAGAAACACAGTCCAGAAAGGGAAAGTGGAATGGGAGCAGGGCTGGGAAAAAAGGCGATTTCTCTGTCTAGCCAATGTACTAATGCTGCTAAGCAAAGACTACATAGGTGCTTGCACACTCAAATTAGAATTCGTTACCATGGTTTGGATCTAATTTGGTTATGATTATTAATTTGAGAGTGGGAGCAAAGGGTAGCAAGATACATAGGTATATACCAACATATAAGAAGGACAAAGAAAATGGTGAATGACAACTATTCATATCTACTCCCAAATGTAACAAAACCATATGAGGTCTAATTAGGGATCTGACTGTGGCTTACAGGTATATCTGGTAAACAGTGCTCATCTAACAAAAGAACATAGATTTTTAAAAATTTAAGACAGTAGTTTCTCCATGTTCAGGAAGCTCCATTCTTTACTGAATCAAATACTTATTTAAAATGCAACTCAGTTCCCACTGAATTCAATGAGAATAATCACATTGACTTGAAAGGGTGTTGGAGCAGGCCAAGAAAGAGCATGGAAATCATGTCTCTTTGAGCAGTGTGAGATAGTCTTGCAGCTATCAAAAGGAAACTGGAGGGAATCAATGTAGAGGTTTTTTAATATTCAGTCCCATTTTTTGACATTGGTAGTTGCAATTACATCTGTGTTCATGGAGGTTTGAAGTAGCTGTATTTGGAGTTGCTGGAACAGAAGGGGAGCAACTTTTCCACTAGTTAGGATGATTTGCTGGGCTTAGTCACTAAGCCTGTGACTAGAAATTTAACAAGACAAGACATAGTTCAACAATAAACAGAAATCCAGAAATCTTGCCAGGGAGCCACCTCCACAGCCTCTGATGATTCTGCTTCACATAATGAATTTATTCATTGTTGGCTGGTGACAGATCTGACTTCTATTTACAGAGAGAAGATGGGGGAGAGAATAGCTTTTATTAGACTAACTTCTGTTGGTGAGAGAGAGACAAGCTTTTGAGCCACACAGAGCTCTTCTTCGGGTTAATACATGGCACTGTTAAGTATGGCCTGAGTATGATTTTTGTAGGGATAATAAAAACTGATGCAATAACAGACCTAAGCACAAATACTAGATGTTCTTCTGACTTATATAAATAACTAAGAACATTAACCCATTAACGTAAGTTATAAATCTAAATGCTTCAAAGTTATTTGCATTACATTTTGCACAATCCAAATTTGTATTTAATATGACTCAAATGGCTGGGGAAAATAGGTCAGTAAAATCCACATTATTTCAGAATATACATATGGTATAAGCATTTATGAATGACACAAAATAGGTTTATACCTCATAGATGTGTACATTATTTATAAAACAGGCAGATGTGTAAAGTAAGGAAAGCATGTTGAATGCAATTGTGTCGCAATAGTAATAAACAATAGTGATCAGATTCTGTTATTGCATGCCAAGCCACAATTCTAGCATACATTACCAACAAAAGTGCCTGGAACTAATGAAAACATATGAACATTTATGTTTTGCAATAACTGTAGTCCGATATAACAGCTTCAACTTACTCTGCACAATAACAGATATTTACAGTATATTGGTGCTGAATGAATAAATGCGTACGGCTCTACCGCCCTGGACATGCCCGATCCCGTCAGATCTCAGAAGCTAAGTAGGGTCGGGCCTGGCTAGTACCTGGATGGGGGACCTCCTGGGAACACTAGGTGCTGTAGGCTAACACCTGGCAGTAGGTATAAACTGCCTCCAACGACAGGTGGTGTGATGCATCGGTTGGAGTATACCCCGGTCGTATCACTGGTCCTGACTGAATGGAGGTGGATATGCTGACCGAAGCGGACCCTGCCATAGTGCAGGATTAATGCCAACAACAACATGGGTGCTGAATAAACACTTGATTCAGAATCCCCATTATCTTTCAGCTAATTTTTCAGTTTTGATGAATGTTCCATTTGCAATCTACAAAGAAAAGTAGCTTGGTTAAATTTTTAAATTTTATCTCAGTGCACATGGATATGAGGGATTAATAAGCATATGGATTCCTTGTCTGTAATGATTTATATTACAGTAGCACTCAGATGCCACAATCAGGATTGGGACCCATGTGGTAGGCACTGCATACTTCTGGTGCTGCCTCTGTGTGCAGCCAGTCCCCTTGCACAAGGCTGAGGGTTTTCTAACTTTTGGCAAGGAAACAGTTCCAAGAGGCCAAAAACAACCAGGGAATGATGTGTTTTGGAGCTATCCTAGCCATGTCCATTTACTCCAGCCACTCCTCCTTTTTCCTGCTGTCCCAGTCACAGGAATGGGAAGTGGCATACAAACCCTACATCACTGGAGGTGCACCTTTGCAGGGGGATCATCTTCCTAGGCTCAACGTGCTGTGGAGCTAGTTTTGCCAGAGACGTGGTACAAAGCAGTCACTCCCCACTGGAGTTGCCAACCCAGTATGCTGTAATTTTCCCACTGGAGCAGGTACAGTACTGGTCTAGATTTCCTAATGCTAGAATACAGTTTCTTACACTAACAGATTTCTTTCTTTACACAGATTAATTTTATCTCCTACCTCTCCTGTCAAAAATTTTACAAGAGCAACATATGTTCCTAATGTTAAGTCTGTGCTAGGCTGAATGTACATGCCGCTAAGACTAACTTTTTGACCAGACATTTCCAAAACGCACTCAGTATGTTAACTATAGAAATAATTTAAAAGTGACTGTAAAGCTTGACTAGAAATTGTTACAGAAAGCAAGGACAGAGGCTATGCATTTGGTGCCACATACAGTAGTTATCACAAAAATATGACATCTCACATTGGGGTCGTTAACTCATTGGGGTCGTTAAGAAAACCTGACATTCAGCCAAATGACTCAACACACAGCAGCAACTGTCCCTCTGTCTGTTATGGAAGAAGAGGAAGAGGAGTAGATAAAGAAATGGGGCAATGAAGCTTCCCTCTGGAATTCACTCCAGAAACATCTCTCTATTCATCATCAGCACTCCAGGCTCATCCATCCCCTTTTCTGGAAAACTAAAGATGACAGCGTCGCCTGTTTTCTCAGCTCTGAGGGTCAGCTGGTATATAATGAAGTTAGATCTTGGCTCAGTAATTAACTGATGGCCCCAAGGGAAAAGGTATAGTTGCACGGTAAAAGAAAGCAAATAGTCCTGACTCTCTAAAATTGCTTCCTCACTTGACTGCCATGCAACTATAGCTTTTCCCTTGGGGCTAGGGACCCTTGCTGCTGTGTTTTTAGTCATTTAGCCAAACCCATTATATCCCCTTCCATTCCTACTCTAAACATAATAACCACTCTCTCTGCCACAAGAAACACATCCTGTGGGGAGAGAAACAAACGGTTTATGCATACCTTAAGTCTCTCCTCTCTGAGACTAGTACATGCTTTGTGGAACCCCAAAAATAATAGTACTTAAACCTTAAAACTAGAGATGGGCAAAGACCAGAATTTCAAATAATAACCCCTTTGAAATGTTTATGCATATGAAAGGGTGTTATTCAGATTGAAACCTTGTCACTGAATCCACTCCTACAGTGTTCGTTCCAGGTCACATCCGGATCAGGCTGGGGTCTGTTTTCCAGTTCCAGTTTGGATGCAACCAAATTCTCCCAAGAACAAGAATTTCTGGAACATTTTGGCAAAATATGGTGGAAAGCTGTGAGATCAATTGTTTAAACAAGATGGAATGACAGCATTAGATGGCTACCATTTATAAATTTCACAGGATTATCTCAATATTTCAGCACAGTTGCCCAAAATCTATTACCCCAATTCAGAGTTGAACTTGACCCCTAACCAAAGCCTACTCCAGACATGGAATTGAAAATTGCCTTTTTAGTTCATCTCTGTTTACGTGCATTTGCTTATGGTTTTCTTACCATTGTTATTTTAGTCTCTCTCTCTCTAGTTTACGAAAAATTAAAGGCATTTTGGGGGGCTTATCCCCTGACAAAATTTTCCATGACATGGATCAAAGAAGGGGATTTTATTTTGTTCTTATAATCCTGGAGAGTTTTTTTGGGGAAAATTACTTAGCAGCACTGTTTTGGTTCCCTTTTTGTTTCTTCATCCGAAGACTGCTGGTTTTATGGCTGCCTGTATATTCTTTCCTCACTGCGTACATGTAGCACCCTCATCATGGAGAGAAATGGCTATAGGTGACCATGATGCTGCAATCTTTTCTCTTACAGAACTCTAAGTGAATGCAATAAGAGCGCCACGTATCAACCAGCTTCTGTATGTGGATTGCAAATTATATTTAGCATTTTAGAACCGGATCTTGAGCGGCACCGTGCACCTTTAATCCTCACTGACATGAGTGGAGTGGGTTAATGGTGCACAGCATGTGTCAGGATGTGATCCAAAAGTCCTACTCCATAGAACTGATGGCTCCAATAGAGAAGTAACTGGCTGTTAAGGATGCTTACCTGGTTCCATCTCTCTTACCTGGTCTTTGAATCAGACCTGACTCAGGATATGGCCATGACTTCGTGACCTTACACGTGATGTACCATTTGAGCAGCTCCACTGGGTACAACACAGAAATATTTATATTTCACTCTCATTCAAGGCTCCAAATTCAACATTTTTGTTAGACTTTATGGCAACCTGGGTAATTGAATTGTGGCTAAGCATGAAGAGAGAACATGCAAGGTGAATGGGGAAAGCTCATTAGCTGAGATGGCCTTGTTGTCTTGTTCTACCTAGCAAGATAAATGCATTGCTGCATCTTTAAGGGAGAAAATATCAGAATGTATGTCTTACACATTTAAAAAAGTTCCTAGAACAGGAAGGGGAGACAGTGAAAATGGGAGATTTTTTAAAATTTAGGATTACAATTCCAAACTTAAGATCACCACACCATTCGATTTTCTTATGTCCCAATTCAGAAAAACATCCCTACTTAAGAAAGTTTTAGTTGATAAGACTTAAGTACAAGCTTAAAGTTAAGAATATGTTTCTCTGCTTTCCTGAACTGCCGCCCTAAAGATTATTTTCTAAAAAAAATATTTTAATGAAAAATATTATTTAGTTGTCTGCATACTATACACATAGGTAGATACTAGTCTGTTATTTTATAAATTATGAGGATGATGCACATTTATGCATAAGAGAAATACAAGAATGAGTTTTTATTCAAATATGCACTCAGTAAACTGTCAAGTAGCTTAATTTCTCCTGCAGATCAGAGTGCAGTCTGGTGGGGTCTAAAGAACAGCTGCACTGCTGTAATAGGAACTTAAATACTTTTCCCTCAAGAAATGGTTCAGAACTACTGGGTTTTTCTTAAAGAATGTGTCCACCATAACATGAAACATAAAATAACCCCAAACTACTCCTTAAAGATATATTCAACTCCTGTTATAGATATCAGTAAATCACTTCAGAAAGCAGGGGAAAATCTCTTCCCATTTTACCAAACAAGGTATCCTAAATTGACATGGAAACAAACTGCTTAATTCATAGATTTCAATCTGTATGCATTTTCCAGTTATGCCACAATTGCCTGGGTTCCAGATGTTGCTGGACATTCCTTCACAGAAGCCATTTTATTTTTTCCATAGATTAACATTCCCAATACTTTGTTTAAGTCACATACTCTATTTTTATTTTATTTCATATAAATTAGCTTTCACACCTCCTAAGTTCTATAATAACTAGCTTTTCCCCTTCAATAACTGAAGAGAGCTCTTTGTGAAGTGCAGCATTTGGCTCCTCAGTGCCGCTGTGAAGATACCTTGAGTCAAGCTTTAATTTACTGTCTCTTATGGAAAAAAGCTGGCTCACAGTGGATATATTGCTACAGTACAAGAACTTGTAAATACAACATCAGATGCAGCTACAACTGAAGTCTTCTAACTATCCCAATTAGGATTCTAGGTGCAGAGAATTTGAAACCAACTCTGGTTTTGGTAAAATAAAATCTAATATCTTCAGCAATCATTTAAAAATCATTAGTTCTTTGAATGCAAAACAGTCGCCAGAGTGTACTATGGAGGAGACATTAGTTATCACTTGTGCAAGAGGTTTGTCATGTTGTAAGACCTAGAATCTATAGTGCCCTCTACTTGATTAGTGACAGGCTGTCAAGAAGGATACCAATGACTATCTATTGTGATGTGCCAACCTGTCCACTGGGAACTGGATTGAGAACTACAACTCAAAGAGAGAACCCCAAAGAGCTGTTGGATGGTAATGACTTTTTCTCATTACTATCCCCGAAATGTTGTGAACATTTAGCAGTCTGTACACTCACTCACCCTTCACCACGATGATGATGACAATTATGATGATGGATATTTTACTTGCCCAATAAAAATACATTGAAAAGGAATATGGTGTCAGGTTGTACTAAACCCAGGTTGGATTAAATTCAAGTGAATTTCAGGCAAAAGACTGTGCATCCTTGAGCAATCTAGTCCCTCAGGGGGGTGAACTTTGCAGTTGGTCAGCAAAAATCAGTTCTGCTGTTCAATGGCTTGCATGTTGGTGATGGCCTGGGAGGTGAATATTGTGCTGCAACATTATCGGTTGGTATGAGAAGGCAGACAAAAATAAACAACTTTAGCAAGTCTTTCACCAGACAATCATCATCATCATCTCTTGGAAAGGGATGATCCAGACAACAATGCGCCAGATTTGTTACAAAATACTATAGACATCCAGATGTAAAAATGCTTGTGGGTGTGAAACTTACTGTAGAGTCTTCTTTTTTGTTTTCTTCTTTGTAAGATTATCTATACAATTTCCCCTCTTATTTCATATATATAAAACTGGGGCTCAAATAGATTTTACCTTTGCTACTATTATGCACACAGAAGCCATGAAAACCACAAAACTCAAGACAGGGAGAAAATAATAATAATAATAATAATAAATAATAATAATAATAAAATGAACACACAAGAGTATAAAAAATCCAAGCTATTTTTGAACCTCCCAATCTCTCATGTTGCAACCAGCTGCAGTACCAACAGAACACAGGTGTACACCACATGCCCAGGTGATAATAAAACAACTCTAGAATGGGATTTTGAGGAGACCAGCGATAGTTTTGTCTCCATAATACATTCATCCCCAGGTGCACTTGTGCATCTGTTTCATATTTAGTTATATTTTTTACTAGTAGCTTTAAAGAAAAAGTCAAACAGATGAACATCTACATTTAGAAGACCATATGTTAACAAGAGGCTGGGAAGTGACATGACAGGGTTGGTGAAGCACCATATGCAAAAGTACTGAGAAGTGAAAGAAGTTTATACATGGATGGGGACTATTAATCAATTATCAAATGAAACTCGCTTCTTGGATACTGTATGACCAACACTGAGGGCTCAATAAGCAGATTTGTGGGGTAATTTTACCAGGCAGGGAAGTATCTGAATTAAATAACCTCACCACAACATCAGTAAAAATCAACAGCATGTTTACTGGTTATGAAGCTATTCAGCAATAGGGGCACCTATGTCCTTTTGACAATCTGTTCCAGTTCCATAAAAACATGCAGAAAAAAAGAGTAACCAGGTGCCATAATATCAATAACTACTAGAAACACTTGTTCTATCAAAAGCAGAGAGACAAATTCTGAAAAGAATATGCACTTAGGTAGCTTCAACTCTTATGCTGAAATAAACTGGTTAGTCTCTAAGGTGCTACAAAGTCTTCCTCATCTTATTTTCAAATCAATGAGAGTTGAGAGAACATAAGCAGGGCAATACTGGATGAGACCAAAGGTCCATTTAGCTCAGTATCCTGTCTTCCAACAGTGGCCAATCCCAGGTGCCCCAAAGGGAATGAACAGAACAGGTAATCAAGTGATCCATTCCATTGCTTATTCCCAGCTTCTGGCAAACAGAAGTGCTTAGCACCTCACAGAATCATAATTTATCAGGGATTTCTGGTTTTATCCCACCTCTAAGTTTGACCCAAAGTAGAAAGTACTTAGGGTAAAAAAAACCCATTTCCTTTTCATGCCATTTTCAGGATAGTTTTGTAGATGAAAGACATTTCCATGAGCCAGTACAACAAACCACCAGAACTTTGGGAGATCATACAGCCACTAATGCCCACGGGCTGTACATATTTACAATATTTTGTATGTAGCATGTCTAATATTTTCCCTAGAACATTTACTTACTTTTCCTATAATATTTTATATCTTCAGCTTTCTCTGATAATACCATGCTTGGCTATATTTCCTTTGCACCGACTGTCTTAGACGGCCATACTACTTAGTCTGGTCTAACTTCTGCTCACTTCTCTTCGACTGCCAGCCCAACCCCTGCTCTCCCCTCCCAAAAAATGTCTGCTTTTCTCATTTGTTGTAAAATATATGAATTAAGAAAAAAATACATTTCCTAAACCACAACTCCACTACTTGCTCTGCACCAGGAAAATAGGTGTAATGTTCTTCATTTGGCAAATCACACTAATTTGATGTCAGTTCCCTCCCCCATTGAGTTGATAACCGTCCATGTGTTTCTTCCTCCCCTCCTCTGGCCTATTTCACATAAGTCTGCCATGACTCAATTCACACAAATTGCCCCAAATTAGAAACTGGTTCTGTTTAACTTTACATAATAGACTCTTGGCAGTGCGCAGCCAACAGCAGAATAAAGCCACTATTGTGATCTATAATACTGTTCAGGAGAACGGAGGCATTTCTACAGCAGGGACCTGTTAAAAACATAACCTCACTGACCAAAACATTCTTCTGTTGTTTTTTTAAAGACAGCTTCATTGTTTTATTATATGTGATACTGTTTGGTCAGTGGAAGACTGATTCCTTTTATAGCTCTATTCCTATTATAAGCGGCAAATGTATTCCTATAATGGTCCTTACTGTATCGTTTTGCATACCTCAGGTCTCCTGGAGTAAGTGTGAGAGTCTCATACTGAGCACTCAGTATGAGGATCAAGAATATCACACCGGTGCTTGGCCCACCTTTTTCTGCAATGCATCAAAGACAGCTGGGATATGAGGCTAAGAAATCCTCCTAGGTTACGGAAAAATTTCTAGTTCATACATTGAGGTGCTTGAAGGTTTGGCAGAAATTATATAACAGACACAAAAAAGACCCTGTTCGGTTGATCAGCTATGCACCAAATACTGAATAAAATGATCTCACCGGTAACTGAAGATGACAGCACTGAATTTTAATTTTTATAAAGCAAATGGGAAAAACAGTTAAACATTTTGTGGATTAAAAAAAAATGCTTTTCCAAAATGTCATAATTTTTTGAAAATCAAAACATCCCAACAAATTCTATAGCTGATGAAAACCTGGGGTTGGAGAATTGTGCAAATGTCTTTAAAATGTTTTCAAGATTTTATATTTAAAAAATCAGTGTTTCGATTTTTAAAAAAACACCAATTTCAGTGAAAAAAGTACAAACAAAATTTTGAATTCTTTTGTCTAATTCTACCCTGCTTAGAGTCTAATTTGCACCAATCCTTGATGCTCAAGTGACCTACCTAAAAGTACCATCTCATTAGCAGTTAGTATAGTAGAGTTTTATCTCTCTGAAGCAGGGGTTTGTTTGCATTGGCTTTTTCTTCTATCACACCACAACAGAGTTGCTCTGGTCCGGCCCCCTAGCAGAGACATGCTGCACCACTGTGAGAAGTGACTTGCACTGATGTACCTAACCCAGGTGATACATAGCTCATGCACAACCAGGGCCTCTACTTGTGTAGATGCAAAGGCAAAAAAATGTAGAACAGACAAGGCGTTCCTGTGTGGGAGAGGGACACTCATGTTAACCATGGTGTGAAGAATATGCCCAGCGTCAAAAGGATTCAGTCTTTGTATGTATTGCAAGAAAATGACAGCCTGGAAAAGCCAGTGACATTAGTTCCAAGTGGGCTTGGTTGGCTCTTACAAGTGTTTATTCTCTTCTTGATGTACAGGCCTCAGAAGGAATCTTAGCTTGCTAGATCTCAGCGGTAAAATAGGATGAATACTCAAAACAGATTCACACTTCAGAATGACTGGAAAAACAATTTGAAATTGTTCCACAGAAATTCCACTTTTACCCTTTTCAAACAGATACAGTAACTCTTTAAGGCATGTTCATACTGATTTTATGGCTTTTCTTAACTTCTGAATATTTGTTTGAGTTACCTCATTGCCTCACACATCTTGAATTCTTCGTAAGTGCTGTGCAAAATGTACTGGTTTCAGTTCACAAGGTTCCTGTAAATCTGGGCCTTGGTTTTGCTTCACATGAATTCAACACCTGCATAATCCCACCACACACCCTCAAGTACTATGCTCACTGTCATGAGTTGAATGAAACCAAAATATCAAAGCCCAACAACTCAGGTGAAAAAAATAGGCATGTGAATTGATTTTGACTTGCAATGTGAAATCTTTAATTTCATGTGGTTGCCTTCTTACTTGGCATTTTAGAGGTTTAAATCTGAGTCTGCTGATCTTAATCTAAACAAAATTTAAACAAAATTTTTAATTTTTTTTAATTAAAAATTAAAATTAAATTAAATTAAATTAATTTTTTTAATTAAAAATTAATTTTTTTTAATTTAAACAAAATTTAAATGGGATCTGTTTTCTGATTTATGTTTGGATGCGGCCCAAATGTCATGAGAACAGTTGTCCTGCAACAGTGGACATTTTTTGAGAATTGCTAAATTTGAGTTTTCCAATATTACATTCGCATGAGATGGATCGAGATTTCCACCATTTGGAGCTAAAATCTTGTGAGAATAATTCATGTGATATCTGCACCGTTACATCTGAAGTCAGGCATTGGCTTTGATTCAACCTTGAACCCCAAACCTTAGCTTTAGGGTAAAATTGTCAAAAACACAGAAAGGACTTATGAGCCAAAGTCTCATTTTCAAAAATGGAACATCGGCTCCTGAATCACATATGCTGTTTTCACAGTTTTACCCTAACCCTAATCTGGATACAGCTCAAAACACTGGCTCTTTACTTAGCCCATCTCTGTTTCACTGTCAAATCATAAATCTGCCCAAGTTGACTCAAAACAGGGCCCGCATTCAACCAAAAGATTTGAGAAATTTAGCAAACCTCCAGACAGAGTTAGGCCAAGTTTAGGCTTTGTTATGAAACCCCACACCAGCCAAGTTTCTCTTGATTTTGTGTTTCACTACAAGAAACTAATTCTTAGGTGAGTACAGCTCAATGCATACATTCATAATCAGCAATAAATGTGCAGAGAAAGAAATGGTAGAGCAGACAACTTATTTTTCGTTGCAGTCTGCAATGACTGGAAAGCCGCTCTGATTAACTGCACTGCAAGTTTGCAGACTTTGGCCAAAAACGGCCTGTTGGTGAAGTTTGATACTGAAAAATAATCTTCTTCAGGAAATGAGTACCAAATAACTGTTATACCATGTAATAAGAAAGAAACAATAAAGCGTCCTGGCAAGAAAGTGGTGCTGGGTTCATGGACAACAGTCATTATAAATTGAGCTTTCAAATGATAATACCTTCAAACTTTTAAAAGTGTTTCTGTATTTTAAATATGGATGTTTGCATTTAATATTGGAGTGTTTCCAAATGACCTCCTGACTCTAAAAGTTAACCACTAAGAAAGAACAATTGCAGATACATTAGGAAGAAAACTTTGATTTTAAGCACTGGAGCCAGACTATAACATCTCGGCCAACATTTCAAATTTGAATTCAAGGGGAACTGTCAGGAATGGGTTAAAAATAGCTGATGTTGAATCATGGATGAATTTACCCTTTCTATTACCCAACGGTGAGCCTGTAAGTGTTACAAATCATAGATCATTCCATCTAAATGTAGTAATTAAAAACTTTCCGCAGTAGAGATTGCCTAAAAATACTTGAATTAGTGAACAGGTGAAAAGTATACACAAGAATGGCAGAGGTGATAGTGGCCAAGTGTTCACAGAGCTATCCAGCAAGCCATAAACAAAACATACGACTCAGTCAATTCAAACAGAAAAGGGAAAAACCTGTGACAAATAAAATATTTCTCTCTCCTTTGACTACTGGATGTTGCCTGTCATTTACTCTTGCTCTAGGCCTCAGCCCTTTCAACAGATAACTTAATGCATCACGGGCGTGAAGCTGACATTGAAAAATATAAAGCAAGTTTGGGTCATTTGTGCTAGGATATTTCATTAAATCATTTGTCAGAACACCACATAACCCCCTCAAGAGCCGCAGGGAGGAGTGGTTACAAACCCGCCTTGCAATGAGTACAGTCTAGTCAAAGACACATTTTCAGGGCCGGCGACAGGGGGGTACTACGGGTAGAGCTGTACCGGGCCCTGGACTTAAGGGGGTCCGCTTAAGTCCGGGGCCCGGTACACAGCTGTACCCGTAGTGTCCCCCCTTGTCGCCGGGCCTGACTGGAGAAGGGGGCAGCGTTTCCCACCCTCCCACCACAGCTGCATAGAACGCGCGGCGCTTCCCCGGGCCCCTGCGGGCAGGTCCAGAGAGCAGGCGGGGGCAGCGCCACCAGGGTTAACTCCCCCTCCCCTGCCCGGGCAGCCAGCCCTGCCGGCGGGGCCGGGCTGCTAGGGGGGGAGCGCAGCCAGCTCATGCCCCCGGCCAGAGCTGGCCGCTGCTGCTGCCAAACTCGCCTGGCTCGGCACTGGCAGGCGGCCCCCGCCCCCTTCGCAGAATGCCTGGGACGGGCAGATGCCAGGCTCCCACCAGCGGGGCACACAGGACGGCGACTGAACCCAGCAGGTGGCCGGCAGTGAGTAGCGGCCGGAGCGGGGCGGGGGTGCCGGATCCGTGAGCCCAGCTGTGGAAAGTGCCCCGGGGCCGGGGCCGCGCGGAGTCCAGCCCTGGCCCTCCGCAGCTGGGGCGTTGTCTGGCCCGGGGGGCGGAGGGCTCTGCAGGCGAGGGCCCAGGGAAGTCCCCGTGGGGCCAACATTTCACCCGGTTCCCCTAACATGGTGGCTGAAACTTTCAGATCCAGGCTGGGGCCGGCCAGGGGTTGGGGGGGGGGGGGTGTTCAGGGGTTGAGGGGGGGGGGCGGGCGGAAGTTGGGGGGCCCCACAAACGATCAGAGTACAGGGCCCCAAAATTTCTGTCGCCGGCCCTGCACATTTTATGTGGTCAAGTTTTCATGATAAGGCTGACATTGACAGCGCCCTGCATTTTATCAAAATTCTGCCAATTCTAGCTTTGTGTTTCTTTTGTTAAAGTATAAGAAGGTATTCTGCATATTGCAGGAAGAACAACATCAGCTTTTCAGCAGAATGCACAAAAATAATGCTCCTCCCTCCCCCGTTTTTCTTCTCAGAGTGTTATTTTTCAGACAGCTGATTTTGCAAGGGTAAGATGGAAACCCAATAAGTAACTGGAGATAACTAAATCAATAATAATATGAATTCATGCATTCTAGTAATTTTTCTGTAACCGAATACATAAAATACAGTGTATACTGGGTTGACCAAAAAGTCATGATGAAATACTCTACTTACCTCAGAGGATGAAAAGTGACCAGCAGAGAAATAGATGGTCTCACCCTACAAACTGAGGGCATTAGAGACCACTGGAAAATGTTTTTTCAATCTAACAGCATTATTTTTATTCTTATTAATATGATAATACCCAGAGGCTCCAGTCAAAAACCAGGGGCCCATTATACTAGACACTGTACACACAATAGCTTTCCCTAGGAACTAGAAACTCTCTCTCTCTCAATCTGTGTGTGTGTAATAAATTTAAGATTAGATTGTAATGTAATCTGCCCTGTATAGTTGCACTGTGCTGGGAGAAGACCAGGGAATGAACTCTGACAGGGTCACAATTTGTTCCCTGCTCCCACCTTGCTTCAGCGAAAAGTAATATGTGACAATAACTTCCCTCTCTATGTCAGTTCAGGTCTGCTGGCCATCACATTGTGAAGATGGAGCCAAGATGCTGCCCATTCTGGAAGGCTAGAGATGAGGATGCCTTTTCCTCCAGCTATATGGGAGCGGGATTAGTGCCTTTGAGGAGCTTGCTCTCCACCATGTGCTAGACCTGTGAAGCTGGTAGACCATGCAGTGAAATAAGAGGGTACCTACATTCCTTTTCTCACCTGCATGGGCACATAGGGCAAAAGATAACATTGCCCACAGTTATATGTTATTCCATCTCTTTATGTTATATATGAGAGAGAGGATCCACATTTACTTATACAGCTTGATCCTCACAGGTGCTTAGCACCTCTTGTGGGGGCACTGAGTGCTCAAATGCTCAGACAAGTGCACATCATGACTATTAGAGATTGTAGTTATTATCCATATCTAGTTTATATTATTATATACTTTATTGTTTATATCGCTTTAGAGATGTCCAGGATGCTTTGAAGGTGCAGTTGCTGCTCCTGTAAGGGGAACATACATGCTAGTCTGGTAGAACCTGATATGGCATGTGGAGAGGAGATGTCAGGCAAGGAGGGGAAGAACGAAGGAGAGTTGGTTTATTTTATAATTTTAGATTCTCTCTGTATGATCCCTCTACACCAGAGGTGGGCAAACTTTTTGCCTGAGGGTCCCATGGGTTCCGAAACTGTATCGAGGGCTACGTAGAGAAGGCTGTGCCTCCCCAAACAGCCTGGCTCCCACCCTCTAGTGGCTCAGTGATTCAAGTATACACATTAGCACAGAAACGACTCTTATCAACATTGACACACACAAAAAGAAGGAACTGGACATGGTATGCTATGTTAAATAAGTAGGAAAGGCCATGCCATTTTTATAAAATATATAGACTTTCCATTTAGGGTTGTCAGATTATTTTTGTCACTTGAGAGCCCTGATAGTCATTAACTGGTCACATTGACACAGATAAAGTATCTCCAGGCTTTATAAGGCTATTTTGAAAAATTAATTCATTAGAGATTATTAATCATTATGTAACTAGATTTGAAATCCAGCCTGGTATATTACTGATTACTTTGGGCTGGTTAAATAGTAAAAATATCTGATTTTTGCAACAAAAGCATCAGACTAGTGACTATTTTTGCAACAAGAGCATCAGATTTAGTTAATTATGATTTGTGAAGAGAGCTATCATTTTTTATTCAGATTAGCACTACCTTTGGGTATTCATGAACATGTGTATGAATCCTGACATTGCACAGATGAGTCTTCAGTCTTCCAATTAGGCAGCAAAATAGTAACAAGTAATTTATATCATGAATCAAGAATAACAAATATTTGAAATGAAGAGTTTGAAATAACCACAGAATGACCTGTATTTTAGAGTAAGAGAACAACAGAATAAGGAAGAACAAAAGTAAATTATGCATTTGAGAGAGCACCATGTATGTGTCTCCTCTGTAACAGTCTGCACCAAAACAAAACACCAAATGGCTGCTTGTCTCAGCAGCAAGAGTTATTAGAGATTTTAAAATGAAGTACACAAAAGTTAGGGCATACTAGCTATACAGTTACACCACAGTTTAAATATTTCCATTTCCTCCCCAAGCTAGAAACCGGAAGTAAAGAAACAAGCCAATTGGGGATAAACAATTACACTTTTTCAAACCTCAAAAAAGGTTTGAATTTGGATAAATTTGGATTTCATGTAAACCTTCCACTTATTTATTTGGTTAGTGGCACATAACAGAGAAGTAAAGAAAGAGATTCCTTTAGAAAATGTACATTAATCAGGGTTGTGAAAGTAATTGATTATCAAAAAGTCTAATTTTAAATAATATAATCCATAAAAGTGTAGCTAGTTTTGCAGCTCATAACCACAAAGGAAACAATTCAGCTTTGAAAAGGGAAGAATAGACAAAAATCTAGGATTATTTTTTTTTCTTCAGGCTGCACAGTAACACTGCGTAATTATTAGGTTATTTTCCTTGGCATCCTTCTCATGCCTGCCTCAACTATGAGTCAAGATATCATGATGTCCTGTACAATCACAGTCTCATTGTGTAACTCACATTTATAACAATACCATTAGCCTAAAAGTCAAGGTAATACTCAGTAGAGCTTTCTGAACGATTCATTTCAAATATTTGTTATAAATATGGCCCTTTCTTGATGAGCAAATCATTTGCAAACATTCTAATTTTCTTCAGATATATTTATTATTTATATAATTCACAGGTACCCAAATTGCATGGGGGGTGAGGGCAGCTTTGGTAATTTGTCATTTGCTGGAGAGCTGCCTATAAATGGGTGTTGCTCTTAATTCAGATCAAACCGCACACGGCCATAATAATTGCTGGTGCTTATATTTTATTACCACTTGTTGGCAGAGTTTTTGACCATTTGCAGTTAAACACCAATGCAATTAAAAAGCCAACAGAGGGAAAAGAGTGTTGGACTTTAGCCCATAACACTCATTAATTTCTGTATGTCCCACCCACCACATACCTAAAATACAGCAAGCCACAGAGTGGCTAAGGTCAAGCCAAATATATAGTAGAGCTGATAGTCTTTCATCATTCTCATGCCGATGCGATATTTCTTGCACGAAATGGATAGGCTATTCGCAGTTCAATTTGGTGAACTCTAACTAAACCCTCTAGTGGTAACAGCAGAGGGACAAGTACCTAGACACATAAACAATATACATATACATTTGCAGCTATACTCTCTTGTTTAGTTATCAAGGGATTGGGGGGGGGGGCAAATAGGGAAATTCAGGGAAATTCACATTTGATTTGTATTTTGTTACCTGCCAAAGTTCTGTAAAAATCTAACCCAAGCTTTCTAAACATGATATAAGAAATGAACAGTTGTGGAGGCTGTAGCAGGGCAAGGAAAGTGTCTCATAAGCATTCATTTCAGAACAGCTGCAATGTAATTAAATGCAAGACAACTTCAGCTTTGAGCTGGAATCTTATGCATGTCTTGTTTTCTCTCCATCTGCCCCATAGTTCTTTAGTAAGCTGACATAACACATATTGTCTTTCTTTACAAAAATACATTGTATATTTAGTCATTTATAAATTTTGCTCTTGGTTCTTCAGCTAGAACAGAAAACCTGGCATTTTTCAGGTTATTTCTCCAGCTAAAATTTCTTTTGAGAAATTAGTGTGACATTATGCTCTATAACAATGTTACAAAAGACGACATCATGATGTCAAATAAATATGAACATGTAAAAACTTTTATTGCATAAGACTTTGCCATGAGTTGGCTTTTATGTATGTCAAGTACTTGAATACAACTGTTATGCCAAATTTCTCAGGTGGCAACTATATGTTCTACCTAATTGCTGTAATCCTGGATTTATTTTAAGACAATGCCAAAATTCCCATTGACTTAATAGGGCTAGGATTTTACCCAGTCTATTTTTGCTTTTATATTCACTCCAGTCACTTTACTATCTGAATTTGATGACCTTCCTTGGTCTTTGGAGGTCATGACCACCTTTCTTGACCTTTGGCGGCTGCTGTGCAACTCCCTTAAGTCCATCACTGCCCCTCCTTCAGCCACAATGCTGGCTGCAAAGTGAGGTAAGTTACTCACTCCTCCTGAGGGCAAGTGTGTTGCATTCACCTTTTTCTTCAAGAACAACCAAATTGTAGAAGATTAAGAGGTGGAGAAAAACTATTTACATCTCAATCCTGCCATACATAACATATGGGCTGTTTGTGTTGTTCCTGCACAGGGGGGTTCTCTACAGTTCATGGGACAACAAGTGAATCCAGCAGCACTACACCTTGCAGGATGAGACTCTTAGCCTACTGTTACATTGTGACTATATTCCCTGATATACGAGATGCTACTAATGTAGTACAAACACGAAATCTTATTTCCATGCTGATTCATCCTTTCCCAAAGAACACCCCCGAAACACCTTTTACTCAGCTAAATATATGTATTTATTTCAAGGGAGGAGAAACCAATCCCTCGACCTTGTTCTCACTTAGGAGTACATTACACTAACTGTTCCAGTGCACTAATTTAAAAAATAGTTTATCAGTTAGAATCCTTTTTTAAAAAAAAACACACCAGGGATCCTTTCTTTCTGTCCTATTAAGAATAGATATGAAACCTATAAATTTAATTGATTAAGAGGTATAATATGAACTGAGCAGGCTAGTGTACCCCAAAATGTTTGTGAATGCAGCCTCATAAAAGCTGCCAAAGCCTATGAAAACAGTTTTTGTTGGCCTGGCACAGTGTAGCAGAAAGGTCCCAGATTTCCCATGAATCTGAGTGATTGGAGCAATGCAGCAGACTGTGTTAGGTGACACACACCAGGACTTTGAACCACCCATAAAAAAAGATCCCATTTAACATTTCATACGAAGCCTTTGGCATGCATAGACAGAGCTTTCCCTTTCCTGCACTTGTTGCTAATGACTGTGTGCAGAGGTGAGGGCTGAAGGGAGAAGAGACATTCCACTAAAGGGAAGGGGCAATCAACATTTTGTTTCAACATCTGGGTGGCATAATGACTGCAGATTGAGGAAACTGGGCTGCAGTTCTGAACTGTTATGGCCCCAAGACTTAGGGGTCAGCTAATGGCAACACTCTCATTGACTTGAAAGGAAGCAGAATTGGTCTCTCAGTCTGCAACTGATATGCAATGTTTGTTTCTCTCTGTCCTTAACACATTCTGCTGTCTCAGACCACTGATCCTTTAGGTGTCCTCCTGTTGTAGCTCTCCACATGTTTCTCCCTCACATTTGGGACTAGCCATTGATTTTGTGTTAGGACATCTCTGCACTCAATGCTTTTCTCGTGCTTGAAGAGCAACAAGAGGGTCACAACCTTTGCTGGTGTAAATGGCAACTCCATTACCTCCACTAGTATTTCACCCAGATATGACAGCAGAGAATTTGGCATATAGTCTTTCTTCATTGCAGCCAAGCCCCTCGCCAGCCAAACTCCAGTGGGGAACATAGCAGAAGCTCAGGGATGGCATACTAAACAGAGAGGAGTGGCACATGAGTCCTTCCTTGCAGAAATTTGAAGAAAACAGGTGCAATTTCCTGTGTTTTAGAAAGTTTGAAACTTTTCAGAATTAAAAGAGGATGCTCAAAGTCATAAGTGCCTCCCTAACATTGCCTGGAGTTCTGTTCTAGAATAACCCCTGAATGCAGGTTTGCTCCTGTTAGGATACCAACAAACGTTTTCTGAACTCAAACAAATTCCATTGACCCCCCACGCATCATCAGATCTCGTCTCCCATCAGATCCATATGGAAACATTTGGGGCCTAAGTCCCCTTTATTCCACTCCAGCAGCGTAAAGGAACCTTCAGGGCAGTTGATCTCTCCATAAGGATTGTTCCCAGTGTAGAACGAGTCCCTTCCCCCTCACCGTGAAGCTGTCAGAGAAGTTCTGCACTCAATCCCATACCATGGGAATACCCAGTGGGGCAGAGATAGCAGTTTAATTGTCATTTTGCACTGTTGGAGCATGGCTCAGGTACAAGCCTGCAGTGTTTCATTTTCCTTGGAGGCTTCAGGACACTGGGAGGCTGCATCAGATTAATTACCAAGCTTTCCCTTTGCCACGGTCTATTCCTCACCTACCATTCCTATACTCTCCCAGTGACAGAGACTCATCATCAGAGCCTCAGATGTTGACAGAATCAGTTGTGGTAATGTGGAGGGTGAAATTCTGGTCCCAGTGACAAAACTTCTATTTAGGTTTAAGATTACCAGTTGTGTTAGTCTGTATCCGTAAATAAGACGAGGAAAACTTTGTAGCACCTTAGAGACCAACCAGTTTATTTCAGCATAAGCTTTTGTGGGCTATAGCCCACTTCATCGGATGCATAGAATGGAACAAACGTCTATTGACTTCAGTCAGGCCAAGATCTCACCCTGAGTGACTTAAAATTCAGGCTGGCACTCGACACCCTACTTGGTTTATCCAATTACAAAAAACAATCATGTGGCAGGGCTGCTGGAAGAGAAATTTCAAAGTGCATTATGTGCCAGTAAGTCAAGCTCTCAGGAAGAGATAGTGCACAATAGGTGACAGGATAGTACCCGTTGGGGAAAAATATGTGGAAGAGAGATTCTGAAAATAGATAGCTTCGACTACAATTTTTATACACACACACACACACACACACACACACCTACCCTTCACTTCAATAAAAAACAAGTACAAGCAATGAGGGATTTTAAAGGCTGGGGATAATGTCTGATGCTGACTTCACAATCTGAGGCTCAGTCATGAAGAATTTAGCTATATGGTTTTTGTTTGCTAGCTGGTTTGAAAAGTGCAATTTCCATTTGATGCAGCATGGCTTCCCTTCATCTTATTCTCCTGTGGCTAACATGGATTGTTATGGGTGTTGTTTAGAGAACAACTGCTTCAATGGCCACATTGGAACCTGAACAGAAGGAAAATCAGTAGGGAGTAGATAGAAAAAAGATGACAAATCTGAGGCCCATGAAGAATCTTTCCTATGAAGTGTCATTTTATAAAATGGATGACAGCATGCACATATACCTCCATTTTGTGGTCAATATGATTTTTTAACCTGTGGACTAACTTGGCTGAAAGTCAGGTGTTTCTATTTTAATACGTAATTGCCAATGTCAATGTTATCTCCTCCATCTTTAGAACTGGTTTTCTGTTTAGTGTTTATGAAGAAGTTATAAGAGACAATTAAAGTCATAAATTTCAAATATGGTACAATATTGAGTCAATATTTACAGGGATGTCTGATGAGTGAGATTGTGAGCAGGAATGATGCATACAAACCAGTTTAAGATGCATCCTTTGTAGTTCTGACCAGCTACAGCACAGTACTGACCGTATATAGTAAATAAAGCATATGTCCTTCACAGCGTGATCAATATCTTCATGTGGTGGCAGAAATGTTTGCCTCTTTTGTCTGCAAACTGGTTGAATTCATATTGATTGTCACTGATGTCTATATTAGTATGGGTGTGATATTACTTCCAAGTTCCAAATAAACAGGAGGGTTTACAGTAATTCATCATTCACCTTAGAGCTACTATAAACCAAGTTTGAAGAGTTTCACCATCTTGTTTTTTGTTTTTAAAGGCCAGTTGATAGTGGCTATTTGTCTGATGATGATGAGATATAAAGAAGGGAAATGAGGATGTCGGGGAAGAAAAAAAAAAAGAAAAAAGAAAAATATATTGAATGTGACGTGTCATTGTTTACTCAGGAAAAAAAATCGCCTCCTAGGAAACTGGAAGCATTTGTCCAACTGGCCGGTAGCTAGTAAATCAGTATTTAGAATGGGTGTATTCCATTAATATGGAATCAGCTTCAACTACTATCATGGGGAGGAGGAGGGAACACGCCTGTTTAATACACTTTTAGAAAATCCAATACAATAATAAAGAAAGTGAAAGAAAAATCCTAATCCAAAATCTAGATGCTGACTTCTTTTGAAATCAGACTGACCCCAAAATAACCAGCTGTGTGCAGAACTCTGGTCCTCTTGCTGTTTCCCTCCATCTGGAAGAAATATTCAAAATCCTCCACCTTGTTGATGCGAATAGAATATTTTTTACTTTAGTTGGGCTGTATTTAGATGGTTAAATGCATTGACTTTAAACAAACAAATCTGACTTGTCTTGGCATTTCATTCTAATCAGATCTACTCAGTTCTATTCATTTTTATTTGATGATGTAAATAAAGCTGACAGAAGGTAGAGGTAAGAGGTCATATCAGATGAAAGAATTTCCAGGGGACAGAGAATGATAACATATCAACACTTGCTTGACCAGAGGGTCACTGAAGGCAAGAGTGTTGTATGAGGTTCCCCAAACAATCCTGACTCAAACTGCAATATCCAATATTCTTCAATATACAGTATCAATATCCCACAATATTCCACTCTTGAAACTCATCAACTGTGATGTATGCAAACAGGAGCACTTGATTTTATTTTATATCTCATCATTGATCCATTGAACCTGTGTGTGAGTGAATGTGTATTATATACAATCACACAACACGCTGAGGATGGCATATTATCACCACTTACAAGTTGCAGTATATTTCGCCCACAACCGCATCAAATGAATGGTAATATTGCCAGGCTGCAATGTGGTAAGAGCATATGTTACCACTTGCTACCATAAGCCTCAACTATACCTCACTATAAGGTACATCCTACAAACCTGCAATTATCCCTATTATGCACATACATTGCCCACAGCAGTATTGAAACTGACATTATAGAAAACATGCACTTTAAATGCATTAATTTCACATCAGTTCAGCTTTCTACCAGTAATGTTTTATTTTGCCTCTCACACTGAGCCCTTCTCCCAAATCTCAAGGACCATTGTTACACATTAAGTCCAATTAAAGACTGACGGCTATTATTCTCACTGTATAATAGGCAAAGTCATTTTCATGGCACCATCTTCTCTAAAGGGTGTTCATGAAGTCTACAGAACAGATTGTGGAAGGGGGCTTTGAAGGATACAGTACTTTGGTTACTCTTTGACAGAACACTGCAAGAACTTGCACAAATATGCAGTCCATGTGTAGGAAGGATGGTTATTTATTGTAATTGAAAATTCCTTTAGCTGTTTGAATGGGTACAGTACATCCAGCAAGGTGTTCTCCTTCTGACACTTTTAGCAGGAAATAGTGGGTCTGAGTGACATTTTCAAAATCAAATCAGCAGATGAGGGCAGTTTGGTCCTTCTAGAAAACAAATTCCTCCCGGGAGTATATATAGAGAGGGAATAAAGTGTTTAATGGACATTTTGCCATTCAACGTGTACACTCAGGATCAAGGAAATATACGACTATCAGATATGACTATTGATGTGTGCAAAAACCCAAATCACTTCATTCATCCCTTCTGGTCATGATCCAAAGTATCTACCAAGCGTCTGTCTAATGAGAGAGGAAGGATAACTCCTAAACAGAGATTAAAAATCATAGTTCCCCATCAGAAAGGAAAGAAGAGCCTACCACCCATCCTATTCCTTTGGACTCTGCTCTCATAGCTTTCTTATTGCAGAGCAGAGCTCCTAGATGAGCTAGATCCGTTCCGATTCCGTATTGACTTGTAATTTATCTATTCATTCCTGTTGCTTGGGAGAAATAGAATAATAAACTGCTACATTTTTCTGTCTGGCATAGCATTGCAATGCTCTCTCTTTAAAGAACAGTGTACCATCAAGTAACTCATAAATTAGTTTCCTTTATTCAAATTAAGTTTGAGAGGGCTCAATGGTTTACCTTCAGAATGAAAAACTTGCCCCAGCAGATTATAGCAGAAGCTCTCCTGGCCCCACGTAATAGCCAGGTACGCTTTCTCCAGTGTATAGGATCTCTTGGGGAACAGCTTTCAGAAAGCAACAAGATTTTCTTTGGTCTCTTTTACTGGCGAAGTGGCTCAATAGTGTGGGATTCACACAAAAAACTCTTCAAAGATACAAAGGCCCTTTGGTCCAGGTATTATTGTCCTTTCCCATTTTCTTTTTAGTACAGCTACAAGAACCCCTTTGTTATGAAAAGTGAAATATTAATATTAGCAGTTTTCCAGTTCTGACATGGATGTTACATGAGGAATTATTGTAAGAGATGGATGGTTTTACTGCATTCTTTTATATTTAATGAATTTCAAGGAAGATTATGGGTAACAATTTGAATTTACAGATTGAATTCTTTATCCTCGAATGAAATAATCTTGTGGGGTTTTACAAAGTGTTTGCCAAAGTATCTAATTCTTCACCCACTGTTTTAGACATGTCATCTGAGGAATAGATACTGTGCCACACAGCAGGGCCTGAAGAACAGGCTAAAGAAGCAGATGAGGTTATATAGCAGTTCTCTTGGAAAACAAAATTTCCCATGGTAAAGTTTATGTCTGGTAATCAGGAGACACTGAGCAATTTAGTAATATGCCCATTAGTAGGCTGGAAGATAATTTGTCAAAGCTACATGTAAAAAAGTGGCTGATTATTACTGTGTTTGCTTATGTTGGTCTAGCTCCCAAGCCAGAGGAATAAGGAGAAATAAACCTAGAGATGGGAGGGGCAGCATTATATAACTGACAATCTTATTTTGTCTAATTATATATTCATGCTGAGTGAGGTTCACAGGAGCTGAAAGTTAATTTACAGATGTTGTCCAGTGATGTTTATGGTCCATGCACAGTTAGATGTTCTCCGATGACTAAGTATGTGTGAGGTACTGTTGTAACTGGAGTATCAAGTGCCATTCTGTTCCTTGTTACTGCAGAATTACTTTCTGTTGTAAGAGTTCTTGAAACAGGGTGGTTTTTTTTAAATAAGTGACATTTAATTGAGTTCTTTTAAAACCAATTATATGAACTAAGCCATAAAACCACCATACATTTCTTTTCATTATAGCATGTTCAATCTGCCTTTAACAAGTCTTGCTTCCTTGGCAAAAAGTTATCCCGCATATTATTTTAGCACAGTAAAACGGATCATTTTACAATATGACATAGTTTGCTTATACTTTTCATAAAACTCATTCCATGGCCTATAAGTATAAAGATAAAGGGCATCAAAATTTGTTTTAACACCCTCAAGCACCACAAAAATATAAGTATAATTGTTATAATTGTCCATCATACATGTTCTCCTATTTCAATTCAGTTCTATATCAATTCTATATGTAGTCTATGAAACTGCAATTCTAGCTATTTGGTCTTCAGACCAGTTTCCTCTCTTTTTATAAATAAAAGAGTTCAAAACTTTCAGAACTGTGTTTTGTATAAAAGAGCTGAAACCAGGACACCACTGTGTCCTTTTAATTCTTAGATGCAAAGGGTCTATTCTATTCCACTCAGGTTCTTATACCCCATGTCCACCACCCTGGTATCTGAGCACCTCCCAGTAGTATATTAAGAGAAGAAAACACTTTGTTTATGCCTTCTGAGCCAGTAGTTACAATTAGGAATAGATAAAACTAGTTCAATAAAATAAGGATCAACCTGAACTTTAGCCTAAAACTCAGACTGAACAGGAATCCTTTGTTGAAGTTCGTAAAACTTCAGTTAACTCTCTCTTTGTGCATAATATGAAGTGTGCGTGAAATGTGAAAATTCTTCTGTATTTCCTCATATGAGCTGAGAATTAAAGCATCAAAAATACCAAAAGAAAGGCTGTTCCGGTGGTATTTCCAGTGTGGCAGACATAACTCCCCTACCACCACTGGGAACATCAGGAAAAAACCGCACATGATCTCACAAGCATTTTAGCCTTCTCTAAAGCAAAGAAGGTCTGAGTATATATCCTGATTGAACTTCTGAAACTTTTGGACTGTGCCCGTCACGAGTAGATGCAATTTTTATAGCATTAAAAAGGTGAAAATAAAAGTACATTCAAATAGCTATATAGAACTGAATAGGCCAGTCTCTCACACATGGGTTGGAGATGAAATCAGATAAGAGGAAAATACCTGTACTGATGCTGTTTACTTGAAGCTGTATGTTTACTTCTTGCCAAATAAAAATGAAAAGATAAATAAATAAAGTTTCATCAAGTATCAAACCTGAAAAAGAAACTGAAATATTCTGTCTTTAAATTCCTGTTCATTTCAGGACATATTCTAATGACATTACCTGAACGGATTAAATCTTGGGTGGGCTATACATATAATCAAGGTGATACTGTTAGGGCCGACAATACTTATTTCTCTTGTTAGCTAAAAGGGTATGCATCGCTAGGTCCCCAACAGACAGTAAAAGTTAAAAGTAATTTATTTTATATAACATCTATATCAGAGAATGGAACACTGCTAATATGAACATAAACAATTGATTTGCTTTACAGAGGGAGTACATTCACACTGAGGGAAGCTCAAATATACTTTTCTGTTACATTACTCTAGTTACCTTTCATTCAGTTGTCCCTCCTGCTTTATCAAAGAAATGGGTGACCTTTCATTCAATTCTCCTTACCACTTATCAAAGAGATTTGTGTTCAGATACTAATTTCTACGGCCTAACTAGAGTTGGGCAAACATTTTTGTCAGAAACATTTTTTTTTTTTTAGGTGTGAATTGGGAAATGCAGATTTGAATCAACTGAAACATTTTGTGAATTCATTGAATTTTTTCAGCCAGGAAAAAGAAAAGAAGAAAGTTCTGAAAAAATCTAAATGTTTTGTTTCAACTTATTAAAAATGAAACATTTCTCTTTTTTAAAATAGAAAATGTCTTTTGGATTGAACTTTACTGCAATTATATTTTTTTTAACTTTTTTTTTAAGTTGCCCTGAAAATGAAATTTTGTCTACTTTTGCAGTTTGCTTAGAATAAATAAATTGTTTTGGGTCAACCTGAAATATTTTTTTTCCTGATGTTGCAGTCTGGCCACCAAACTGAAAATATCAGCTATTCACACAGCTCTACTCCGAATCCATTTAATCTTCTTTCTTAATCAAGGAGTAAGGTCGAGAAACTGAACTTGTGACTTCATTCATTTCCATGGCAACAGCATATGAAGTCACAAACACTACACGATTACAAATTCATTGTAAAAACAAGTGGAAAGTGGAGCTGGGTTTGAACCAGAATGAAGAATTTGAATAGCCTTAAGCTGTGGCAGGGGAGAGGGAGCAATTGAAATATCTATACAAACTAAATTGACCAAACAGCAAGTGTGAAAAATCTGGATGGGGGGGGGGATAATAGGGGCCTATATAAGAAAAAGACCCAAAAATCAGGACTGCCCCTATGAAAATCAGGACATCTGGTCACCCTAATACAAACCTGAATTTTGTGACTTCATGCTACCTCTGGAAAGAGAAGCTGGGTTGTGCGACAGAAAATGTTACAACAACAACACAGGGACACAAATGTTTTTCAATTCTCTCTTTTTAAAAAGTGTATCTCAGTGTGAAAATCCTTATCCTTAATGCTTCCTCTCTGTCATTTTCTATTACTTCTTCCAGAAACTGTAATCATTCTGTGCTGGGTGTAGCAAAATGCTAGTGGTGTTCTTTTACATTTAAGTAGGTCATTGTCTACAAGACCTGGCAGGATAGTATTCTAGCTGCAGGAGGCACCATCTGTACTTATCTCACTATATGCCAGATGATTCTGGCTTTGCTTGGTATGTGAAATGTTTTTACACCAAGTTGCTGAATGCAGATCATGTGAAACTCACTGCACAAAACGCTAGCAAATGCACCAAGTAAACACACTGGGGGAAAAAATTAAAAATCTCTTTCAATTCAATGGTAGGCAAAAAAGTATTTCAGACAGAAGTGTGGTTTTTAATTTGATGGATTTCCTTTAAATAGCCTATTTTACTTTTCAAATCCTAAATCCCTAAACTACAAAGTGAGTCATTTAAGAGATCCTTTTCTGAAGCGCAGATGGTATTGCCAACCTTGTATTTTTTTCTTATTAGTTTTTTCTCCCATGGCGTAGGTGAATTTAAACAATGTACTGTACAGTTTATCCACTCTACCTGCCTGGTTAGCATCCAGAGACTAAAGTGAGAGCAGCAGGAGAGATTTAGATTGAGATCTGACAGCAAGCTAGAGGTGCTGAGCTAGTAAACTCACAAAGATTGTACCTGAATACCAGACCAGCAAGTTGGAGCTGCTGAGCAGAAGACCACACATGGAAATTATCTGAGGGAGATACAGGTCCTGGGCCAATGACCTAAGAGGGGTTCGTGGGTGGACATCATTCCAAACAGCTGTAGCTGTAGAGTCAGTATTACTCAGAGGCCTATGTCATACCTGAACCAGTGAGGCATTGAACCAGTGAGTTCACAGAGCCCTGTCCTGTGACAACAAGATTGCAGTACTTCCCCAGAGACCTCACAGCACCCTATAACTTGAAAGAGTACCTCTAGCTTGCTGCTGGGATGGAGTCAGTAACATCAGGTAGATCTGACCCTTACTATCATTTTTGTCAGGACACTCATCTCCAACAGACACTTTCCACCCAGTGCAAAACCATGGCAAAGACTAGCGTCTTTGAAGTCCAGGGGGAGTTTTGAAGATACATAGCCACATTTTACTCTCATTACACCACTAAAGTTAAGAATGTGACAGAATTTAATCTGGGGAGCTGTGTAAATGAAATATTTAACATTAATTATTATGTCCCGGGGTTAAATTCTGCCCTCAGGTAAACACATATGCAACTCTACTAAATTCAATGGTGTTGCAAGGACATAAATGACAGCAAAATTTGGCTCCCTGACATATCAAGATGCAGATGGCACCATATGTGATGGATTTCTACTTGTATGCCAGATGTTCACAGCTGCATGTGGGTCACTTCTGATCCATGAGCAGAAAAAAATCCCACATAGTTAATTAGCATTTGGGAAGGGAATTTATTAAAGAGAAAGGCCAAGAATAAGTAAAAAAACTTGTTTTGCTTTTTCTTCTTGATATTGCCCTTTGCTTTGAAATTCTTCATAGTCCATCTTGGAAAAGGGGAAAATGTTTAAAATGATTTACCCATTCCAGGGAGAGGGGAAATTTCCAGATTTTATTGTATAAAACTTCTCTAATGCACAAAATAAGTTAAATGGTGCTTGCTAGCTATTTTTGTATTTGAAGGTATTCTTTTTATTCAGAGTCCTTTAATCTAATTATTTATCTATCCAGATTTGAATACTCACCACCTACTACAGACACATTTAAAAATTTATATAGTTGATGCGTATTGCTATTTGTAAAGGGTTCACTGTGGGGTTTTTGTTTGGTTTTTTTTTTAAGTTTTATTTGCTTCCTCTTTTCCTGCTGGGAATTAGCTTGACCAGATACTTAGTAGAAAGAGTCCCACACTTCAGTAGCAGGTGCCCCTTCAGTTCACATTGTAATAGTTTCATTTGTGGGATTTGAATGAATATTTCAGCAGATATCCCTAACTCTGACCGGCAAATTCACCCCCATTGGACAAATTGTATTACTGGCCTTAGAGGTGAAGCAGAGGACCACAGCCAGTGGTCTGCCAGTGTATCTCACAAAAAGTTGAATCACAGCACCTCAAACAGAACTTGGGCAGGAATGGAACTGATTAGTGGATGTCCACATAGATGCCTGAGGCAGAGAGGAAATTCTGGTGGTTCACTCGTAATAGTGAAGGATCGCTGCCATCTGTGGGCAACACTTAGTATCAGCACAAGATGTAATGTGCTGAAAAACAGATCTGCCAGTGGGTGAGTTCTCTGAGATGCAGAGATGAGCTGCCTAGAGCTACAGACAGCCATTTTTTTGATGTTGTTAAAATGACCTAAGTAAAATCTAATATGGATTAATGACTCAACATTTCCATATCATAGAATCATGGAAGATTGGGGTTGGAAGATACCTCAGGAGGTCATCTGGCTAATAGCATGGTATAAACTTTTGAGATCCTTGCCTGACAAATGCACACCCTGCTTCTGTATTAAACTCAGAGAAGAGACTACTGAGCTGTTCCCACTAAAGATTTTCACAAAGATAAAAAGGCAGGTAGAAAATTGTCCTTTCACAATGAAAAACTATTTTTATGAAATTCTTCTATGAATATAGGGAAGCTGTATAGAAATCATACACTAAAACGCTGATCACAATAAACTCTGTTGTCTGCCTATCCAGGGCCGGTGACAGGAATTTTGGGGCCCCGTACGCAGATCGTGTGGGCCCCCCCCGGCCAGTCTCCTGCTGCCCGCGCCCCCCCCCCCCCAGCCGGTCTCCCGCCGCCCGCGGCCCCCCCCCCCCCGGTCTCCCGCCACCCATGGGCCCCAACCCCCGCATGCGCCTGGCCACGTGGCCCCCGCATGCGCTTTGGCCATGTGGCCCGGCCGGGAGAAGCAAAGGGGGGCGGAGGGAGGCTGCTGGGTGCCGGGGGAGGGGGCTGATGAGCGCTGCAGTGGCTGCCCGGAGCCGCGCCTTGCTCACAGCCCCAGCGACAAGGGGGTACAGCAGCGTAGCGGGCCCGCCCCGGACTTCAGGGGGCCCCCTGAAGTCCGGGGGCCCGGTACAGCTGTACCCGTAGTACCCCCTGTCGCCGGCCCTGTGCCTAACAGCTACTCAGTAGCAGAAAATGCGGAGGCATAGTGGAAGTTGGGGTTGGTCCGGCTTTGAGCGGGGGGTTGGGACTAGATGACCTCCTGAAGTATCTTCCAACCCTAATCTTCTCTGATTCTATGATATGGAAATGTTGAGTCATTAATCCACATTAGACTTTACTTAGCCATTCTTTTGATGTTGTCAAAATGACCTATCTGTAGCTCTAGGCAGCCTTGTCATCCATTAGAAATACAGGGAGGGATAGATTCTCCCCTGTGGCTGAAGGTAGAGACAAGATTTGATGATGGGACTTTCCTCCTAAATTCTTGAGCAGGTCTGGAACCAGGATCAGATAGAGTGGGTAATGGGGACTGGATAGTCCAGCAGCTGGGACAGCCATTGAAATGAAACCAAGTTTGCACCAAAAAACTGAGCACCTATACTGTCCTTCCTTAGGTGCTTTGTTTAAGGGATGAGCATGTGTTGTACTAATTTGTTTCAAAATTCAAAACTAGCAGGGTTTACATCACAAAATTCACCAGTGAAAGCCCTGAAATGCGAGTGTTCCCACAATTAACCAATTGTTCTTCTTTCAGTAAAAGTCAATTCATGTTTCCTACTCACCTTGGCACTTAATAAAAAGGAAAATGCTTTAAAATGCATGTGGCCAAAAAACTCTATAACAACACAGATGGTAAGGTCAGAAGGGACCAGCCTATCATCTTGTCTGACCACCTCTATATCAGAGGCCACCAGCATCAGCTAGCACCTGCACACTAAACTGAACCGAACTGAAATTAGACCAAAGTATTACAGCCCACAGGAGACTACACTATTAGGGCCCTACCAAATTCCCGGCCCATTTTGTCAATTTCATGGTCCTATGATTTTTAAAATGGTAAATTTCATTATTTCAGCTATTTAAATTTGAAATTTCACAGTGGTGTAATTTTAGGGGTCCTGACCCATAAAGGAATTCTATTAATATGCTGCTTGTGCCACTTTTGTGTTCATATGGAGCTCTACTCCTTCCTTCTGCAAGTCCCCTCCCAATGGAGCTATCCTGTAGTACTCAGGTTCCCCAGGGCTGGGCTCCTCCAGCCCCAGAATCAAATGAACACAGGTGCACACACACATGCACACCAACAGAGCAAGTCTGAGCGGACTGGGTCAATCAGCACTCCCAAGCTGCCACCCTTATGTGACCCTGTTCTCAATAGGCTGGGCCAAGCAGCACTTTCAGCTGCCACCCTTATATGCCACAGCTTCTGCACGTTCCTATCCCCACTTTCGCATTACAATTGTACTGGTAGTAACCCACGTAATGAGCAAACCCCATGTCACCTCCTGGTTACCGGCCTTAAGAACATAATTCCCTATAGATGCCTAAGTTCTTAAATATTAGATCTACATGCATTTTGCAAAGATTATGACACCCAGCGGGCTACCTGCTCTTGGCCGAGACCTCACACGCCACCCTGTGGTGAATTATTATGCATATATCCAACCTAAGTGATCCCTGTAAAACTCTATGCACCCCCTTTCCTTCCCCATGCCCTCTTCCAGTTGGCACCAAGAGGCTCTAAGTCACAGTTATGGATTGTCTCTCGTTTAGTACTGGAGGAGAATTGACAACTGCCTTTCAGAGCAGGTACTGCTAATGTTATCTAGTGTGTTTTTGTGGTTCCATGAAAAAGAAACTGCCCATCCATCAGCACAATACAGGCCTTTTACTTTAGCCATGGTGATATATATGTAACTGAGCCCCTCTCCGCTCCCTAAAAAGCTAGAAAAAATGCAGTTCCTCACTGCTAATCTCCCTTCCCCCAACCTCTCCCCTTCATTCTGCAGTTGGAAAGTGAAAACAGAATCTTAGTTCTGTTTTCTTTCTCCTGGTAATCCTCTGTCAAGAGGCTGTCTGTCACTCTCTCCACCTCAATGAAAACATCATCAGCTTTTTCATTTTAAGTGTTGACTTGAGAGACAAACCAGCCCTCATTTGTACCTTAATGTGCATCTAGAAAGTGTTTTAAGATGTCAGGTTACACTCAGCAAGCCAATGCCCAGTGGGTTGAAAGGCTTAGATGGAGTTGGCCTCTCAATTACAAGTTTATTGATTTGATACAGTTTCTTTTGTTACTTCTGAAATGGGGGGCATGGGGATGGGAAGATCTAGATTAATAAAAGCATGAAGTAAAATGCACATGTAAAATGCAGTAAACAACAGGGGAGGAGCCATTTGCACTAATGTTGGGATTTCTAAGAAAGCATACTGAGGTGTTGTGAGAAAATAATGAAACCCCCTTAAAAGCACAGCAAAGCTAGAAAATTCTGAATTCAAAGATCCTTTAAAAAAAGTCCCATTGCGGTCCAAAGCATTCCTGTATGTGCGATCACATTTCTCAGAAAATACCACAACATACTGGAAGTGCTATGAGACTAAAGAAACTGTAATGTCCCTTTTTTGTTTTAAATGGACCTGGATGACTTTCACTAAAAACAGAAGATGATGTACTTGAACAGTTTACACTTGAGAGAACACTATGGATGGATCTGGTTTAAATGCTCCACAGTGGTCTGTACTAAAAGTCATTGTTTACCAAGAGTTACTATTTAGTGGCCTCTGACACTTTGGAGTGTGTTAGTTATAATAGGTCTTTTCTTTCTCTAACTTTTACTAATTTATCCCTGAAAGAGAAGTGGAGGCTAGTTCCTTTCCAGATTTACAGTGTCTGTGAATAATAAAAGAGGTTGATGAAATTGTATGGATGGTCATGAATAACAGAATTTCAGACTGCTCAGTTTATTAAACCAGTGGACAAGAAAAGATGGTGGACAGTCTGATTTAAAGCACAAACTGAACATAGCATTCTGGGATGATCAGTGTGGTGATGACTGAAAGAAACAAGTAGCAGCCACGTGTATGGCAAACATGCTGAAGAGGATTTATGTGACTGTTTAAGGGTAAGTCCGAACATATAGACATTGTCTTCATTCTCCTCTCACAACAGCATAACTTGGACTTGATTTCCACCCTTCTACGTGAGAGTCTAATCACTGCTATGATTTAGCACAGTTGCTAATGCAATGCATTTTGGCAGGGTCCTAAAATACTCAAATGAATGACAATCCAGGGATAATTATTCTCATGAAAGTGATTACAAATATTAGAAGGAAGATGTGTTTAAGTAGTAATTATTGAGCTGGAGAAGTAATGTTGACAAATACTGGCTATACACAGATATAATTAGGTAACTAATTATATAAAGACTGCTTTCGCTACTACTTTATTTATTAGATCCACTAACGTAAGATCACTGGTGGAGCTGAAAGTTTAGGATTTTTATATCCTTATATTTACTTCATTCCACATCACTTTTTAAGGAGAATTACTTAAGGGACACCATTTAGTGGCAATATTGGAAAAGACTAAAGCATCCAGTCCTTTAGAATAAAGCTCAAATTAATCTTATATGTATGTGGCTAGTTCAAGATCATACACATGAGGTCTAGTCTTACCTCAACCTAGGGAGAGATGTGTTTCAACATGTGTAACTTCCATGAAATTAATTGCTTTTGTAGCAACAAAAGAATAGTCTCACTATAGAGTATAGTAGGATAGCTCAAGCATTACAAATATATTTTCTCTCTCCATGGATCTAGCCTAAAACAGTGAAATAATGGGCCTTATTCATTACTGTATCACTCCTGTGAAATACCATTGGGATATTGGTCATACATTACAAATATGTTTATAATGGATTAATAAATGATAAAAAGATGTTTTAATAAATGCTTAATCAACTGCTATAGATTGTTAGAGCGTCCAACAAATCAATAAGTTTCTTATAACCATGGATTATAATAATCTATAACACATACTATTCCTGCCTGTAATCTTCCTATAACATCTGTTAATCATTTATCATCATTTCATAAACCATTTATAAGTGTAACCTTAACACAAAGTGTGACAGATACTTTGCATTTGTAGAACATGCTCCTTTCAAGGAACTCAAAGCACTTTGCAAGCATCAGTTAGTTCAGCTTTATTAGTCCCACATGTAGTAGGCAACTATTATCCACATTTTATGAATAAAAAGACTGAGAAAGAGCAAGGTTAAGTGACTTGCCCAAGACAACAGAGTGAGTCCATGGCAGACCCAGGAATAGCACTCAGTCCTTTTAACTCTGTTTTAACTACAAGCCCAGACTTTCCCTGAATACTCATCACTATTTTGCAAATACAGTTAGGCCAGTAGTTCCTGTGCTCCCTCTGATTTAAAGTGGCCTCTGACACTCTGGAGTGTGTTAGTTATAATAGGTCTTTTCTTTTTCAGGTCCAGAGATTGCCATAAATGAATGGACATTTTCTTATTTAAAGGGGGATTTTTTAAAATAGCTTCCTGTTCATTTTGGTTGATAAACAGATTCTTTTTACAAGATAGTGGTTGGCGGAGTCAGTGCCATTAAACATAACAGTAATGGCCTTTTAATGTAACAGTTAAGAGTTTGCTCATGACCAATCAAAATTCACTCATGTTTTGTGTTCTATGCTTAGAAACTTGGCAAGTTGGTGATCAAAACGCTGGTAAAATATGAGTTAAAGTTCCAAATTTCTCCTTAGGTGTTGAGATAAGTAGCATCTCTTATCGCAAGATACCAAGCAACTGAATGCAGAGCATATGAAACCTGGGTTGGGCAGAATAACTACAGAACAGCTATTGGGTGGAGTTCAGCAAGCAGTTTTAAATATTCAAGATTTGAAGCAAGGCACATTTAATGATGTTTTATCATGAAATTAAAATGTTTGTGATGTTATGAATTCATTTAAGAATGTTTAAGAATAATCGAAGACGACTTCCTGATGTTTTAGAGAACCCAAAGGAGACAGCAGGATGGTCAGCATTAATTCCACTGTGGTGAAGATGCATTAAAGCAAATAGAAATTAGAATCTATAGAGTGTATGCTGTTAATACTTTGAAAAAGTGGAAACCTCTTTCATCACCTCTCTTTAATGAAACAGTAAAATCCCAGGGTGGCTGAGCTGAGGTTTCCAGAGTCATCTGTGTGCACCTGAGTTTATCTTGGTTAAATGACAACAGAGCTCATGAGCATAATTTACATAAGAACACATACATAGTGCACATAAACTAAGTAAAACAGAACTAGGCTCAGCACAAATTTCGCTCCATCAGTGGAAACCGACCTGCTCCAATGCCCTGTCAGACCGCCACTCAGCTGAGGACAAACAGTATGTTGTTTGTTCAGACAGGGATGGTTTCTTTTCATATGTATATAAAGCACTTAGTGCAGTATGAATGCTGCATTACAAAAATAGAAGAATGGTGGATGTGATGAAGCATTCAGATTAATCTTTTCTTATGTGCATTTTGAGGTTCACAATAGATAGAAAATATTCAGTCTATTTAATGTTAACATTGAACGCACTACTCCAGCAAGTTCAACATGGGAATTATGAGCCGGATGAAATAAGTGTTAATTTGGTGAATTCTTGTACAAGATCCTCTTTCAATACAAGTAATTGAGGTGTGGACACTGGGCCTCATGAAGGGGCACGTCTGTCAACATTGACAAGATTAGGGAACACATGCTTTGAAATGGTGGAAAGTTGATCTCTCAAGGTATTTTGGTTCCTTCAACACAGTTTCCAGGGTCTCAGCACATCTGTAAGCAGGTTAAATTCTACTTTACCTCTCAGGGAGACTATATAATAAATGAAAACAATTGGAAGAAAGAGAGAAAAGACTGATTTTACCATAATTCTTCAAGACTGCAATGCCTCTCCTCTATGTAGTGGAGATGGCTGAAAGGACCAGCTGACCCCAGGTGAACTGAGCAGAAAGGAGGGATCAGGCCACTGACTTCAGGGGAGATTTTGGGGCCTAAATCCTGGAGAAGAGAAGGGAGTTCATTGCAAAGGTGGTCTAATTCCACCCCTGCAAGCAGACCTTGCAATGTTCACTGCATAAACCACATAAGAACTGAACCCTGCAGGATTGAATAGCTTTATAAAGCCCAAACTTCACATTGTTATTCCCCAAGGTAAAGTATAGAAGTTAGGGAAAGCATTTTGTAGCTATAGAAATTATCATAAAATTCAGCTCCAAAATATCAAAAATGTCACCTTTTTTCATAAGTTTGAAGAAAATAGCAAAATAGGTTCTGGCATTACCACATGAGAGAGAATTTTCTTCCAACAGCTTTTTTCATCTAAATCATATGAAAACCCCTGAAGACAGGATGAGCCTCTCTCCCCTACATGTAGACCTGAAGAGGTACCAAGACTCTTGACCCAGGAGGAAATAAAGAGGTGCAGCCCCTAAAACATGTTTAGGCCACTTGTATTTCCAAATGTGTTCATTTTAATAAACCAGCTTTTCAGTGCCCTGACCTTTGGACCCAAACTCATTCCCTATGTAAGTGTTGGCATGAGAAAGCTTAACGGCAATAAAAAAAGACTACTTTATACTTACAGCATCTTTCATCTGAGGATGACGAAGGATTCATACATAGGAAGTGATCCAGCCCCTCAACACTGCTGTGAGGTAAGGATGCATGGAAAAACCGAGGTAGAGAGAGGGTTAGGCCAAACTTCTCAAATATGGACAAAAATGGAACTACTGACAGAGTAAGGTTTTACTCAGTGTTTGTAGGGATAGGAATATTGGGCCTCTACTGGGAGCTGTTGGTGCAACAGCTCTGGAAACCAGGCCATTTATTTAGAGGTTTTGTCTGGATTTTAGTGCCTAATTTTTACCACTCATGTTTCAAAATGGCCTCAGTGACTTCGGGCAAAGGGCCGGATTCTGATTCCTTTACATTGCATAGTATCTTACGCTTTGCTCTCAGTATGTCTGCTCCAGTAGTAAAGTGCCACTCAACATGAGCCACTCAGAATCTAGCCCATAGTGTCTTCATATCACTTGTTTACATGGCTACCATATTCACAGATACAAAGAGCAGGGTTAAATTGCTGAAAAGAATAGAGGGTTTTTTAAAAGGTTTAATGTACAATTTATCACTTTTTAATCTCAGTCTTAAACAAGAAAAAGAAAAAGGGGGAAGGGAAAAGTGTCTCTCACAGGTGTGTGAGAGACATCACAATTGGTTCAGCTCTAAAAAGAGAGCAAAGTGAGTTATAATTTTCTTCTGCTCTGCTCGCTCTCTTTCTAAATCTAATTATGGCAGAAGTGAAGCAGCTTTTCCGTGTCAGAGCTGACACAATGATAGCTTAGCTCTGTCAAGAGAAGGGAAACAGTTTGCTACATGCCTGCCTGACACTCCTCATTAACGTCTGTGAAAAAGGAGCACTGAAAGGGAAGATGAAATAAGAAAAACTAACTTATTCTTCCTGCAGTCATTCATCAAGAGCTTTAGTGGCAAAATTGTCCCAAACTTGCAATGTAGCCTCTTGAAACCGGAGCTGACTTCTTGCTAAATTCCAATATTAGTCACAGTTCTGTGGTCACAGCTTTTATTCTGTTGTTGTTGAGTTTCTCATGACTATGACAAGTTATTTTGTAGGGTTGTAAGGAAAGGTACTGTAGTTTAGACTATTGTTTGCCGTTCTCTATTACAGGTGGCCACAGAATGTGGTATGGGGACCAGGGTTGAGAGGGGGAATAAAATGATCTCTCAAGGTTGACAGATGCAGAACTTTCTGAAGGAGGAACTATGCAGGCAGTGTCACAAGTGAAGGGGAACTTTTCAACACCCTCGAAAGGAGAAATATTAAAAAATATAGCACTGTGTCATGGGTTACTAACAACTTCACTCACAAACAGCTACAGCCAAACAACCCTGCTTGCATAAGCTTGTTAACAGTGAGAAATACAGCTGATCAGCATGTCATTTGAAGATGATTAATGTTCAGGGGTTCTGACAGCATAAAAGGAAGGAAAATTTATGTATCCTTTGCATTAAAGAGCACCTGCTTAGTCACAATGCCGAGTTATCTGGGGATCTGTCATGGAACCAGCAGTAGCTGTTTAGCAGGGTTTCTGCATCGGGATACGCAATACAGTGGGTCAAGATTTACCATGTTTGGGAAGTAAGCATCAAGAGGGCAAGGGTTCTGGATGTGGGATCCCAGTTTACATCCGACCCACAGTGGCAGTTACCAAAAGCCATTACAATTTAATAGTTTATTTGGAGGGAACTAGTGAACTCCTTCCTGTTCCTAGTGATGAGTATCCACATCCACAAGCACCAGCGCACTTGCTGGTGATCATAACAGAAAGGCCATTGATTCCAAGGACATAGAGACCAAACCGCTCCATCAGTGAGGGACATTAAAGAGCATCAAGGTACACTGACGAGGACGCTTGCGTGGCTATTGCCACTGTCCATCTGCTCTGTGATCAACAGAGGCCAACGGTTTGTGTCAATCTAAGAACTAAAGCGCTGAATTTCAATAATGTTTACAAAATATACACCAAGATGAGCCAAATCCCACAATCCTTACTCAGGCTTCAGTTGGGCTCCCTGATCCATAAGCAGAAGGGACTTTTCCATGGAAGGTTATGACGCCTCCCACATGGAGGAGATAGCTGATCCTTGTCTCCATAGCACCATCTTCTTTTTCATGGAGGCCTCTCTGTGAATGAGAGGCTCTGCAGAATGAAGGGGTGTATGTGAGAGGGCAGGCCAGGTGTGGGGCTAAAAGACCATGCATCCTCCACTCTAGCAGCCCTGTGGACCTCCTCATGGAAAGCTAACATACCCAGGATGTGTGTGTGGTGGAGGGTTCACCCTTCCTCTCTGCAGTGAGGTCTCTGGTTAATCATCAGTGAGCCCCACATTTTCAGGAAGTGGATGGATGGATGGAGGTGATGTGTGGATACCAGAACTTGTGCAGAAGCACAAGGACTCAGATACAAATGGATCTGGAAACCATCAGGGTTTGGGACTATATCCATGGCCTTTACTTCAGGGACCAACTTTACTCTCCCCATGGAGCAATTAGGGAGGAAAATTCAGAGAACTGAGTGGATGTCACCTGTTTTTAGTTAGGTTCAAGAATAGCAGCCGTGATAGTCTGTATCCGTAAAGAAAGCGAGGAATACTTGTAGCACCTTAGAGACTAACTAGTTTATTTCAGCATAAGCTTTTCTGGGCTATAGTGAGCTATAGCCCAGGAAAGCTTATGCTGAAATAAACTAGTTAGTCTCTAAGGTGCTACAAGTATTCCTTGCTATTTTTAGTTACTATTCCCTCCCTCCATCACCATTCTCATGGATGACACAGCAACCTAAGTGAGAGCCATGCCAGGACTAGTGTAGAGCTCTGCAGCTGGACCAGGCTCTCACTGGTCCTGCGGGACCTGCTGCCATAATAGCAGGAGCGGGTGGGATTGCAGAGCGGAATAGCAGTAGAACTAAAAATAGTCTGGCACAGAGCTCTATCCTGAGCCTCAACTTTTACTCAGACAAGACTCTCATTTCAGCCAGCGTGAATTCTGCCTCAACAAGGACAGTGGAAAAAAACTGAACAGGGACTTTGGAATTTGGCCTTATATTTTTAAGATTTATAAGGAGTGGACGGCTAGCATGCTGCTGTGACCTTACAATGATCCACAATTCAATACTCCTGGAGTGTATGTGTCTTATAACCAGGGCAGGCAACAGAAATTTGGGGGCCCCCTACTCCGATAGTTTGGGGGGCCCCCAGCCCAGCTGGGGCCCCCCAGCCCAGCCGACAGCGGATGGGGGCCCCCCCAGCCCAGCCGGGCCTCCCCCGCCCAGCCGACAGCGGATGGGGGACCCCCAGCCCAGCCGGTGCTCCCCGCCCCCCCGGCCAGCTGGCGGCAGCGAGAGCGGCGTGAGCCGCCCTTTCTACCCCCCCCCTCCCTCCCCCGGACAGCGCTGCTGCCGCCGGCCAGGCTCTCTGCTCCTGCCGGGGCCAGGCGCGCTTGTTCGGGGGAGAGCCGTGCCGCCTCCCCGCCCCTTCCCCGCTCTCCAGGTCCGGCGACAAGGGGGGACACAACGGGTACAGCGGTTGTACTGGGGCCCCCCTAAAGTCGGGGGGCCCGGTACAGCTGTACCCGTAGTACCCACCTGTCGCCGGCCCTGCTTATAACTTAAACTACCTACAAGTGGACTGAGACCATTTTGAATGAAATATCCGGGGTACAGCTTTGGGTAGAGAAGAAATCAAGAAAAATATGATGAAAAGTACAAGGAACTAAAACAGTAAAAAACTTCCATATCAGCAAGAAGAGAAAGGGTGTGGGGAAGTTAAACACTTGATTAGATGCCAAGTCTATGTACCTGAAGTAATTCAACACTGATAAATATGATTACATTTCACTATCTGAGATTGAATATATTGTTTGCAATATAATCCCCAGGAAATAAAAGTATTCAAGTTATAAGTTACATACAAAAGAAAGAACAGCCTGAAAAACAAAGGGCACACTTAGCGTGAGAAGGTTAGTGCACCTCTGAGAGATCAAACACAGTGGTATAACATCTGCTTAAATCTGGGTGAGTTCCTGCTTACTTGTTCGGCAAATTACTGAGGGAAAGACTTTGGTAGCAGGTGTCGATATAACAATACTACATTTGGCTGTGACTTTTCAACTCTTCTTAAGTGAGAAAGATGAGGCCTCGTCATTAAATGAATGGCAAATCTCCCGGAGATTCAAAAAATATTACTGAGTCATTAGTGGCACTCTTCGTTGTAGAGTCAATATTAAACCTATGTCCCAGGAAGGCCTAAAATATGAGAGGTGGGGAAAACGCTGCCTTAAGCTCCTTTTCCTTTCTATTTTCACACTGCAGTTTCTTCAGTTGGTGCTACTATTATGATCTGAGTGAAGACACAGCATGGAATAGAGTATTGACCTCAGAGGTCAGAAACAGGCGGTACTGACCTCAGTTCTGTCATGGAGGTACTGTGTAAGTCTCGGGACAGTTTCCACATCTAAAAATGGACATGGCAATGCTTACTGGCCGGCTTCACTAAGAGCAGGGTGAGGATTAATTGGTTAGTACAATCATTTTGAGCACAAAGTTCAATGGCCTCAAGTCCTTATATAGTGTGCAGCAAAGGAAGGGGGGCTACAAATGTGACCATTTATTGTATTGCATGTTATTTTAAGTCTTGTCAAGAGACAAGACAATATGTGAGACAGAACAAAAATGAACATGCTTATCTCTTATTTCTGGATGGATTAATCTTTTCTGGACATGAAAGATTTTGTGATCTCAAAACCGAAATAAAACTGTATTTAAGTATCTTTTTTTGTCCTTGGTAATCCAAATTGTTTAGTCAGACACTAACAAAGAAGGAAGACACATTTTGCCTCTCCTTCAAGTAGGGAGCAGGTTAAAAAATCCAGAGATCCAGCTAAAACCCTCAATTCTAACCAAATCCACTTGGTCTAGGTATGAGCCTTGCTTTAAGTGGTGATAGGTTCAAATCTTGGACAGCTCCTTGCAAAGGCTGGGAATAATAGTACTTCAATACTCAACATTTTTATTATTAATATTGACCTACATTTTAAAAAAAACAGGAGTGCTTTTTGGTGCCCACCTTGACACACCTTCAAGAGGCTTGATTTTCCAGGGGGCAGTTGTTCAACACTTTCTGAAAATCAACCTCTTAAAATGTCTCGTTGGATATCGACACACTAGGCACCAACAGTCACCTTTGAAAACAGGCCATTATCATTGTCCATGGGTAAAAATTTCAAAAGCATCTAAGTTACTTCAGAGCCTAAGTCCCAATGAATTTCATGGGACTTAGGCTCCTAAGTCATGGAGGTGTTTTTGAAAAAGTGGCCCTGCCTTGTTATTTTCTTCAGTATTAAGTTTCCTACTTACTAGCTCTGCTCCGCAGGGAGCTGTGTGTCACGTTTCTCAGATGTATTTATTACTTTCCTGTTTATACTCAAACAAAGATCTTGAACTCTATCTTGGTTGTAGTCAAACTGGAGAAAGCTAGTTTACCCTACAGCTATAATTAAAATGGTCCTTAAAATATATCCTCATTAGTAAATCTGTGGATTAGAACATTTGCTGTTTACTCCAGTAACATGCCTTGTGGAAGAATTAATTGCCAAAGTAGATAGGATATGTATTACAAGTATGCATTAAAAGTTGCAGTAAAAGTATTGCCTCTTCTGCCCACGGTGTACAAATTTTTCACACACCACATGACTGAAGTTGATGTTAATAAGATTTACATGTAAAATAACTACAGTAGTGTTCAATGACATTGGTGAAATTCAAAGCCTTCCTCTAGCATATACTATAATATTTGCAGTAAAGCAATAATCTACCTACTCATTGGACACTACTGCTTATTGTCCAGATCCACAAAGGTATTTAGGCTCCTAACTTCCATTCATTTCAATGCAAATTAGTAGCCTAAATATCTTTGAAGATCTGGCCCTATGCTCTTTGGGAACATAAACTGGGCACAAGCCAACAATATGTTTTTTTTAAAAGCTAGATGCAAACACACACATCTAGGAACAAAGAATGTAGGCCAAACTATGCTAGGAAACAGTGACTCTGAAAGAGATTTCAGGGTCGTGGTGGATAATCAGCAGAACATGAGCTCCCAGTGTGATTCTGTGGCCAAAAGAATTAATGCAATGCTGAGAGACATAAACAGAGGAATTTTGTGTAGAAGTAGAGCGCTTAGTTTATCTCTATATTTGGCACTGGCGTAACCACCACTGGAGTGATGTGTCCAGTTCTGATGTCCATAATTCAAGGATGTTGCTAAATTGGGGAGGGTTCAGAGAAGAGCTACAAGAAAGATGAAAGGATTAAAAAACATGCCTTATTGGCTCAAGGAGCTCAATCTGTTTTGTTTAACTAAAAAAGTTACAATCTTGATTACAATCTCTAAGTACCTACACGGGGAACAAATATTTAGTAATGGGCTCATCACCCTAGCAGAAAAAGATACAAGATCCAACATCTGAAAGTAGAGCCTAGACAAATTCAGAATGGAAATAAGGCATACATTCTTAACAGCGAGAGCAATTAATCACTGGAACAATTTACCAAGAGTAACGGTGGATTCTCCATCAATGACAATTTTTAAATTGAGATGTTTTTCTAAAAGACCTGATCTAGGAATTATTTGAGGGAAGGCGTGCGTGGGGACCTGGGGGTTATTTTGGCCATAGCCTCTCTATTGTTGGCTCATGAAGTGACTGGTCAGAGAGCCTGCATGTAACTACGGCTGGGGTGTCCCCGCCTGTGTGAATGCTGGTGGAGGTATAGGATTGGGAGCAGGTTTGCAGCTTGTCACAGAAGCATAGTGTGAGAGGGAGCCCAGGCTGGTGAGTCAGAGGGCTCAATGGTACCCCAATTCCAGGTGGCACCCCAGGAGGAACCCATCACAATTTCATATTCACTATGCCCACTATGTGACTCCTCCATCTGATCTCACAACTACCAAGGATTTACGTCTGCAGCAGCACCCACAGCGTTGCCCTATTATTGCTTCTCAACTCGGATATACATTTGGCTGTTCACTAGGGACAGGACTGTCCCCTTTACAATGATCTATACTTTGTGTTGTCGTCAGTAGCAACAGCTACTCAATGGGACTGTCTTCAGACAGCAACATGCTAACGTTTGGTTTAAGTTTAGGCTCTAACATGTAGATTATCTTCTATCTTTTACCTTACCTATTTTTGTATGCAGCTTCTTCTATAAATTTCTGGTAAAAACATGCCAAATTTCGCAGGCTCTTTATTTAGCTCAAAATATAAATTTCCTTTGTACATGTAGCCTTTATTACAGACAAACTGGTGATGGAGATATGCAAAAAACCTATTTGTTAAAACTGCCAAAAATGAAACTGTTTTGATCATAGTTTTGAAAGTCAGAATATTTGAGAAGTCTTTTTTCCAGGTGAAACACTACCTTTCTTAATGAAATTATGAATTTTTTAAATTTAGAAAAGAAATTTAAATTTAGAAAAGAAAAATACAAGGAGTTGTAAGTAGGGATGAGAGGAGGTTAAAAAAAGGAAAACTGTGATGGATTATCTAAGAAAAATTCCTGGCAAAAAATTTGGAGATATTTTTATAAAGGAAGATGATGGAAAACCCCAGCTCTTATTATATTTAAAACTTGACTCCACTTAGGAGGTAAAATTATTATGGTGTTTGCCTCTCTCTCTTGTTCTCAGGTTAGATCAAGATAAGCTCTTGGAGGAAGAGAAACCATCTTTGTCTGTCTAGCAAACTGCCATGCATATTCATAACCGATAATAGTTAATACAATTCCTGCATTGACACAGTATAGACTAGATGATCTACTTTTTCCACATTTCTACAGGGCTAAGGATATTTGTGGTTTATTTTTTTTAGATGAAAGCAGATGGTCCGAAGGCACCCAGATATGTGCAGTAATGAGAACATTTGTATATTTTTTGTGTAAAGACAAAAGCAAATACCAGAAGCCAGAGTGAACAGCTGGCTTCTTGGATAAAGGATGACAAGATTCACCAGATGGGAAGAGGAGAAACAGTGAAGTATGAACTGACACAAACTCCTTCAAGCATACCAGAGGGTCCAGCCACACTTGATGTGCTGGTGGTACACCTGGGAGAGTTTACAAAAGAAAAAGTTGGGAAAGTTATCATTTGGAGCCAGAAATATTTCTTACATATGACAATGTGGAACAGAACTTCAGTGGCCTTCTGCAATAGTAAGACTCCGGAAGGCTTTGAAGTCAAAGTATGAATGCAAAAGCAGCAAATCATTGTAGGAGTCAAAACAGAGAAGGCAACATTCACAAGCATTTTTAAAATAGGCAAGAAGTTAGATAGGATGTCACCCAATAGAGTGCATATTTGGGGAAATTATATGAAAATATTTAGTTTGTCATTTCAGAACATGGTTTCATTTGTGGAGTGGTTAGTGGAGATATAATGACAATCATTAAGACCTTAGTTGTCCATGTTAAGTGAGGTGATGACCTCATCTCCAAGAACAATGTGGAATTAATGCCTGTTTTTAACTCTTTGGGAAGATCTAACCCATTGAAGACTTGGTCTAATGAGGTTAGATTGAACTAAACTTTCCTTATCTGAGAGCTGGTTCGTTACGGCAGCATTGTGGGGTATAAGAGGCTTTGTCAAGTATATACAATAAGGCTTGTAGTGTTGGTGTCCTTTCAGCTGGAATGAAACAGAAGATGGAACCAAAGACACTAGTGATACCACATAACACCTCTCCAGCCCATAATGCTATCCCCACAGCATACATGAGCACCTCTCCTTTCAGAAGCATGCCCCTGGTCCACAGAAGAGATTGGTCTCCCAGCAGCTATTGCATGTGATAGTGTTGCAGTGGAATTAGCCTGTGCTTTTCGATGTTTACTACCAGTATTTACATAAAGAAGAGGAGAGGAAGATAAAATATGCACTATACCTTTAAAACATTAAAGTGAAATTTCTGTTGGAGCTGGGAGAGCAATTGGTTCAGTGCCTCTCTCTTTGGGCAAATTCTCCCTCCACTCCCATAGCTGTCATAACAGATGAGTGATGAGTAAACCTCAAATGGTTTGTGTGGTTATCCAATGGTTGTCTGAATCATGAGTCTCCATCCAGAATTTGACTGGAAATCTCACCAGAACAGTCTGGGCGTATAGATGCACGAAATTTCAGATACTTCCTGCTTCCACTCTAGGTGGAAGTTTCTTCCAAGCTATTTGCTGAGATTAACTCCTGCTGGTTCAAATTAAGACACAAGAGCAAGCGTACATTAATGAGAAGCAGTTAACACCGGAGCAGCTACTTGAAAAATTAAGTTGACGCCTCACATTTTCCCCAGATCATTTCTCTTTTACTCAAAATAAATCTTCCCTGAAGTTAGAGATGTAGCTCCAAGTTTTTTCTTTTGTGAAAAATGCTTTCAGACATCATATTAATCACAAGACTATTCCATATATAAACATCATTCAGACAAATGCTTTGGGAAGCAATAAAGAAAATTTGTGCATTAAACCACAGACATATGGACCAATAATCAGATGCTGAATTACAGTAATTGTTCATTAGTTTTATTTTGTTTTTTCAAGCACCACAAATTCTTTCAGTATATCATTGAAAATAGGAAGCCACTACCAAGAAGTATTTATGAAAGCCCAGGCTTAGTTCACTCTATTAGGAGGAAGGCAGATGTTACTGTGAAAGAGGATCTAAGGTCTATCAATGTTTTATTTTATTGTAAGAGAAATTAATATGGCTACCCTTGTGTTCAGCAGAGATTGAGACTGGGCATATCATCCAGAGAAAAGAAAAATGGTACAGACCAATAAAGAAACTGAATTCAGAGATTTTAACATACCAAACTTACAGACAGGAGAAATAGAAAATTCCAGAGATAATTAGGAGAAAATTCCAGATAATTAGGAGAAATCATGTGGTTTTCCTCCTAAATTCTTAATCAAAGACCTCTTTGGGTAAATATTAACAAAACACCTTGATATGTTAATGAACTGTAACTCCTGACCAATGCATAGGCAGCCATGAGAGGCATTTTGGGACAAGTAAGTTGTCCCATTTGTAGGGATTTGGAAACCAGGGCATGGGGACAGCAAAAGGTGCTGGTGTCTAGTCAGCAAGCAATTCTGACAGGCTGACCAGAGGTCTCAGACAGCATTGCTTCAAGAAGTAAGCTATTCACTTTTCTTTTTCTTTGTGTAACTAAGCTGAAAATGCCCAGTCTAGTTTAGTTTATGCACAGTGTAAATGTAGAGGTGTTAAGCAAAATTTCCCCTGTTTTCATTCCACTTTTTATAAATCTGGTTTTTGTTGAGATTACAGATGTCTGAGTAACTTCACACAGATGTCCCCATGGAGAAGAGTAGCACATAACCTCCAGAGGAGAGGTGCTGGAGGGTAAACAGGATACTTGCACCCACCACTAAGTCTGAGTTGAGGGACACAGATACAGGTGTCCTATTCTAATGAATTCTGTTGCCATTAGACTGCAGCCGGTGAACATTAGGGGAAAAGATGAAATACCAAGGAGGAGATGAGAACTGGTGATGGATACTATGGTGGAAATCTCCCTTATGTATTGAATATTGTATCACCTTCTTGATCATAAAAATAGACTATGCAGAAATACTGCTTAGAAATTACAGGTAGATGACAGTAAACTCCCCTTGATTACATTGAGATTTGCTAAAGCCAATATCTCACCCTGGACATGGGAATGCATGATAAGATACACTTACAATATGTTTTCTGCCTCAGATCAGGTATAGGACTTGCAATGAACATCACTGGGATCTTGTAAAACAATATTCTGATCATTTAAAATACTTTGGCACCAGGCACTGGATTTTCCCATTTAAATGAGAGCTCCAGTAACTGCTGATGGAAAGAATTAAGCATAAATGAATCAGGAGTGACATATGGAAAGAGCAACATCCTGGTTCAAAGAATAGGAGATGTGTTACAGAACAATGGAAAGTTAAAGAATCAATTCCAGACGTATGCAATATTTTTGCAACACTTCTGGTTCCTCAATGCAAGCCTTGAAACTTTCACATGGTTAAACAAACACACAGTAATACAGAGCTCTGGAAAATATCTATACACCCCAAAATTATTCTTTGGATGCTCAAAGTACAAGTACATTGTCACTGTTGATGCAAAATTTACATTAAAAGATCTGCAGCTGCCATTATGGTTTCTTATGAGTCTCACAACTAAGGAGTACAGAATATTAAAATCCCGATGGCATGCAAGTGTAACTCCTATCAATGATGAACGGGATACAGTCGCCATCAACGGCAAGTGTCCCAGCTAGTTCTTTAAAGCTGTTCTTCCTCCTAATCAGCATCATTTCAGTACTGATATGGACTAACAGGAGCCAGCTGCTTTTCATCCAGAAACTGATCACTTGTAGGCGTTGTTACATCTGAGTGACAGTGTTGTTTGGGACTGGGTGTCACTTGCATACTGGTAGCAGTGGAGCCCATAGAGTCCAAGCGGTGCCAGGTGGGAGTTAAAGGAGAGATGAGACAAGATGGATCCTGGAGGGACCCTGCAGGTGATGGCTCTGGAAGATGAGCATTTACCCAGCACACCTTGCTGGACAAGAATGATAGGAACTATTGTGGGGACATATGTTCTGCTCCAGACGTCCCATGTAAGTGGGTCAGCAACATCTTGTATTCGGCTGTACTTAAACCTGCAAAGACATACGACCTCTATTCATTGCTACAAAAGTCCTCTTTGTCCTATGGCCACACAGTTGTGTTCTGCTCCAAAGCTTCATTGTGAAGAATCCAGAATGTTGGAAGATGTCATTTCTTGAGCTTGGCGATGGCTTTATTTTCTCCGAGATTTTGCCTCAAAACAGGAGAACAGAGAGAATAGAGAGAGGATAATAGTTAGAAATATCTGCAAAGTGTTTGTTAGCTTTTTGAGGGCTGGGAAGATTATTGCATTTTTCAAGGAGGTTTTCTTCTACATAGGAGGCTGTGATCATTTCGACTAGCTGTCATTCAGAACTGGTACAGATCTACTTCACATTTAGTGACCTGTATATTTCTTAGGGCTTCTTAAGCTTCAGCGAGGTTGATGGGACCAAGTTCTGTCAGGGATGGTGGACTGATAAACAGTTTGTTCTGCTTCTACTGTGTTTTCCTGATTTCATCCATAAAATAAGAGGAGAGATCCTTGCTGCAGTCAGTGTTTAAAACCAATGATTATACACGACTAAGGGACAAAGCACATTTATCAGCACTGATTTTTCCAGCGATGCTCCAAGACTGGAGAGAGAGAAGTCTGACTTGTGGCAGCATATCCTCACTAGCTACTATGAGCTACAGAATCTGTAGTTTTTGCAGCAGGCTCTACTCTTCTTGCTATATGGAGAAGTAAAAGGGGAGAGGAAAATATTTTACGCTTGGCATTTACATCTGAAACGCATCATTTGCATTTAAACCAAATGTGTAAGATTTTCCTGACTTCTGTTTGTACAAATTTGAAAATCTGCTCTGGTATTTATAGTACAATATCTACAGTGAATATCTGTTATGGCTTTTAACTGCTTTGTATTTATTATTATGATTTAGAATTGGGCTTGCATATTTGGGAGATTTTTTTCTCTATATATAATGCTAGGGAGAGAGACTGCCATCTACTGTCAATAGCTAACAAAGTAATTTGATTCTGATTACTGTATTATGACATTATCTCTTGGGAAGCCATATGAGGTTAGCTAGTCCAGTGACAGGGCATTATGTGTATATACCATAGTTATTCAATCAATAATCAACAGGATGTGTATTATTTCCAATAGCGAAAGTCAATTGCTTCCCACTTGTTCCATGATGAAGCAGAAAGTGATCAAAGTGATATATGTGCTCTGGGACCTACACTAATTGCAATAAGTTCCTGGATAGAATTCCAAGTGGCTGGGGAGCTGCCTATATAGGATACTACCTCCCAGTGAAACTGCCAGGACAGAATAGGCACAATGGGCCAGATCCACAATAGTGTTCGGCTCCTAATTTCCACATATCAATGGAGGGCAGAGTCATGTTTCATGATGGAGTCCTGGGATCCCCCTGTTGTCATGGGTCTTGGAAACTGGGCTGCCTTAAATGCAGCCCAGTACCACAGCTGATATCAGAAACATTTTATTTGCAGTTAGCAGGGCATTCTCCTCAACCTTGAAATTCACTCCCCACACTTGATCTGCCTGAGTCTATATTTATGAATCTCACTGTCATGTACCCTTTCCCCAGGCATTTGGAAAGGGTGGGATTCATTGGGTATATTTATTTATTATTCGAGTGGGGATTCTCACTCATGACATTTTATTGTGGAATTAAACAGAATGGCACCCAGATCACAGGATGTGCGTTTTCTCATATTTTATAAATCTAAATAAATATGCTATGCCAATAAAGTAGCTACTATAGATATATATAGGGGGAAGAATATCTCGGGTACTTATTTAGGCTTACAAAATTCTGGCTACAATTCAGAATAGTGTTCAGCTTATCTGGCTAACAACTTATCTGCTACATGTCAAGACAGAACACATGCTTGCTCTGGGTTTATGCCTGAAGATTCTGCAGAAATCTCTTTTCTCTTTTGGTGTGATTCACAGATCACGTTTTATATGAGATATGGCACACAGCGATGAAAGATCATAGTCCTAGATTTGCCACAGTGACTACTTCTTAATTTCAACCTTAATTTTATCTCCGCATGGGGGATACGCTAGTCTCAATATGGCAGGGCTCATTCTTCCTACGGATCATAACAGGGAACTGCAATGTTCCCGTGGGTTCAGTTTGGGCATAAAACTTGAAGTTTTGTGGTCTCAGACTCACTGTATCAAGTTGATGGGAATAAGGAGATAAAACCAAGAGGTCCCAAGAGCCATTAGCTCGACTCTGACAAATTCTTATCCCATCAACAAATCTCCCATCACTGAGTTAGTTTGTCAACACACATTGGTCTATCACTTTTCTATAATATCCTTACTGTACAATGACTTTTTCACTCTCCTCAGTCTTGTGCTTATGAGTGCTTGCGTGTACACACACAGAAAAAGACATGGTATTTCATGAAAGAAAACAAGGCTATTGTTATTGGTACAATACCGTTAATTAGCTTTAACACTAGAATATGCTTGTAATTTTAATTTTTGGAGACTTAAGTTTAGTAGTCTCAGTCTCTATAAGGTTCTCCTGAGACTATAGTTTATTTTCCATAAAAAGTGCAATGAGAAAAGAGCTGGAGTAACATGCAGATCACTGGTGTTTTGCATGATGATCCTGAAAGACCTTGTCAGGAGAAGGAAGCTGAGAAGTCTAGAGGAAAATAAATCGAACTCAGTAACATGCCCTATCATGGCCATCTGGTACTGCAGGAAAAAAAATGTAGTGCATTTACTGAGGTGATCTCTAGGAGGCTTAAAATTTGTGATGGGACAAAGACATTGCTTTCTTTTTACCCTATCCCACAAGAGTGAAATAAATGGTGAATAAATAGAACACATTAGAGGAAGAAATACTGTCAGCTTGTGGAACTCGCTGTCACAGGAAATCAATAGCATGGAGGTTTAAGGAATGGTAATTTGATGTCAAAATAACGTATAATAGCTATGCCAGCTAAGACAATAATATTCAGGACATAATCTGTTTGCTTGCAAGGATTAGAAGGGAATACTCTTCTTCCTTTCCACATGTTATAAAACACTGCATAATTAGTTAGGTATGTTGTTCTCCCTTTTCCCTCCCCCCACTTATCTGAAGTATTACTAAATTGCTACTGTTGGAGAGTATACTGGACTGCATAGACCAAATTCCTGATAATATGGCAACGGTCATGGGTTTTTAGGTAGAATGCCCACCCCATTTAATAATAAACATGAACGCTTCTTTTTCTCTCTCTCTCTTTTTTTTTTTTTTTTTTTTTTTTTTTAAGATTGTGCGTAAGAAAAGAGCCAGCCACACAGAAACTACAGAATAGTGCTACATGCCTATCCAAACTGCTTGGGATCAGTGAAGCTCTTAGAGAACCGTTAAGCAAATGAAAACTAAGGTAAAGCACAGATTCTCCTCAGACATTAAGAGATTTATTCTTGATGCTTCATAGAGAGCAATCAGATACAAGTAGCACTCAAGCCACAAGGGTGCATTGTAAAACAAAGTCTACTAACACTTCTCCATTGGAAAGGGAATACCGATCATGCCAGGCTAAAGTATTCTTCACTTTGGCATTTCTTAGTTATAGACTGGACTCCAGAATCATGTCAGAACAATTTCAAAAGCTGAGCAGCACGCACTTGGGACAACAACAAAAAATCTAGGTTGCTAATGATTTATTTAACATAGGACCATCATTTTACTTTGAATTTGTACAGCACCTAACACAAAAGAGGACTGTCCCATGACCAGGTCTCCTAAATTCCTGAACACTTACTACCACAGATATATTCCCACCTAACACCACCCAAAGCAAAGCTGTCTCTTCTATAACTTCACTATGTAGCAAAGAATCAGCTCCTAAACAGTTAACACGTTGACCTTATACATATTTATTCAAAGTTTAATAAAAAACCTGAAGTTGTTGCACATACAGTGCAAGTTCCTGCAGGCATAGCACAAGGGTGAAAAAGTTCTTTCACATCTGCGTTTATTATGACAAACACTATTTAATCTCCCATCTTGCATTACAGTTGCCAGAGATTTTTTTAAAAATATGATATGCGGGGGGGGGGGAATAAGGTGCAACTCCCCCATGCCATTGTCTGAAGAGCAATTTTGAACAAATCACTGTGCTGGGCTAACTTTCAGCTTTTCAGGGTCAATGCCAAAACTGAAAGGAAAGACAGAAGAATAGCCCTGTGTGCTTTACATTTAAATAAGTAAACACTTTCTGAGCAGCAACAGCATTAGAGGAGCAGGAGTGCAACTGTTAAAAGATGGACTCATGAAAAAACAACAATCATATTAAGTCTTAATTAAGCACTGCCCACTGTCAAAGCATTTTAACCTTAAAACTATAGCATTGGAAGAAAAGCTCCAGGAGAGATCAAGAGCCCTTCTCTGAGGTTCCCAGAATCAGAAGAGTACAAAATATGGATAGTCAATAGCATCAATGATGGAGACTGATTTAGCAGAACCCTTGTACAGTAGGATCTGCCAAATCTGGGACAGCATTAATTGTAAAACTGGATACAAGAAAAATTACTGCATGAAAACCTGCAGCCTCCATGATATGCTCTACTGCATAAAACTTTATGCAATTCTTACTGTGGGACTGGGAGTCTCTCATCATGCTATGAAATGCATTGGAATAAATGCAATGACTTTGAGCTCTCATCTGAAGCCCCTAAAGTAGCTTGGTAGCCTAGTGGGACTCAGGATACTCTCCTAATAACACCCAACAGTCTATGTGTTGGGGTGTGGGAACAAATACCACATTTGAGTGCTTCCTAACATCAGGAATCCTCCATCTGCCCAGAGACTGCGATGCCAAGGTTTGTTTGCCACTCCCATCAGCCTCACACAAATACAATTTTTTAAACATTTAAACAAACTTGATTGAACAAGTTAATTCAGTCACTAGCCAAACAGACTCTTCATAAAACCAGCAGGGAATTTTCAGGCCTCTAGATCCAGAATAAGATCTGGGAAATGCCAGGCCAACTTTCCATGGAAAATAATTTCTCACAGCCGCCAACCTGAGAGGCCTGTGAAGCCAAGGTGTTGCTTAGTTATTTAGGCCAGGGGTAAGCATCTGAACACAATTGTATTTATCCTTGTCTAGATTTTGTACCAAAAACTGGAACCTAGAGCAATTATCAGCCCCATAAAAAAGGAAGTTGTCTATGTTCTGACTCCCTGGATAAGCTGTGAAAATAAAAAGTACATCTTAAAATGCTTAGATAGAAGCACACTATGATACTCTATAAAAGTCATGAGACATGATGAGGGTGAAGGGAAAGCCTAATCTCTCATAGAAAAGTCTCCAACCCTTATGACACAAGTCTCGCTTGGATTTGTCAATGACAAAGATCTGCAGTGCTATAAACTTCAGTATAGCAAAGTATAACAGCTCCAGGTACAACCCCTTCTCTTTCTCAATACCATCTCTAACAGGAATTCACATCAGATAGCACAAAGGAGCCGATTCTGCAGAGCTGATATAGGAAAGGGCATTTTGTGGACTGAATAAAATGAGATTAAATTGTGCTCTCATGTAAATCATGTAATTCTAGTGGCATTACAAGGGTATAGAGTAGATCTCATGAGGGAAGATGATCTGCATTTCCCAGGAAGAGGTATCTTCATTCATGTGCATGGAAGAGTACATCATTCATCTACCAACCCTAAAGAAACACTGCTTCTCTGGAGGAGACTAAAGGAATATCCAGATTCCTGATAGGAATACTCTGGGCAATAACTGCCTTTTCTAAAAATCACACCCAAACAATCCTAGATAACTGCTTCCTTTAGTCCAGTTAGACAAAATTGTTGTATTTAATTATATAGCTATTGAATCAGATACACAGATCTCATTAAAACTGGTATTTGTGAATGCAACTTTCCCCCACTCTGGATACTACCCAGTTAAAAATTTAATGGAAAACAACATCAGTAAATTCTTGTATGTGAGCAGATTTACCTAAACCTTCCTCTGGGGGAAGGTACAGACTGTCTATGGAATGATATTGTGTTTAAGACACTGTTTTTAATTTGAACTGTAAGCAGCAACTCAATCAAGTTTAAGGTTTAAAAAATCATATGAGCAGATACTTATGAAAAAAATCCTTTTTCATTTTCCCAGGGCTTGAATTAGTGGTTTTTTTCCCATCCAGGGCAGGCTTTGATATAGAAGCGCTTGAAAATGAAGAAAGCTGGAATTGACAGAAGAGAATGATACAAATAGCACAGCATACTTGCTTATATATGAAGATATATTTTTAAGGACCTGCCTGATGCCTTCTGGCCTTTAGAAATAAAAAAGCTACTACTAAATTAGGGGAATAAATTATAGTCCACCTGAATAGATTTAATGGGGGGAGCTTTCATTTTCTTCTTCTACTAGCTAGTGTGCACTAACTGCTTTTCTTTGTTTTCCTGCTAGATAGTATCCCTTTCCTTTCTATCACATAATGTTCTTTTTCTTTAAATAAACAAAAACTAAGCTATCCTCATAAAGCTCCCACAGCACACCTAGCATGCCAAAAAACCCCACAACAACCTGATGCTTTAAAAATGAATAAGGTTGCCATGTGGACCTTTTAAAGAGTCAGAGCTACACAGGTGTAGTGAGTTGAGCATTATCAGCAACCTGAATCAAGCAATAAAAGCCCATTTTCAGATGTCCTTGATAGAACTGGGGAGGGAAGAGAAGTGGCTTGGCTGCTTGAGATGGGAGTGCTTGAAAGCTTTAAAATGAGTTTGAGTTATTTCTTCTTATAGTTATGTTGCTAATAGTATGTAGGTAAGAATGTTCATGAGGAGTAGATCACTTTATTGTAAATGGATTGTATGTATTCCTCTGAGTGGCTTATTTAACCATGGGCTATGCTTATAATGGCTTACCTATGCTGATGAGTCTAGTTAAAGTACTCTAGTATTTCCAGAAACTGCTTGTAAGCCTCAAATTTACAGACTAGAAAATCTTATTAGGAAATACATTCTTCTAGACAAAGAAAGTATAAACAAAGAGAATGGAGAACTAGCTTTATAGTAGGGTGCAGAAACACTTCCAGAGGGTTAATTTTATACCTTCTCCAGCCTCTCCTTGCATAAGTGCTAGAGGAAAGTTAGGAAAGGGACAACTTCAGCCTAGTGGTAGGAATGTACTGGGGGTGATAGTGCAAATTTGGATAACCTTTCTGATTTGTTTAATTTATTCTTAATTTCTTTTTCATGAAAACAACCCCTTTAGGAAAAGCTCTAGCTGACTTCAACCATTGGGGGTTTTTTGTTTGTTTGTTTTTTCCTATGCTGAGCCTTTGCACTAGGTTATAGTTTCTGTGGCGTGCCTCTGGCTAGCTTTGAAATATTATAAAAGTGGGTATGAGCAAGATAGCATGAGTGGAGTTGGTTGACATTTCCTGAAACTTGCATGATTTTTCTTGAATATTTTTGGTGAATAGACAATAAGATCTGACCATAATAATTCCTTTTGACCAGTTCTAGAAAGGGTTGCTGGTTGAAATATTTCAACAATAAAAAGGAATGTATGAAATTTCAATTTTAAAAAAATCTCCCAGGAGACCTTGCTTGTTTTTCAACTTGTTTTAAGTGTGAGACCTGCTATGGAAAAATTTATGGATCTCATGAGTCCCTTTCCATGCTGGAGAGTAACTGCAATGCACCAAGAGACTGAGAGGAGAGTCCATGAATAAGACTCACTCTCAGATGACTACTCAAACTCCCCTCTTTTCTTCTGTAAAACATGGCCCATAGAATTTAACCTGGTTACACCTATGCTGAGCCTGGTCTTCAGCCCCAGTCCAGAGACCTTTAATAGATAGTGGCTGAGGAGGGAACATCCTCTTAAAGTGATGTTATTTGCCCATCTTCCCATAGTGTGCATGCACCCAGTGATATTAGCAGCCTGGTTCAAGCCACCTGACCTATTACCTTCTAACGACTGCAGTCTAGAATGCTTCATGAGTGCAAGTGTCCCCTGTTCCTTGGCCTGCATAGAAGCAAACATATTCACTACACCAGGGGAGAAGACACCATCTCTTTGCAGATGGACTGCTCTGCTACCATCAGCCAGAATGCACAGGTTTCCAATGCCACGTTCCATTTGTGTTGGGTCTTCTGCAGGGCATGCAGCATGATAGTAGCGGCTTCATATTCATTACAGCAATTACTACTTACCAATGTTAGATTATTCCACAGCAGCCCCACAGCTGTTTCAGTGATTTTCTGACCTTTTGATGTAATTGTGTCAAGAGTCCCCATCTCTCTGTGACAATGATGTTATATCAATCTCTTTACACTGTGATATTATGTCACCAATGACATCAGGAAATGTTACTGTCCCCAAGTGCAATTTCAAGACCAATAAACAACAATAAAGTGCTTGCAGGATTGTTCTGACCAAGCCAAAAGGATTCTGCTTGTCTCAGGACGTGCTCCTGCCTGCATCGCTGATCTCCTTTCTTTCTCTTCCCATCTCACCCTGTCTAAGCCTTCACCCTAACCATCTGCCAAGCCCGTAGATTCTCTTCTATCTCATGTGACAAAGGTGTTAACCTTTACAACTTCGACATGACTCATGTAAGTGGGGCCAATAAATGCTATCCATTCTCTTAATCTGCATTCCTGTGAGTCAGACCTTTATTACATAGCAGAATAATTGCTGAACTTTCAGAAGTCACTGCGTGGAAACTTCAGGGGACAGTGTTGGATGAAAACTCTAGGATCAACATCATAAGTGGTTTGTCTGACTTACTGTAGGCGATGGGCAGCATCTTCACAGTAACTTGTAATTCCCAAAATTATGAAACTGTCTTTTGTGTCACGATAAAAATACTTTTCTATGTAAGAGCTGTCATCGGTTCAGCTCTCTTGCTGAATAATAGACATGATAGTCTTGGTCACAGTATTGTTCATAAACTTTCTACCATCTGGCTAGAGTAAGTGTAACTGGACAGAAACGATTGACAGAACTATGAACATCCCACTTGGTAAAAGCAACAAGATGTCATGAAAGTAATAAAATTGGCATTTCTGCAAGCCCAGCCAAGCTGAGGACATGGTACATACTTTAGAAAGAGGCAGCTAAAGATTCCCTAAGGAGGGCTCAAAACTCTGCACTCCTAGTCCTTGAAGTTAAAAAATAAAGTTATCTTCTGACAGAACACTGTGTTAGAGCAGACTGCTCTTTTCAATGCACATGGTAATTTTATGGGGTTGGAGGGACTAGATGGTATTTTTTTAATGAAAGCCCATCTCTTTGAAAACAAATCACTTTGTTTTATTTAGTGTGTGTTAAACAACTGCTTTCCGGACAAAACTGACAAGTTTTGTTTCTGGCTGTTCATTTGATACCCCCCACTTTAAACTGAAAAGTGATATGTGACTTCAACTTGTTAACAATGGCTTCTACAATAACTATATGGTGTGTCTGACATACTGTGTCTGACATGCAGCATTTTTTCCCAGTTATTGCCTTAAAAACAAGTCCTGTCATCTCTAGATTTTTTACAAACCATTTATACTGGTTTGACAGTACTTTGTTTTCCCCTGGCACAGTTATCCAGGATCATAGACTTCCATCCATTCCTAAAAATGCTCATGAGAAGATATTACCAAAAGAAGGGAATAATACCAAAAAAAAAATTATTATATAATATGAAAAGAATAAGGCCAGGAAAGGAAGGAAGATGACTGGGACAACAAAGAGCCTACTACATACAAACAATAATATCAAATCAAAGCTATACAATAAGCTATCCATTTGAGAAGGCTGAGTGTTGTATATTTTTCCTACTAATGGGTGTAGGAGAAGAGCTGCAATGTGACTGGCTGAAAGTGGTTCTAAAGCCTCTTTGCTATCATTATTAATAATTCTTGTTTGTACTCATTTCTATAGTTTGTAATTAGAGAAGTGTCACCTCTGTTGTATAACCCCACCTAGGAGTCCCAGCCATGGATCGGGGCTCCATAGGACAAGGTCCTGTGCAGAATTGTCCTCTTGCCCTATGTCGCAATGTTTAGAAATGTGTTGTATATGATGTATTGTAATAAGGGTAAATGTTTTAAATATCTGATACAGGTGGGTTTTTTTTTCTGGTACTGGAGTTTCTGATGTTGCCATTCCAAATTACTGAGGGAGTGGGTCTTTGGCAGAACCTGTTAATGAAGTGTGAAGGCTGCTTTCAGCCTAGACTTCCGTCTTTCTGTTTTCCTGTTTCCCTTTTTCCTTAGGTTCCTGTTTTTCTCCCTAGCATTGAACTTCTGCTTCACTCACCTGTCTTTGCTGGGCAAGCAGCCAAGTTCCTAAAGTGATTTGAGTCCCAGACTGCATTCCCAGGATAAATTTTGCTGCTGCAGGAGCAGGAGTCCCTTGATACTGATGCAGCCCGAGGAAGGCTCTGAACTTCCTAGATGTCTAGCTCTAAATGATGAGCAATGGAGAGAGATGCCAAGAGAAACTTAGACATCTGAATATTTGACACCTGTTTGCAAGTTCTTCCACTGCTACTTTCTAAACTGTTTCAAGTTGTTAATGTCACTAATTAATTGCAAAGTCACAGAACACTTTGCAGTCCATTCCATTTCAGTCAAGGGGAATTGACAAAACTAAACTTCAATCACAGCGTTCAGAGACAAATTCTCCGGTGCTTGAATTGATGTCAATATTGGACTACACCGATAACTAAGTGCTACTACAAGGAGTAAGAGTGTAGAGTCTATCCCTGATAAAAACAGTCACACCAAATAATAAAACAGCAAATGAACTATCAAGAATAAAACTCACAGCAATATATTTGGCCTTTTTGTGCCAAGTCCTTTGATGTCAGTAGGAGCTGAGTGAGCAAGGACTGGGTCCTCTAAGTGGTATAAAACCTACATTTACGTGGCAATGGGCTTTTTCCAATTTTAACCACTATATCTGACTCAAATCGAGATTCAAGTGGATTATAAAAAGCTATGAACTATCTATTTAATCTTTGTTACTACAGGATAACAATAGGAAAAATCTTGTAATAAAAGATGTACAGTAAAACCTCCATTTAACGGACTAATTCGGGCGAGGGGGTGTCCGTTAAATCAAAAAGTCTGTTATTTAATAATAAAAAAAACCACGAGCTGTCGGAGAAGCAGCCCGCCCGCCACAGGGTCGGGGCGGCAGCTCTGCAGCCCGCCCGCTGCCGGGACCCGGGCGGCAGCCGGGAGCCGTCAGCCCGCCCGCAGGTGGGAGCCGTCAGCCCGCCCGCAGGCGGGAGCCGTCAGCCCGCCCGCAGGCGGGAGCCGGGAGCCGGGAGCCGGGAGCTGGCAGCCCGCCCGCTGGCGTGACCCGAGCGGCAGCCAGGAGCCGGCAGCCAGCCCCCGAGAAATGGATTTCGGATGCATCAGACTTGCTCAGAAATTTTGTCCGTTGCATCCAAAGTCCATTAAATCAAGGTCCGTTAAATCGAGGGTTTACTGTATATTAAAAATACCCTAGTATGTGACTTAAGATGGAATGTAAGAGAATAGATCATAAAAACTTCCTATAAACCAACATTTATTTTCAAGTTGAGAAAATAGGGTTTGGGGCAAGGGGAGGTGTCCCATCAAATATTCACCAATTTTACTGTGTGATATTAACTCAGGGCAACTCATAGCTTGTTAATTTTCATGTAATCATTCTGAATTAGTAAATGAGCACACTTTATGATGCTCCCTAAACAAAAGGTCTAGGGCTCTAATCCTGCCTTGACTTCAGTGCGATTATTTACAGCATATACAGTTACATATGTGCATAAATCCTTGCAATACATCTGCATGGGTGTGCTGAGGTGTAATTTAAATCAAAGTTCATTTTAATTTAATTTGTTAAAATTTAATTTTGAAAAGGTGGGAAACTCCTTTGTATGGAAACTCAAAATCTGTTCAGCATATTGCAGTGCAACTTCCCAGTGGGATTTTTCTTGCTTTCTTTCAAGTGAAGATTTGACCCTTTCTCTTCTTCTTTTATTTTTTTTTATTGTATTGAAGTTTTTCAGGTGATACTTCATCATGTGGTCCCCCTAGCCCAATAAAAATGTTTGCTTGGAATTGGAACACACATTAGCCTTCCATCAATTTCAAAGAATGTATTTAGGGCAACAAGAATGTGTTGCGTTTCTTTAGCACTGAAATGTTATATTCTCATGGGGACAAGAGGGAATTATTTTCTGAGCAAGTCCAGTAGAACATACTGAGACCAGCATGCTCTGACTTTCTTACATTTAAACATTGTACTCAGAAACTTGGGGGAAAGTTTTCCTTGATGTTTAGCCCTTTTTCCTAGCAGTTATTATTGTTGTCCAAGTAAACAGTAACCCTCTAAATTGGAGGTGGAGTGAGCTGATGAAGCAATTTCGCATCTATGAGTTTTACCTACACTGCTAAACAATGTCTTTTTCCATAAAGTGCATGTGCCAATTGCACTGGACTGTTATTTTTGTCTCTGCTTTTGAAATTTAAATTCTTTCTTTTCCTAGACAATTCAAGGCCATTGTTTAAATTGGCCTAGCTTAATGAAAGAGAAATTTAAATCCAAATTAACAGTAGGAGTCAAAATGAACCTGATAAAGGGAGATGCTTAAGTACTTTCTGAATTAGAACCAAATAGACAATTTGTTCCTCTTAGGAATTTCTAAAAAGATTTCTGTTCCAGTTTGGTTTATGTTCAAAATAATTTGTATTAAAAGTTCCATGTAAAATAGTAGATTTTGGCAACAGGAAAAACTGGAATGAAATATCCAATCCATCTTAAATCTGTGTTCTTTTGTGTTTTATTGCAGTAGACACAATCCCCAGATTTTAAACAATTGCTTGGAACAATGCTTGAAAAAAGAGCAAAAAGAAAATGCTAATAGGGACAAAACTATTAACTCTGAACAGAAGTCATATAAACAACAGTCATATAATTAATTAAGTTCAAGGATACAATCCCAATCCACAAGGATCATGAAGTCATCATTATATGATACTAGTGCAAATACCCGGCATTGCTCGGGTCAGTCGGAGGTGGGGATGGGGCAGAGAGCTGAGCGAGTGCGGGGTCCGTTGGAGGGGGCAGAGAGCAAACCTGACACCCCCACCTCACCCCCCCCGACCAAACCCGACATCCCCACCTCACTTACCCCTCGACCAACCCCGACTCACATTTTCACCCCCCTACCAACCCCAACACCCCCTGACCAACCCCAACACCCACACCTCACCCACCCAGACACCTTCCCACCCACCCCAGACCAAACCCAACACCCCCGGCTCACTTACCCCCCAACCAAACCCGACACCCCCATCTCACCCCCCCGACCAAACCCGATACCCCCACCTCACCCCTCGACCAAACCCGACACCCCAACCTCACTTACCCTCCGACCAAACCCAACTCGGGTCCGTCGGAGGTGGGGAGGGGGCAGAGAGCTGAGGGATTCCGGGGTTCCGTTGGAGGGGGGAGGGGGCAGAGAGCTGAGCGAGTGTGGTGTCTGTTGGAGGGGGTATTATGACATCATAACTATGTCACAGAGAACAGCAGCTGCCCAGCTGATGTGATTGGCCTTTAAAGAATTTCACCCCTGGGGGGCGTCAGAGGTGAGATTTGAAAATTTTTCGACTCTTACGGTCATTAGGACCCCAAGACCTATAACTGTACCAAATTTCAAGTCTCTAGCTCAAACGGTGTGGAAGGAGTAAGCATACATACACGCATACATACATGCATACACCATTTGACTTTTATATATATAGATTGTCTTCATCAACAATCCTCAGTGAAATGGAATAATTAATTGGGTGACTAGCATTAAATATGATTTCATGTAATTATAAAATGGCTCACCAGTGGAGTTACACCAGGAATGAATTTGGCCTAATATGTCTATAAAATGTCATTTCCCATCACTAATAACTACTGTGATTATTAAAACTGAAATAATGTTAAGACTTTATTTTACTTTTCATCATCTATGCTGTTTGGAAGAAAACACATACCCCTGGCTTTAGGAGCCATATAGCTCTGACTGAATTATAGTTAATACACCATGATATCAAAATCAGCTGAAACAGAGCAATTAGAAAAATGTCTTGATGGTCAGAGACTCTGGTATATATCTGTCAACAGTAGGGCAAATGTAAAAAAAACTGCTACAAAGATTAAAGTGCCAATTGTGGAGACACAGAACTAAGTCCATAGTTAATATTGCAATTGTGTTTTTGTTATGGCACCCCCCACCACCACTACCAAAATCCACAAAGACAGTCATATCAACCGCAACATTGGCAGGTTAGTTCTGAGGTTGAGGTAGAATTTTCCTTTTTCTGACCAATTTTGAAGTAAGTTAGAGAAGAAGTCTCTGAATTAGAGCAACTTTAATATAGAAAGATACAAAGAGGGGGGAGAGGAATCTAATTTTATTTTTTTAAAACAAAATAGTCAGAAGAAACAAGATAAAATGTATTGTACTGGACAGCCCTCATTGACATTTACCACTCAGCATCAATGTTTACTTGAATGAAAGCAGCTAAAAATGATTTGAAACATTGAATTTGTAATGTCATTATTGAGCCTTGGTTCTGGAAACCTTAGTACAGAACATCAGATGGCTGCTTAAGACCTAGGAGTTGGGGTTTTTTTTAAAGTAAGTCTCTCACCCTTTTTCCTTTCAGCAGTACTCCCAAAATATAGTTAACTCATTAGGAAGGCTAAGTGGCAGAAATTAGCGAGATTTTTCACCAAATGCCCAGAGGCAGGTGCAACTAAGGCCAACTACAAGGTATTTTTCAGAGAAATACAATGAGATTTGTCTCAACAGTATACTCATTGTCATTTCTAGTTTTACTATGGCTCTTTTCCTTAAGAATATCTCATTGGTATTTTTTCGTTTGACTTATCCTTAAACTGTCTTAACAAAGATCAGATATTACTTTCTCTTAGTACCTGATATATTGTCTTTAAAGTGTTAAACTCTTTGGGCTTTTTTAGCCTAGAATTTCTGTACAGAATTTACCCTTGCTCATTACTGAACTGAAAAGGTATATGTACATTTCTAGTTGATCATATACAAGAAAATTAAAATCCACTGTCCTCTCTATGCCTGGATATGGAAGGGTGGAGGTATGATTTGGGACTTTATTATTAGCTTCACATATTACAATTGCTACTGAATAGATGAAAAAAAATTAATGTCCCCACTTTGGACAGATGGCTTCCAGAAATATGGGAAGTATTGTCCATGGAAAAAAAATGAGTAGTCTAAGAGATTACTCATACACCAAATATTTATACTCTTGGCTCCTTTTCATTCTATACACTGAGAAAAACAGTTGCTCTAAGAAGCCAGCTTTGTTTTTCTCCTTATTGAGGTTACTTTGTTGCTGTTCTCTTTTATCACAATGTAGTAAATCTACATGGTGCTTGTTTCTTATTAACATTATCTTGATCTTTAATCCTTACTGGTTAGCCTAAGGTGACCTATGTGACATCTATGTTGCTTCAAGCAGATTTATATTTACTGTGTATTATTGCAAGCAATTTAATTGTACTATTGATCTCTGATGTCAGTTAAAAGAAGAAGGGATTGTGAAATTCAGGGAATTAATAAAGCAAACCTTGGGAAAGAGAATGTATTGTAGAAATATAGGGACCTTGAGAGGTCTTCTAATTAATCCTCCTGCACTGAGACAGAACTAAGTATCTAGACCAGGGGTTCTCAAACTATTGAGAACCCCGACCCCTTTTTACTTTTTCCCTCGGCACGGCGGACTCTTGTATGTCCGCTGAAAAGCTGCCGAATAAATTAACTCATTATTCGGCGGTTATTTTCGGCGGACATGGCGAGCGCTCCTGAAAGCGCTCGGTATGGCCGCCGAATAAATTTACTGCGCATTCTGCGGCTATTTTCGGCTTTCGGGAGCGCTCAGCATGTCCGCCAAAAATAGCCGCCAGATGCGCAACCCACAGTTTGAGAACCCCGGATCTAGACCATCCCTGACGGGTGTTTGTCTAACACCTGTTCTTAAAAACCTCTAGTGATGGAGATCCACAACCGCCCTTGGGAATCTATTCCAGAGCTTAACTACCCTTATAGTTCATTTTTTCCTACTACCTAATTTAAATCTCCCTTGCTGACAATTAAGCCACTTGCTTCTTCTCCTGTCTTCAGTGGATATGGAATGCAATTGATCTTTTACCGTACTAGCGCTCAGTCTTGTGTACATTACCCTAAGCAAAGTAGGCATTTTGGTGGGTAAAACAGAAAGAAGGATGAGGTTTTTCTGGTTCATTTGGAATGTTTGAGGGGTTGTTTGGGCCAGCATGTTCACTGCAAAGCTCTTTTAGCTACTTAAACATGCAGGTTATAATGTGAACTGTTTAACAATCACTATAATACTTCCCAGGCACACAACTGCTTTGAGCATGATTCTCAATGATGTTAAACAGTCTGACTCCAGGGGCATAAAACTGGAAATCTATTCCAGGTACGTCTCCGACCCCCATCATCATGCCATTAGGTTACCTCAAAATCTTTAATGTATTTATCTCCACAGAACCCCTGTGATGTAGGAAAGTGCTATTATCCCCATTTCACAGATGGGAAAATGAGGCACAGACAAACTAATTACAGATACTTAGGTACCTAATACCTTTAAAAATCTGGTCCTAAGTAAATTGTCACACAGCAAGTCCAGGGAATTGAACTCAGGCCTCCTAAAGTCAAAGTAAGCCACCCTCCCAGTGGACCATAAATACTTTTTCATCTAGCTGAATGGAGAATCAGACCTGTTTTGCCCTTAGGTATCACCTCTGTAAAAGTGATTAACGATAATCCTTGTGTAACAGTGACAGACCCTGGTCGTCAATGGGCAGTGTCAAATCTGGGACCTCTGGAGATTAGTGAATGAGCCTTTACTGCATGGGTGGCCAATCTGAGCCTGAGAAGGAGCCAGAATTTACCAGTGTACATTGCCAAAGAGCCACAGTAACATGTAAGCAGCCCCCTCTTCCCCTGCATCAGCTCCTTCACCCTCTCCCAGCACCTCCCTGTCCTCAGCAGTTTCACTCCAAAGTAGCAGAATTCTGCAGTGTCATACAAGGGGACCAGCATATGTTTCTTCCTTATAGAAACTGACTGCTCACTAGTCTGTATCTTCTACTGATCCCCAGAGCTTGGTGTCAATCCTCCAAAGGTGGGATCTGACCATCCCTCACATCACCCCTATGCATATAACTTCTATTGACTTAATTAAACACTGCAGTGGGGATTGCATATACACAACTGATGGGTCCCTATGTTTTTAGTGGGTGTCTGAGTTTTCCATCCACACACTTCAGAGTGGATGGTTCAGGATGGTGCCATTTGCCTCTCCCTCCTCCTTCTGCTTGTGTGGCCAGGTGTATAATTTTGTTGAGGGGTAAGCAATGTCCTAGCATCAGATCATTACTGTAGTGAACACATCTGTCTGCTTGAAGAGGTATAGCTACACAACCAGACACTGCTATGGATGCATCCTGATGCCTGAAGTACAAAGAATGAAAATCAACCGAGACAACCTAATATACTTTTGTGTTTGGGTGTGTATATTTATATACACACACATACATCAGGAGATTGAAATGATTACAAATACCTCCTCAAGTTGCTTTTGTTTCAATTTTTATGGTCTCAAGGGGAAAAAAACTAATCAGATTTAATATACAGATTTTACTTTGTGGCACTTTTAGTTGGAACCACATCAACTGTAACACAAACAGAGCAAGAATTTCTTTTTTAAATATGCAGTCTCTGCCAGCAACATGGTCTGAAACAGTGCCAGAGATTTCAGGCTGGCAAATCAGCAAAGGAGCCAGATAAATCAGAATGAATGTAATAGATCTCACTTATTTCAGCTCAGTTTAGCTTCTTTACTATGTCATTGTCATCAAAAGCCAAAAATACTGAGTTGCAGGAATAAAAGTGGTTGGCTAATAAACCAGATCCATTAAGAAAGGAAACGAAAAGAAAAGTGAGAAGTGTGACCATAGCTGTGTAATAACATGACTGAGTTTGGCGGGAGGGAAAAAAACAGTACAAGCAGAAAAGACAGATTTATTGCATATTGCATAAAAGAATTGTTTCCCAGTTTTAATTTACATTTGCTGGTAATAGGTCAGGTAACAATGACATTCAAAAACCAGTGCTAATGAAAACAACTGTGCAGCTAATACTGGTGTTAATTCTATTTCATGCTCTTGGAGTTCATTGTGTAACTGTAAGGAATTGCTTAAAACAGAATCATTCGAAATGTATGTTTTATAAAATGCAGCAATAGCCACAAGTGCCATTCAGAACAAAACCTGAAGTGGATTGTTTATAAGAACAAAAATGCGGAGGTGGGGGGGGGGAACAATGGGGCGAGGAGTGCGCAGGTCTCTCTTTAAACCTTTATGTTTATATACAAATTCCACAGAGCCAGGCCCTATCCCCAGTCTTTTCTGCCGCAGAAAAACTCAAGCACAGCAGAGATAGTATATTTCAACTGTATGGGAACCATGCCATGAAACACTGTCTCACAGAAAATCTGTGCACATCTGCCAAACACAATTCTCCATAATGATGCAGGCTGAAGGCATGAACAAAGAGTCTGTGAACTTACAAATATTGATCGGCCCACAAATGGAATTATCTGGGGAGCAGCAACCAAAATTCCTGCCCATACCTGTGGGTAGCAGTCACGTAACACAGCATCCTGGCTCCAACAGATTAGGACTGGGGGTTCTGTTCTCATGCCATGTGCATATAACTGAGTATCTCACCTCTTTATTTGGACTGTATGCTCTTTACATGTGTGTCACCAGTGTGGTTTATAGGCATGCGTTTTATGATGTTAAGCAAATATTGTACAGTACCTCTTCTTAGATAATAACCCCATTGATACTTAGTCGTAGTGATCACAGAATCATATAAAATGAAGATGGAAAAGACCTAATAAGTCATCTTGGAGAACAGGTCTTCTTAAACTGTGCTCTGTGGACTACCAGTGGTCCACGAAACACTTGCTGCCGGTGTAGGGAATGCTGGCCAGTTACATGGTACTGTCTCCTTTGTTCTCTTCTAGGCTAGGAGGAGCAGATATGAAGGAGAGACAACATGAAGAATTTAAAGGACAAAACACAGGACAGCTAAACATTCATGAATACTTTCTTAATACTGTATTTGTTCTACATAAGCAGCTGCTTAGTTGCCACAGTGATTTTATAAGAAAGCAAATGGCAGGGAGTTCATGCCCCATAACAAAGCTTGCATGCCCTAGATTTAATGTAGTCCTCTACCAGCTAAGGATTGTTTCCTAGCTTCTATATCTATTGTCAGTAAATGATGTTCCACTTCTGTAAATGAGAGATGCTTGCAAAAATACCTATACTTTGACAGGAATCTAAACTCTATACTGTGCCACCATAGAAATGCATATGTAATACGTATTTCCATTTGTTGGCCAAACAAGTTAGTGGTGACTCTGACATTGGTTTATGTGCTCAATTTTATCTACTGATAAAAGGCTGTCTTTTGATTGCTGAGATGAGTTCTCAAGGGTCACTTGCCACTGGTGACTACACAAGATCTGCAGTACAAATGGCTGAAGACCACTCAGATTTTGTGTTTGGATTCATTTCTGGTTCCAGAGTTAGTAACAAACCAGAATTTCTTCACTTGACTCCGGGGGTCCAGATGCAAGCTGGAGGTGATAACCTTGGACAGAAGTACTTAAGTCCACAGGAAGTTATTAGCAAAAGAGGATCAGATGTCATTACTGTGGGACGTGGCATCTTGTCTGCATCAAATCGTTTAGAGGAAGCAGAGATGTACAGGAAGGCAGCATGGGAGAGCTATTTAAGCAGACTTGCTGTTCATACACAAGACTAATTTGAGCCCAGGTTTCCAGTGAACAAACTAACCTGATGTGTTCTAGAAGAAGCTGGAGTAATTTGGAGGATATTTCTCCCCGTTGGTTAGACTGAACATTTACTCTGAACTCACAGAGATGAGACTATGCAATACATGGTGTAAATAATAATGTGCTGCCCTCATGAGGAAATTTATTCAAATTCTGAGGCACTCAGATACTACAGTAATAATGGCCATATAAGAATCTGAGATAGATCAGATCAATGATGCCCAGAACTTGAGTGCTGTTGGGTTCCAAAAGCCAATGGATGAGATTTTGGAAAATAAGCAAAATAAAAACCCAGCCTTCTGATCTGAGGCCAATCCCCTAGCTTCCTTTCCTGACTCATAACACTATGCAGTAAAGTCGTGCCACCCCCAGGCCAGCAAGCAAATGCAGTTTTAAATTTTAAAAAAACATAAATAAAACTGCAACAACACTTTATTTTAATGAATAAGTAACACAAATACAAAAATCAGAGAGGTAGCCGTGTTAGTCTGGAATTGCAGAAGTGACAAAGATGCATGCCATCTGACGAAGTGGGTATTAGCCCACGAAAGCTTATGCTTCAATACTTTAGTTAGCCTTTAAGGTGCCACAGGACTCTTTGTCACTTCTACAAATACAAAAGTAACCATTTATCTGTGTGTGACAGCCTCCTTTCTGTATTAGTTATTACATGATAGTTGCAAGGAGTAGTAGAAGGTAATGTAGTATGTAGTGCCATCTTGCGGTTCTTATCGGAAGTGTCTCTGGATAATTTAAACGAGCTTTAACCCCACACTTTCTGAAGTGTCTCCTCACTTAAGATGCCTCAGTTTTCAGGTACTCAACATAAATGATCTCAGGTGTCTCAAAATGAGCACACAAATGATCTGATGAAAACCCACCTGTTATAAGCAATGGCTTGTATGTACCATGTGCATTTCTTTTTTACGTTTTCGTTGTTCTCTAGGGCTGGGTTTGGGAAGTTTTTTGTGCAACACACAAGTAAAATGATTTAGCAGCAGCCATTCAGCATTCCCAGGGAAGTGTTGCAGAACAGGAAGCATGACATTGTGAAGTGTGATTCCTCTGAGGCAATAAATCTACATGGTATTTGAAAATGAAACACTTAAGTAAGTAAATCACACCCCTACACCCTTATCTTTGGTTTGCACAAGTGTCTCTGAGAACTGTCACCCATACATAGTATCTCAATTTGAGAAGGATGAAGAGAACAACCATCAAAACTTGAACTAGGTCTTTTCTGAGATTTGATTTAAATGTGGTTACTATTGCTAGAATTTTTTCACATTCCTTTCCTCTGCTTGCTTTCATCTCGAAGATATCACATAAATATAAAAATACTGTAAGAAGATATATTCTGTCAGTATTTCCAAGACAGCTAAAACCACCAGAAACGGGAAATCTTACGTTAAAGCCTGTTTTGGGGTAATTTCCAGCCTCAGTGCCATGTAGGATGACCAGATGTTCCGATTTTATAGGGACAGTTTCGATTTTTGGGTCTATTACTTCCCACCCTGTCCTGATTTTTCACACTTGCTGTCTGGTCACCCTAATGGTATGTCACTAGTAACCCCATGTCCCTGTCACTATCCATCCATCTAACAATCCTTATGGAAGTCTATTATCCTCAGTTAGACTTGGTCTACACTACAGAGTTAGGTCAGTGTAAGGCAGCTTACATCGATGTAACTCTGTAAGCATCTAGGGACTGGTCTTTACTGGGGGGGAGATCGGCTGTAGATACGCAATTTCAGCTACGTTAACAATAAAGCTGAAATCGGTGTCTCTACAGCCGACTTATCCGCCGTCCTGGCGGCGGCGGCGGTGCGCTCCCCCGTCGACTCCAGCTTGTGCCTTTTGGCGAGCTGGACTTCCGGAGTCAACGGGGGAGCTGCTGGCGATCGATCCTTCCCTGCCGTAGTGAAGACAAGCCCTATGCTAAAATGTAGCTCCCACCGATGTAACTCGCCCACTATATCGACTTCACTTCCACAAGAGGCCTGGTGCTTAAGTCGGTGTAGTTGGTAGACGCAGTGTCAGTGTAGACGCTGCATTGCTTAGCTTGACCGTTGCTGCCTTTCAGAAGTCGTCCCACACTGACAATTAAATCAGTACAAGCACTCCTGGTGAGGGCATGTCCCGCCAATACAAGGAGCATAGTGAGGACATGCGAAAGTGGTTTAATTACTGCAGGGGCTCTACGTTGATGTAACTAGGTCAACTTAAATTTGTTGTGTAGACTTCCCCTTAGTGCATCTTTCCTTCAACTAGTTTGTAGGCTATTTAGAGGAGGACCTATCTTACTTTATATATGTACATCGCCTACTACAGTTGGATCCCAATCCTGACTGGGATGTTTGGGCAGCGCAATGCAAATAATAAACAAGAATACCAACAGACCAATCTTTACAGAACTTTTGCGGGTTAGGGAGCTATTATTTTCTCCATTTCAGACTGGGACACTGAGACACAGCAAGGGTATGCCTTCACTAGCAACGTTAAAGCACTGCCACAGCAGCACTTTAACATGGCTGTGTAGTCGCAGCACCAGCGCTAGAAGAGAGCTCTTTGAGTGCTGTAAAAAACCACCCCCACGAGGGAGTAGCTACCAGCCCTGGGAGCTCTGGGGCATTGTCTACACTGCCACTTTACAGCACTGAAACTTGCAATGCTCAGGGGTGTGTTTTTTCACATCCCTGAGCGAGAAAGTTGCAGCGCTGTAAAGTGGCAGTGTAGACAAGGCCTAAGTAAGTGATTTGCCCAAGGGCACAAAGTCAGTTTGTGTCAGAGCTGGGAATGTTAACCCACTTCTCCAAGTATGGTGCTTTAGTCACAAAACCAGCCTTCCCCACAACAGTCTTGTATGTAATTAACAATAAATGTACACTTGAGGTGCATATTTCCTCCAGAGTGCTGGAGGTGGCAGTAAGTTTCCTTATCACAGGGCCTGTCTGAAATGGATCTGTCTGTTTGTTCTCTCTGAGCACAGAAGTGCTGGAGTGCCTGAGTGAAAAAGAAGTACACCTCCTTGGTGTGGCTGGAATGTTTGGAATGGACTTGTTCTCTATTTTCATATTTCCAGACTCAACCCAGCTTGTTGTTTATCAGACTAAATGGCTTGTTACATGTTAGAAAAATATCAGGAGACTGGCATGGTAGTAAGCACAGTATCCTGGCAAGGCTGCTAGCCAAGGTCATCTTAGAAAATATCACTCTAAAACAAACACATCCAGTTTCCCTTGTTTCAATCATCTGAAAATGAGACATGCAGAACAGGAAACCTATCTGCAAAGAGGGCTTATTTCCAAGATTACATTGTGCCAGGTAAATAAAGGATGCAGGTTTATAGAGAAATTACTAGTATAATGCAGACTTTTTTGTTTAAAATAAATGTATGTAACTTGTGTGTATTGAATAAAGAGATTTGGAGCAATGTTAAGTCTGAGATCACTTATGTAAATATCCACATCCTGACTGGACACAACTAAATTCAATGAAAACTATTTAACTCAGAGCCAAAGAAAGGATATATGCAAATATATGCTTCCCGAACATCTCATGAGAGATGAACCATAGTTTTTTCTGGCACTCTAACATAAACTTCCTTTAAGGATGCTTGTTTAAAAGGAGAGCTTTCCAGATACTTCTGGTGGAAGCACTGAGAATGCATGTTACATTTACAATATAAATGTTGACTGACTTCTTGTTTCAATCAACATAAGATTTGTTGTCCTAGAAGGAAAATATTTTACCTGGAATGTGGGTCAAAATGTTCTTGACTTGTGCGTAAATATTGATGTTAACAATATAGGTAAATAGATATGTGTTTACTATTAGTCTTTTTATTATTGGTATTGTGTTGTTAAGTTTAATGGGGATGTGTCACCAAACGTTATGCAGACTCTAAACAAACTCACAAAAGGCACATTCTAGAAATTTTCTGAAGGGGAAATAAAAGGTATGGACAGTCAGGGTGAATTCTCTGCTTCGGTGTCCATTTCCCTCCTCCTCCTTCACTCCCCTCTATATAATATTTATACTATGCTCATCAGGAGAGTATCTGAGCCACCTAATTGAGCTGGGAGGTGAAGTCCCTGGCTCATCTGCTGTTTTGACTTGAAGGAACTAAGTTATTAAAGTTGAAAGCTCAGTGGTCTACCTCGGGGGCTGATTAACAGGTCATACTGTGGGTTTGACTACTGAAGTGACAATGAGATAGCATGTCCTAGTCTCAAAACAGGTAGAGTACAAGGGGAAACAATTTTGTGATTTTTTTGATACATTGTTAGGCGACATTAAGGATTAGACTGAAATCCACTAAGGAAAGTACATTCTGATCCTGTGTTGGAACTCCATCTGTAATCCATCCCATCCAATCTTGGTTTTGTTGCCTACACAGGGTATTGTACAGGGTGAAGATGTAAAGCAACATGCTTCAGTATCTATGTAATGAACAAACGAGTGAGTTAAAGACAAAATTTGAGACACAACTCTAAGATTCCTTGATTATTTGTCAGCTCTGTAGCTAACAAAAGCAAAGAAACTCAGAACAGAATGTTCAAAAATAGCTGTGTTAAACTGATAAATTACCCCTGGTTCTAACATGCTTTTGTATATATCTTGAGAGTTCTCTTCCAGCAGTATCCAAAAAGTGACACAGTAAACAATTTGCTCAGACAATATAAATGTATAACTTCAGATTCAGACAGATTTTTAAAATTTACTTTAAAGAATGCAGCATCTTCATTAGATCCTCTAATGTCTAAAATTTTCTAAAAGTACAGAGACATGTTTAAAAGCACATATTACACGTCAGACATGAATGACTCCAAAGACTTTTGACCAGCTAAACTTAAACCGCTTCTTTGAAATCATTACAGTATACTCACCCGCAAAAGCTTATATAGTATGTCTAGGTACATATTTTTAACAAATTTGTTTCTCCAGTACAGTAACAGTAGACTTTTTTAATTTCCTTGTGTCTGTCGCATATTTTATTTATACACACACACACAAATATTTGAAAAAATGTTTATAGACTAGGGGTGGCCAAACTTACTGGCCTTTTGAGCCACATACAACAATCTTCAGGAGTTCGAGAGCTGGAGCATGCCTGCCAGGAGCACCTGGTTAAATAATTCAACTTTGAATTGTTTGGGTTCTCTTATGGGATTACCCCAGGCCTCATAATCAAAATGTCTTTTTCAGTGACTCTTGTATTCTTGAATGGGTGGGAAAATAGCTTCAGGATGAAATTTCTCTGCCAACTTCTGTGCACTCTTCAGAATGTTTTGAAATCTCTCATCTGACTAGTAAAACTGTAAATATGACTTCTCTTTGTCCAGTTGTTCCATTGCTCCAGATATATCAAGGTCAACACCTTGGAGTCTCTTGCTTACAACATTTATTTCAAACAGTATGTCATGCCACAAAACTAAACACAATGTGAAGTTATGTATGTTTCTGGTGATTTCATTTCCCTCTGCCATTGTTCTTCCATGAATAGTTCCTGTCATAGCATTATTCTCCATAATGGCAACTATGGCATCATCTGTCTTCCCAATTTGGTGTTTGATAGGCTTTATCACCTCCACTCGACTTTCCCATCGTGTGGCAATCAGTGGTTTTAGTGTCAGAGAGGATGTTCCCAGATGTTGCTTCAAAATTTGCCATTGATGAGTCGATGCAGAGAAAAATACATAGATTTAAATTACATTTAAAAATTCAGCAGCCTCACTAGAAGCTGATCCCGCATCACTGACCACCAAGTTCAATGAATGAGAACTGCGTGGGACAAAAAAAGCTTGAGGGTTTCTCTCTCGGATCTTCTGTTCTTTCTTCTCATGTTGACACCATTATCGTAGCCCTGACCTCTCATGTCAGCTATCACAATGCCCATATCTTCCAGCTTTTTAAACAGCATATTTGTCATACCAGCTCCTGTAGTATTATCAATGTCAATACATTCTAGAAAATGCTCTCTGACCATCACCATTGCAGGGACATTTTCACTAGGTTCTGTTGTTGTTACAAAATGCACCATTAAAGTCATTTGTTCCGTTTGGCTGACGTCAGGTGTGCAGTCCAGAATAACATAGTAATATCTTGATGATTTCAGATCTGCCACAATCTTCTGTTTGACTTTTGTTGTCAGTAACTGTATGATCTCATTTTGAATTGTTTTTCCAAGGTAGTGGTGTGTGTATATTTCTTGGTGGTGACTCTTCTTAGATGATCCTGGAGCATCAAACTCTGCCATCAGCTCCACAGTGTTAAGGAAGTTTCCATTATTTGGGATGTATAGCTGATCTGAAGTGCCATGCAGTTCTAGGTTTTGGGTAGCAAACATTCACACAATGGCAATGAGCCTTTTCAGAACATTTTGCCAGTAAAGAGACTTTGATGCTGATCATCTATGGTGGCCATTAACCTTAGTCTCATCTCAAGCTCTTTCCACCTATGGAATGCTCTCTGGTGATTTGCTGCCTTCTCATGGCATGCCAGATTTCTAGATAGTTTTTTCCCATCCTTTGTTCCTGTAGAACCCAATGTGGCTGGACATTAGACTGGATGACTTTGCAACAAAAACAGTAAGCAGCATTCTGGGGTTTTGCGTACATACGCCATGGCCTCTGCACTTTGTCACCATTGGGGATTTCACACCAGTAATGTGCTGGATGGAAACTTCATGTGCCCCAAAAACAATGAAAATAGAAGTTTGTCACTTGCTGTGGCCCATGCAGTACAAGGAAGTCCCTCAGGCTACTGCTCAAGTGGGACCAAAGTCCTGAATCATCTAGACTGCAGGAACTAAACTCAGCAGCAGCTGTTTCTTGCGCCTCCACCACTCTTCTCTGGTCTACACTTTTCTTCAGGAATGTGCATGGTTACATTCATTTGAGATGGAGATATGGATGCTGCAGTAGCTGCCAGGTCACCTGAACTCTGACTAACTGGAAGATCAGGCATCTCCTCACCACTCACACACACCCTGAGGCTGGAAGGTTCCCTGTGAACATTTGTGTGTATGTATCTCAGGAGAGCTCCTTCCTGCTCAGTTAGAAAAGCTTCCTTTGCTTGCTTGCTTTTTCTGAATGCTGCCCCAAAGGGGTGTTTTCTTCTTTCACTCATGACTGCTGTTCTGTGCCATCTATAGTAGCTCTCAACACTCAGTTGAAGAGGACAAATAAGCAGGCTGGTAGCAGGGCCCGAGTGAGGGAAGATAGCAGTGTGTCTTAAGGGCCTAAGTGGCGCCTACTACTTCAGTTGACTGCCTGTTCTAAAGTGGGTTCAGGGAAGCAGCATGAAACAGGAAGCTCCCTTAGACGCACGCTGGTGTTGATCAGTCCAGGCTCCTGGGGGTGCTAGAGAGGTACATAAGAGGCTCCTTATCCTCCCCTCTCTCCCTGCAACTCCTGCTGCTTTCTGTTATTCCCTCTCACCTTTTCTCCTGCCTGTCAGGTATGTCTCTTGTGCCCTCCTTCCTCCAGCACAGCACTCCACCGTCTCTGTGCATCTAGACCAGAGAGAATACAGATGCACCAGCAGCAGACACAATTTTCTACACTCTGGGTCCTAGTGGCCCCACCCCTCCACCACAGTCTAGCACCTGAGGCAGTCGCCTCAGTTTGCCTCATGGTAAGGCCAGCCCAGGAACTGGTGAGAGTCTGAATGAGGGAAGGAGAAGCTGAGAGGCTGGTGGTAAAGAGGTTCCATTGACTCCTGGTGGAGGGAGGAAAAGCATGAGAGGGTCTGTCTGTTAAATAGTTAGACTCCCATATATAATTATTAGTCTATTCACATTTCCTTTTTTGCCTGCCTGCCAGCGGTTCCTTCTCTTCCTTCTTTAAAAAGCCTCTAGATCCTGTTCACTAGGAACTTTTCACGGCACATGTTTCATTCACCAAGTGTGAATCTGAATGCGTAAGTTGAACAAGTGAAACTTCATTAAGCCCTGTGCACTGCCCTGTCCGTATGGCTGAGCTGCTTCCAGCCAAATTCCCCGCATTCACCATTCTGCTGGAGTATCACCAATAACAGTCCCTCCAGAGCCACTGATCTTGGGACAGAGCAGCTGGGAGGTGTATTAGGAGGGTTTTCAGGTGTTTGGAGAGATGGGATTGAATCTGCAGTCAAAGATAGTGGGAAATGGGGGTATGATAAAACTATCATACTATTTGAGGTATCATAATTTGAAAGCCAATTAAAGCATCCAGGTGACTTCCAGATGGCCGAATTGCCAGTGATGTTTGGCAAAAATAACACTGCATTTGATTCCCTCCCCAGAAGTTGGGATGTTCTGGAAACATTTATCCAGCCTCTCAAATCTGTAAAACTGGAAATCTTGAGAGAACAGGCTCTAGGATGAGCAGGGGAAATACTTGTGGTATTTTGGCTTTTCCACTGCACTCAGGCAACAGAGAAATGTGCACAAATGAAAAATAATGGGGGAAGGGAGCAGAGAAAATGGGAAGGGAGGGAAACAAGTTAACCAAACTCCGGTGTTTCGAACCTTAAAATGATTTTGTTCAGATTCCGTCTAAGCAATGGGTGAGGGGTTTTTAATGCCCCCCACATTGCTTGAATTTGTTTGCCTACCTCTGGAATGATGGGGGCATGCGCTAACCACTTTTATATGATCATAAACAGTTTTCTTAGGGCAAGTAGTCAAATGGGCAGAATATTACGGCAAACAGTGGTAATACTTTACTGGCCATATAACATTCCTGAATGGTCACTCCTTTTGCCACCTTTCTCCTTCATATAAGTATCTTGCCTTTTGATATGAAGTCTTCATTACAAGCATGGTAAATGTGGTTAGATTAGCCTCCAGGAAAAAAAACAATTACTATGTAGGCAGCTCTCTGGATCTGTGCAGCGTGAAAAAAAGTATGAAGGATATTTCAAGAGGAGCCTTCCCTTTGGTATTGGACCCCCAAGCAAAGATTTCAAGCTTCAGCATGATAGACTTCTCAGTGTTAGTCACTGGAAGCCAGTATGTCCCTCCCAGCTGCTATCTCTGAGATGCTGAGCCAGACTGTAAAAACTAAATAGACTTCAGTGGAATGCCTAAAATTCATTTTCTCACTCAGATGCTTTCATCTGACTCATTTCTTTGTGTTCACTGGCTGGTAGGTTTCCTGAGGGCAGCTATGATTTAGATTTACAGTTCCCTAGTCAGTCTGATTCTGAAGAAAAGTTATAACACCTGTAATGCAATACTGTTTTCCAAAAGAATGAAAAATGTCATGGTCTAAAAAGGAAGCTTCTAAACTCCAATAGTCACAGAATATCACATGTCTCTGCACCCCATTGTGACACAGTTGCAGCTACTATTACTGCAGAACAATTCAATCCCTGGTCCCAGTCCCCATCCCACTTCCTTACAGATGCAGTATGATGACAGTGGAGACTTGGCTTTAAAAGCATCTTTGGGATTTCCCTTCACTTGTAGAGTACCTGGGCTTGGGAAATTCAGGCACTTAACAGAAAAGTGACTCCTGGGATCTTGGAAAGAGAAGGAGAATAGCAGTTTTTCTGTACACGTGCCTTTTGCTGACCTCTTAAGGCAGCTGGATGTGGGTGTCACTGTCAGAGGAGCAGTAGGTGTCCAGATTTCACAGAAGCCACAGGACTGGAGAATTAGAGATTTTTACAAATGAGCAAATTGACAGGATGGCAAACAGTGTAACACACGACACTGAGAACTTTGAGGGCCGTAAAGTTAAGCTTCAGGCTGCAGAGAAAAGGACTCAGAAATAACACTGTGAAGTCCCACCAGTGATAAATTTGGAGATAGGGTCAAAGCTGTCCAAGAGAGAATTAACACTCTCCATTCCACCCACCCGCAATCCAGAAACAAACCCAAAGGGAGGGCCTGGCCTCGCTGCCACATTCTTTTCCTTAGACACATTATTATTCTTTCTATGTCTTGATTTTGCAAATAAATAAATAAATAAATAAATAAATCTCCGAATCTAAGGCAATAATTATATTTGCAAAGGTTCAGCAAAATAAGAGCCACCATTCTCCTCCACCTTGAGGCTTAGCCCATTGCAGATTGGAGCCCGAATCTAATCTTTTCAAGATTACGAGCTGTTCATTTACTGTAACTTCGTTTCCCATTATTTTTCATTTTCATGTACCTGGTAATTCCTGGTTCCAACCCACCTGGAAGAAGGAGTCTCTTCAGAAATGCTATTGCTGTGAGATTTCCTGCCACCTTTTAGAGACCCGTGTCTCAAACCTCTCATGTGTAAATCAGGAGTATCTTCAAAGAACTCAGCAGAATTATGCTGAGATAAATTTGGTGTATGTGAGAGTGGGATCAAGCCCCAAGAAGTCTGGATAAGCATCCAGATGTTTAGGTCCTCATTTGAAACTTTATATTTTTTGCAATTCTTTGTTCATGAACAATTAATACACTTGTGAGTCCTCTAAGAAATTATTCTCTAATGACTATTCAAATAATCTGAGAGTACAGATTTCCACTTTGGAAATCCACTATACTGTTCATCACTGGATTCCAACCTTATCACTAATTCAATATATTGTGTGCTGAAGAATCACGAAGCATCCACTTGGATTTCTGTAACAAAATTCTTTTTGACTTTTATTAAACAAAAAAAGATGTTTCCAATGAAAGACAGAGATCAGATCTGCAGTCTAACTCACTTAGACATCAACCCCATTCTTCCTAGTAGATCTCAAACTGTCCTCCTCCGGTACACTGCTCTGAGTTCACTTTTGGTTCTTATGAGGCAAATATAGTGCCCATCTTTAAAAAAGGGAAGGAGAATCTGGGGAACTACTGACTGGTTAGTCTCACCTCAGACCCTGGAAAAATCTTGGAGCAGGTCCTCAAGGAAACCTTTTTGAAGCACTTGGAGGAGAGGAAGGTGATCAGAAACAATCAATATGGATTCACCAAGGGCATGTCATGCCTGACCAATCTGATTTCCTTCTATGATGAGGTAACTGGTTCTGTGGATATAAGGAAAGCTGGGGATGTGATATATCTCAACTTTGGCAAAGCTTTTGATACAGTCTCCCACAGTATTCTTGCTAGCAAGTTAAAGTAATATGGATTGGATGAATGGGCTATAAGGTGGATAGCAAGCTGGCTAGATTGTCAGGCTAAATGGGTAGTGATCAATGGTTCTATGTCTATCTGGCAGCCAGTGTCAAGTGGAGTACCCTAGGGGCAGTCCTGGTGCCAGTTTTGTTCAACATCTTTATTAATTATCTGGATCTGATAAATGCAAATTGGAAAACATAATCCAAACTATACATATACAATGATGGGGTCTAAATTAACAGTTTTCCACTCAAGAAAGATCTGCAGTCATTGTGGATAGTTCTCTGAAATCATCCACTCAATGTGCAGTGGCGGTCAAAAAAGAGAACAGAATGTTGGGACTCATCAAGAAAGAGATAGATAATAAGACAGAAAATATCATATTGCCTCTAAATAAATCCATGGTACGCCCCCACTTTGAATACTGTGTGCAGATGTGGTCACCCCATCTCAAACAAAGATATATTGGAATTGGAAAAGGTTCAGAAAAGGGCAACAAAAATGAATGGGGTATAGAACAGCTTCCATATGAGGAAATATTAATAAGACTGGGACTTTTCATGTTGGAAAAGAGGCACCTAAGGGGGGATATGATAGAGGTCTATAAAATCATGAGTGGTGTGGAGAAAGTAAATAAGGAAGTGTTATTTACTCCCTCTCATAATACAAGAACAAAGGGCCACCAAATGAAATTAATAGGTAGGTTTAAAACAAACACAAGAAAGCATTTTTTCACACAACACACTGTCAACCTCTGGTACTCCTTGCCAGAGGAGGTCTCTCCTCCCTACACAGCCCATCTCAACATGAGGGCATAGATTATTGCCAATTCCTTTTTGTATGACCTCGAAGAAGTCACTACATTGGTCTGGGCCTTTTTTCCCTCATATGTGAAATACTGTACCCACCTTTGTAGAGCTCTCTGGGATCTACAAATGTTAAAGTGCCATATCAGATTCTCAGCCCACTCCAGACCAGTGGCTTCATTTCTCTTACAGAGCCACGGGAACAGTGATAGTCTGAGGTCACTCCTATCTTCAGCAGTAGCAAAACAACAGTGGCAATAGGAGCCAGGTGGGATGAAGAGAAAAATCTCAGCGCTTGTCTACACAGTGAGGGCCTGTCTATGTGGTCAGTGCATAACAAGCTGGGGTGTGATTCAACAGTGCACTAGCCTGCCAAGCACTAAATTTCCCTGTGGACCTGCTAATGCACACTAAAATGTCCATAGTGTGCTTTGACATACTCCTGTATGTACTCGTAAGGCTTGCAAAAGCGACAAAGAGTTTTGTAGCACCTTATAGACTAACAGATTTTAGAGATCATAAGCTTGCTTGTTCATGCAAATACTTAAGCATGTGATTCACCTGAATACAATTACCCATGTCCTTAGGTGTTTGAAGGATTGTGTCCTAAGTGTTCTAGCACTGATTCAGATCATGAAAGACAAGGGAGATACAACATGCAGGGAAAACGATAGCACCTGCACAGGAAGCACATGCTTCAGTGACACTCAGACACCTGCAAATCTGCTTTCCATGTGGATTTACAGAGGTTTACCCAAAGTGAGGATTAGCAAGATTTTACAACACTTACACTGAGAGTTTCTAGTAACCTCATGAGAGCCAACCTTAGCATTACCTCTCAGACTTTTTGTCCTGAGCTCTCTCTTGCTCATTTCATTTCATACAAACTTAAACACACAGCCTACAGATTTGACTCTACATTTCTCCTCTTTAGCCTTAGAAAGCTATGAAATCTGGAACAACCTCTCTTGGGGCATAAAAGGAGATGGATAATGTGCTACAGACTTCGGTGAAATATAATCCTTATTATTCCAACAGTAAAGAGAATAATCCTCATAGTCAAAAGGCTTGGAAAACACAAAGATTTTCCGATGACCTTTTATTTCCAGAAGTTATTGTATTTTGTATATCAGCACGATTGCCGTGATGGAAAAGTTCATGCTATCCGAAGTGATTAAAGATCACTGTGACTTAGTGTTGTGTAAACATGATAAATGTTACAGTAAAAGCAAGATCCATTTTAATCTGTATTGTTTAGCAAGGATCTCTAAAAAAGTCCATGGCACATACTTTTATTCACAACAACTGGGGCGTTTGACTTTGGCAGTGTGGCTGACAGACTATAGGACCTACATATGATTCAAGATTTTTCTCTTCCATTACCTGCTAACAAGAAGCATGAAGATGAAATGTAATTGTCATACTAGTTAATGTGTCATACTAGTACGTGGAGTCCATTAGCTCCAATGAGCATGCAAAAGTAGTTGAAGTTGCTCTGACAGGAGTTTTCCCAGGAAACACCCTAATCACAGCTAAGTGGGGGGGAAAAGTTTTGGTTCAATGTATTGCTGTTATTTAAGTTATTAATAAAGCCAAAGCCCAGGGAAAGGGGAAACTTAAGACATGCAATGTATACAGTCCCATCCCTTTAAACCCAGGTCAGAATTCTATCTACTTACATACAAGAAAATTTTCTTCACTCCCTAAGTGTCTGTGATGTTTTCTAAGAGGATCTGGTCTCTCCTTCCTTTATCTGGTGGGAGGTGGAGGAGGAGCCATTACCCAACAAAGCATAGCCCAACAAACAGATACCAGTGTCCTACCTTCTCTAGCTGTTCTGAAAGAACATACAGGGCCTGATTCATAGCTGCAGCTGCACTCATTGACATTTCATACACCTTGTAGCACCATGTTCATTTAACGATTGCTATACGTATTTCTAAAGACAAAACCTTCCTTAGGTCTCTGGTAACTAGCCTTACCCAATACAGTGTATTCTACATTATTGTCCATATCTGACATTAGATATGGTAGCCCATATATTCAGTATCTACAGAGAATCAGTTCTATGTTTTTCTTAAATCCCTGGGCTATGTGCGGGTAACACAACTGCAAATGACTTTCTATAAATTTGTAACTACAGTGTTTAACATAATTGTAAATAATATTCTAAAAATAATGTATCTAAAGTTTAACCACACAAACATACCCATACCTACTTTCAATATATACTGCAAAGATACCCTTAGGCAAAGACACTGCATTACCCACAATTTGCTACCCTGAAAATAGCTTTGCCAGTATTTGCTTTTACTATGTCAATAATCATTATACAGTCATGATTCCAATGTAGGATTAAAACTGTTTTTATTTTTTAGTGAGAAAAGTACTGTTTCTTGCCAGCAAGTTCAAGAAGTATGGGCTGGATGAATGGACTATAAGGTGGATAGAAAGCTGGCTAGATCATTGGGCTCAATGGGTAGTGATCAATGGCTCCATGTCTAGTTGGCAGCCAGTATCAAGTGGAATAACCTAAGGGTCAGTCCTGGGGCCAGTTTTGTTCAATATCTTCATTAATAATCTGGAGGATGGTGTAGACTGCACCCTCATCAAGTTTGCAAATGACACTAAACTGGGAGGAGTGGTAGATACGCTGGAGAGTAGGGATAGGATACAAAGGGACCTAGACCTCAGCAGTAAGATTCTTGTGTCATCTTTGACATGGGTGATTTTCAGAACAATGATGCTTTTAGATAAGGTTATAACTTCAATGTTCAATTAGCAAGTTCATAGACCTGGGTCTACAGTTCTCTTAAGGTGGCTCTAGGAGGCTTCTTTTTGCCAATTCCATTGCTGTTCAATCCAGGACTTAGCTGAGTGATGGTCAGATGCCGATTTTATTATGTTGATTGTGCCTTAGCATATAACAGGGCCCCACTCTGACACTAAGGCCCAGATCTTCAAAGATATTGAAGTGCCTAACTCCCTTTGATCATTAGAAGGTTGTCATCACCTGCCCCTTTGGTATAGTGGAACCTAGTGATCTAGTATGCGAGTAAACAAACATCAAGTGCTGGAATGCTCCCTTACTGGTAATCACAATTACTGTGTCCAAGGTCTCTGTTCAGCAAGCGTATATTTTTAATGTTCTACACAACTTGTCCTATTGAGGTCAATGGGACTTCTCACATGCATAAAGTTACGAATGTGTGTGAGCAAGAGGGTGATCTACATCCTGTAGAGACGAATCACCTTCATTCCCTCCTGCACTTGGGTGCATGCAATTGGGTGAAGGGCTCTAAGGCCCTGTGTAGGAATTCAGACTCCTCTGCTGAATCACTAGTCTAAGGTTAAGATTTATTAAGAGTCAGGGAAATTCTGTGCTCGCTTACATCCCTTGCAATCTCATTGACCAATGGGGTTGCATTGAATGTAAATAGGGTGACCAGATGTCCCAATTTTATAGGGACACTCCCGATATTTGGGGCTTTTACTTATATAGGTGCCTATTACCCCTTGCCTCCCATCCCAAATTTTTCACACTTTCTATCTGTGAATCATTGCCAAATTCAGCCTATAGAGGCTAAGAGTTTCTGAAATCTAAGGCTGGTATTTGTTCAAAGAGATTACAGGATAAAGCTAAGACATAAGTTAGTCAAAAATAAACTTTTTGGAAAAATACAGTCCTGGGACCCTCTTGCTGCCAGAAGGAAACAACAGCCAATGTACACGAGGGAAGTATTTGTAGAAATGTTAGGATTTGCCAAGTACAGCAAACTTGAAGTCCTTACTCCAGTGAGTTGGATATGAGTTTTAACTTTTATACCAGGCATTCTGCACCCTGCCTGTTTTGATTTATTAACAATATATAAGATGATCCAATATTTGGTCACTGCCTTTAAATCACAGGAGTTTTCACTCTAAATGACAACCTTTGCATTTTGTGTGGCTTAGTCTTTAATAATCCTTTGCTATGTCAATATATCATATCAACATTGTAAGAACAAGCTTCTGTACCTGTTAAATTACCTTGACAGTGGCATGACCACATAGAATCATAGAATATCAGGGTTGGAAGGGACTTCAGAAGGTATCTAGTCCAACCCTCTGCTCAAAGCAGGACCAATCCACAACTAAATCATCTCAGCCAGGGCTTTGTCAAGCCTGACCTTAAAAACCTCTAAGGAAGAAGATTCCACCAGCTTCCTAGGTAACACATTGCAGTGCTTCACCAGACAAGTGCAAAGGAGAAAGCATTTATATTGCAGCACTACTACAGGAGGGAGGTGTGATCTACATGCAGGCCTGGGTATTGAATCATCCTGAGTTCTAGGCCCCATTCTGACACTAAGGCCCAGATCTTCAGACATATTTCAGTGCCTAACTCCCTTTGAAATCAATGGCAGTTGGGTGCCTAAATACCTCTGTGAACATGGGTAAGTCATTTAACTGCTCTTCCTCGGTTTCCCCCCATCTGTAAAATAGAGATCATATTTCCTACGTCTGAGAACTTATATTAGAATTGAGTAGTTAATGCCTGTAAAATATGTTGAGGATGAAGAACACCAAATGCCAAGCTTTATTATGTTATATATCAAGTCAAAGGAGTATCAGATTATGTTCAGCCTTTGACCGCCTCTGAATCTTCAGGGGTGAACAAGGGCATGCGCAGGAATTTAAATTTCACTGCTTTTGGAGGTGCACGTTCTGCCACAACCCTGGGCTGGAGGAACTCTCAGCTCCTGCTGCTGCTGGAGGGGTTCTGTACCCCTGCTGGTTATGGGGGGAGGAGGAGGGAACATGTCTCTGCTTGCCTTCCCCTGGAGGGTGAAAGAGAGATCTATGCCTCTAGAGCTTCAAAGCTGGTACTTGAAGTCCCTCGCATGAATAATGAATGGATGCTTTTAATCTATGTTCACCTCACACCTAATCGATCATGGTATAGCCGGGGGTCATATTCTTGTTTTATTATTATATTTATGGTCCATGAAAATGGTTGATAGTATCCATATGCATGTCATGATTACATCACTCTAAGACCACTTCTGTTTGGACTGCTGGGAAATGTGGTCCTTCTAATGATGGAAGGGGAGGGCCAAACCCATTTTCTTTTAACTTTAAATTCACTACTCTCCACTGTTCCTTACTGAGAACTTCAGATGTGTGAAAACTGTTTGGCAAACAAATTGTAAACAACCCACAAGCTTTGACTGTGGGCAACCATGCATGTTCGGCAATCCCATGTGGGAAGGTAACCCAGAACCCAGCACAACCATCAGTTTCACTTACATGTGCAGAGGCTTCAGGAAAAGAAAAGGAAGGAGGAATCATATGGGTTTGTCTAAGAAGCAAAAGAAATGACTAACTGAAGAGCATAAGAGCTGCCATACTGGGTCAGACCATGGTCCATCTTGCCCAATATTTTGTCTCCATCAGTGGCCAGTACCAAAACTTATGATGGAGTATACAAAAGATGGCAATTGTGGAGTGATTCCACACCAGGTTTCCACTCCTGGCTTCTGGCAGACAGAGATTTAGGGTTGCTCCAAGCATGGGGTTGCATCCCTGACCATCTTGGTTAGTAGTCATTGATAGACCCAGCCTCCATAAACTTATTCAGTTCATTTTTTAATCCAGTTATACATTTGGCCATCACAACATCCCATGGCAATGAGTTCCACAGATTAGTTATGCATTGTGTGAAAAAGTACTTCCTCTTGTTTGTATTAAATGTGATACCTATTAATTTAGTCAGGGGACCCCTGTTTTTTGTATTGTGGGAAAGGTAACACCACCCTATTCACTTTCTCCACACCACTCATTTCTATCATATTCCCTCTTAGTCATCTCTTTTCTAACTTGTAACAAAAAATTGTATGGATGATGCTATGTGGCTATGGAAATGAAATTCAGGAGCAGATATATACCCTAATACCCAAGTCTTATCAGCAGCATCCAGGGAAGCATTTTCATTTACTGTCACTTTAAGTTCTTCCTCTTACACTATTCTAGGATGTGACATTTTGGAGCATATTTGCCTTTTCCAGCCGCCACTTCCTTCATTTGCCATTAAAAATAGTATATATGATGATTTGAAAGAAGGTCCTTCATTCTGGGGCCTTGATCCACTCCCAAACACATACACATTTACACCAATCTAAATCACTGAAGTCAGTGGACTTCCACAAGTGTAAGTCAGAGGAGAATCAGACACATTATGTAAATGAATTATCAATAAATTGAAACTTAAATTGCATAAGGTTTGTCCCTTCCTAACTGACAGCATGCAGTATATAGTTATTTCGTTTTGAAACCCAGAGGAATGGCGCTTTCCATGAGAGTCACTAAGCGAGAATATGTTGGCTGTATTCACCTTTGTATGAAAGCTGCTCTTGTTATTAAATTGAATATACTGCTGTGAGCTTACACAAACTTTCCTAATGCTGCTGTGGAAGTGTTGGAAATATGGGACTAGAGTGATATTATTTTAATGTGGCCATCACTGATTTTACGACAGTGGTTGTCATAAAGACAGTAGCCCAGTTTGTGTATGCAGTGGGGGAATAAAAGGTGGGGAGCCACAATTCCCTGGTTTGGAAGCTGATAAGGGTTTCACTACAACAGGCCACAGATGCATGATGTCTTATACTTAGATGTTAAGCTCTATGGGGAAAGGACTGTCTTTTTGTTGTTTCTATAGTGCCTAGCATGATGGGGTCCTGGTTCATATCTGGGGGCTTCTAGGCTAGGGTGACCAGATGTCTTGATTTTATAGGAACAGTCACAATTTTTGGGTCTTTTTCTTATATAGGCTCCTATTACCCCCACCCCCCATCCTGATTTTTCACACTTGCTGTCTGGTCACCCTATTCTAGGCCCTCCCACAGAACACACAATAAATAATGATACATGTGTGAGGGGAGTTGAAAACTACAGAGCAGGCAGAGTGCATGGTCCTTGTAACCTGCAGAGGTCCTGAGACCTTCAGGGAAATTCTCAAGCTCTAGAGTAGACTAGAAACGGGTGAATAATGGATTTTTTGGCCCACAGGCAATTCCAAAATATTTTTAAAAATCATTTTGGCTTGAACAAAATGTTTCATTTGACTTGAAACATGTTTTGTTTTTATTTTAAGCATTGCTTACACTTTAAATTTGTTTAAAATGAAGTAAAAGGAATCTTTGAGTTGAAAAGTCAAAATGTTTGTTTTAAAAATGTCAAAATAAAATGGTTTGACTTCTTCAGAATTTTTAAAGGTATTTTTGGCCAAACTGATTCCACAAAATGTTTGTTGACCTGAATCTGCATTTTTTGCTGTAAAAAGTTTTATTTGAAAAATTACATCCAGCGCTATCCTAGACACTTAATGGTGGCTCTGGTGCATATGCACAGACTAACACCACCTTCAGTACTCCCTGTATTCTTATCTCCTCTGACAGAACCTCTCCATCTAGCACAGACAATGCTCCCTTACCAGCAGCTGGCATTAGTCTCTATTGAAAGCTTGAATGTGCAGACAGGTATTCAGAGGGAATCAGTGCTGAAAGGCTTTCCCCGTGAATTTTCTGATGAATGGTGTGGCAGGCAGAGCCATAACAATGTTCTGAAGGGTGTCAAGCACAGATTCAGAGTGATCTCCCTAAGTAATTTTGAACTGCTCCTTCGCATGCTACCTGGTGGTTCGACATTCTCCTTCCAAGTGTCTGGTGGCTTTTCCCCTTCCCTCTCTTCACCTCTCCCTCTCTTCATTTCTAATATCTCTGCCCAGTTCCACAGGTGATTTTCAAAAGAGGCTGTCCTTGCTGTCTGATCCTATTTTAGGTGGGTAGCTGCCTTTCCATATATGCTATACTTGCAAGGTCATCACAGTGGGATCTAGGTGAGAAGCAGGCAGATTAATTGGAGCTACCAGCTGTTTTCCCTGTCCCTCAGAAAGAGCTTTCTGCCGTTGGGGTGGAGATTTATCAGTTTTCCTCCATCATGTTGGTTCTCTCTCTCCCTCCAGTAACCTCTGATTCACCTTGCCCAGCCCCTGTCCGTGCAGGCCAATCAAAAACAGAGGATGGTAACTTTGAGCACCTTCTCGGACTCACAGCCTGGGGTTGTTCCACAGAGAAAGTTAGTCACTCAGGGACAGATTCCGCAAGCCACAGAGCTCCAAACACACAGGGTTGGCCTGGAAGGGCATCGTTCGATTCTAAGGGAGGACTGGGATGGGTGATGCTGCTTATGACCAAACTAACCTTCCTCCAGCATTCTTGGGTTGTGTTAGCAAGTTTTCAATTTTTAGCCAGGTCCTTTGATCCTTGGTGAGTATTTCATCCAAGAGATCATTTAAGCCTAAAAGTTCATCCGGAATGGAAGACACTTTAATAATGAATACATTGGTGCAGCACCTTGAGTTACGGGTTTGTTATTATGATACCCCACAGACTATCACAAAATATGTCTTGTTAGAAAATAACATCTGAACCAGGGGTAGGTTTCAATTTCACTACCTAGCCTAGTTCTCAGAGGTCTCTAGTTGGTGACTTGGCTATAAAAATTCACTCAGAGATGAACTTTTCACATAAAGAAAAGCTCATCTCAGAAGCAGATATTTTCACAAACAAAATGCAGACCGGTTTTTGAAATAATCTCTTCAAGTAAACCACATGCAGGAAATTTATAGTGAGATTCTATAATAGTGATGGGCCCAGCCCAAAGCCACAGGGCCAAACCCGCTGAATTTTAGTTAGAGTGGGGGGCATCATAATCTGCAGTTCAGATCTGAATCTAAATTTTCTGGGCAATATCTGCAGATTGAAAATTTTCAAACTTGGGTGTGTACCGTTAACTGCCTAAATCTGTTCTTAAGCACCTACAAAAAATCTTCAGAGGTGCCCAGCATGTAGTCTTTATAAATACTGATATTGTTATATGAGCTTAATATTATACCTCACAGGAGAACGAACAAGAGTGTGCTACTTTTTACTTAGATCCCTCTTTTTGTGTTACTCACTGTTTACCTGCTATAGAAAACTTGGAAAAATAACCAGAAACGCAGACAACACATCACACCATCACTAGCATAACACAGCCTTGTGCATCATTCATGGCTCACTTTAAAATAGAAATGCTTTGCAGTAAATTCTCTCTCCACCTTTCACAGTGCTTCTTTTTCAAGCTACTTTTTGTTTTGTTACCCCCCCCCCATTTTTATTTTATTTTATTTTATCTGTCTTCCATTTTTATTGGGACTCAAACAATTTTGACTTCAGTACAGACATCTGCCTTTATATTGGACCAAATATTTCTAAGGCAGAAATCAGTTGTTTACTTTGCTAGAAGTCTTTGTAACTTCATAGCTACATCATCATATGACTTCCAGGACCTTCCCCAGCACACTAAATTATTTCTCAGTATAATCAAGGAATACATTCTCTTTAATTTATTGTAGGCTGTACTGATCTAATTGACAAAGCAGAGTTGGTCTTTGCATCCAGATTGAATTTTTGTAGCCTTTGCTAATTTAAAACATAATGTACATAATGTGGGACAATGTCATATTTTAAGTGCTTTGCCAGATGGCCTCATAGACTGGGATATAATTTAGATGAGTCTTCTGCAACACTGCTCTGTGTGTGTGTGTGTGTGTGTGTGTGTGTTTGTGTACTTAATAAGGATCCTAAGTACATTATAAGTGGCTAAAGCAATTAAGAAACTTTCATCCAGGTCAATATCTAAAGTTGCCACAGACTGATTTTTCCACCATTTAATGATTTTATAATCCTATAATATAAATACAAAACCACCTTTTATTTAATGACAAGCCAACTTTGGGTGCTTATGCAAATGTATTCAAAACACTTTGGTCTGGAAATAAATTGGAGATATCAGGTGAACAGGCTCTCTCTCATGAGGTTTTCAATGCTTCCTGTTAAGATTCCAGTCCCAGTCAAAATCAGAAGGTGCACACACATGCAAAATATGGGGAGAAAAGACAATTTTCTCTAACTTAAAAAATAGTTCACAATCCAATTTGATTTGCATTAAGGGTCAGTGTTCACGCAGGTCTTATTTTATCTTTTATCACCATCATGTGCACTACAGTTCAAGGTTCATTTTTCTTTGGATGAACATACTGTCCCTTCAGTTGCTAAGAAGAAAACAAGATAAAGAGGTGTGACTATGCTGATACTTCCCTTTAAATGATACTGGTATTTGTGTGTCCTGGTAGGTAAGAAAAGACCCATCTCTCAAACACAAGTTTCAGATTATTCACCCATCCTGAGAGAGAAGGAAACTGCAAAGCGTACCCAAAGAGCCCAGATATCTGTCAGTAGTAGCTGACCATATTCAACTTGTTAAATGTAGCTGAATATGCATGTTGAGTTCTCATCCTGCTCTGAGGAGAGCGTACAAACACTTTCTACAGTACAAATGGACCCCTTTCTTGGTCTGGATCTTTATTTGTAATTCAAACAATAATAACGGAACCTAAACTTCAGTTTAAGCTTTTCCCCTCAAAAGGTCCGTTCCTAAACTTTTCTTTTTTGGGACCTCTCTGCCTCTGGTTCTTTCTGATTCAGACATACTCCCACCCCTAGAGGTGAGAAAGCAGGTGTGTACAATTAAATTTTCAAAGTAAAAATAGAACAGCAACTCTATTGCAGGTACATATACCAGACATCAGGATGCTGCAATGGAGTGGACAAGGCACTGGGCAGAGCATTAAAAGAGCCAAGTTCTAGTCTGTACTCTGCCACTGACCCGCTATGTGACCTTGGGTGAGTCACTTCACATCTCCTCTCTGTGACACTTTCCTTTCCCATATTTAGTCTGTCAGGTCTATTTAAATTGTAAAACCATTAGGGCAGGGACTGTCTTTTACTATGTGTTTGCATAGTGCCTAGGGTAATGGAGCCCTGGTTTCAGGCACAGCCTCTAATTGCTTCTGTAATAATAAAATCTACCATCTTCTTACAGGCTGATGATATTAAATAATCAGGAAATTATTTGCTTCATAACTCTTATGAGGACCATAATAGCAGTAAATGTGTGGATGGGAATTGGGCAGGAGAGCCAGACTGTGTTTATGCAAAAGAAGCAGATGAAAAACAAGTGAAAAACCTCTTGTCCACAACAAGGATGCAATCTGAGACAGTACTGTGTGTGCGGTCTGATTTAGGACATTTCCTTCCTATGTTAGTCTCTATGAAAATGCAAACAGGTGTTAGCAAGCTAGTGTTACAGTTTGACAATGTCTATTTAAACAACATGCCCAGCCTTGTCACAGTTCATTGAAGACAGAATGAGCCATAATAAAATTAAAATAATGTGCTGGTTCTTACTAGTAGCATTTTACAGTTCAGCTGGGGTCTGGGCTTTTGTTTTGGTTTTGGTGTGCTCCTTTTCTTGTGGATACTGTTAATATATTAGGAAGTTCTGCTCAAAAATGAAAACAGTTTAATATTCATAGGCCCCTGCACTAAATCCCTCCACTTACTGAAAGGAATCAAAGGTTGGTTTAGATTTAGATGATAACATCTGGACTACATTACCTGCCTAAAAGCCAGCACATGCCCCGGCCATCCTGCATGCGGGGACGTCAGGGAAAGTAAGATACTCCCTTCCTCATTGCCCTGGCCACCTGCACCATGGATACCAGCAAGGGAGGGCAATCAGCCTCCACCAATCTGCTGTACTCCCTCTCAGGCAAGTAGGTGGAGTGTAAGTGGCTGGGATGAGGAAATGAGCAGAGCTTTGGCTCAGCCTCATCTCCCACCCCCACCTCAAATAAAGGGAAGGTGAAGTGCACATCCCCTCCCCTCAGCTCCACCCACTCTCCAAATGTGTGTTGACAACTGGGAGGCAGATTGTATCTTCTTGAGTCACAATCTGTTTCTCAAGCCACACCCAACAGTTGACCAACTTCTACTGGTGGAAGAAACAAGCTTTAGAGCTACACTGAGCTCTTCTTCAGGTCTGGGTGAGGAAGCAGAGTGTATCAACCTACTGTGGACATCACTGACATTTGTCAGGGAGAAGAAAAAGCTGTATGAAATATAGGATGACATTTGCCTAAGGGCCCTTAGGGCCAAGTAGATAGGACGAATGTAAAGGAAACTTCCCTTGCCCCATCATTTGTCAAAGCATCAGACTGTTACATGTGACAATCCCTATGTAACAAGCAAGTGATTTCCATTTCTGAAACCTCTGCAAAACCATGTGATTAAAAAAAAAATCATGATTAGCTACCTTAACCGTCTATTGGGACTATAAACACAGATGAGGAAAATCCATTCAGCAAATTTCAGGTACCCATTTTCATAGCTAGGATCAGACCTTTTAATCCATGTAAATATGCTAAATATATAACTGTGATTCTACCAAAATATTTATACTAATACCACTACCTAACAGCTACTGGCTTTTCTATATAGCTTCCTTTCATCCCAGAATATATCATCTTTGGAAAGTGCTACAGTACTTCTGGTAATGACACTGCAGTGTCAGAAAATGTAGTAAGACTTTACCATAATGATTAAGGTAATGAATGTTGAATTACAGTTGAAATCCTTCAAAAGTGCTTATGTCATCCTCATTCATAGCAAATGAGTTCATTGTGATTAATGTTGTTAATATAAAATACCAATAGAATTCATGATGATTAGGTCATTAGTTTAAAGAGAAAAAAAACAGCTGACTGACTGATGACATCAGCTGTTAAAGTCCTCTCTCTCTAGATCAATGTCCACAGAAATGACAACAAATCTTTTTAGTTTAAAAGTTATTACTTCATGAATAAGCAAGGCCATAATGCTATACATCAGTTCCAGCATAACATCATTACTGAAAGAACTTGCTACCATATATAAATAAGCATGTGGGCAAAATATAATGCAGGTAAACTTTAATTCTTTCTCAAATACCACCATCAGATAATGCACATTAACAATTTCATATATCTTCTTACTTAGTATTTAATATATTTTAATGAAATGTAGAAAGGCGGAATTACTGATTTTATGGACTATTGGATATCTCATGTATTTGGTGCAGAATGGTTACCAGTATTGAAATTATTACTGAAGAAATATCAGAGATATTTAAAAGAAATATGTGTGGATGCTGTGTATAGTATTTCCTAAAACCAATGGGCCTGATTCTCCATTGTTTTATATCTTGGATAGCAAATTACACCTGTTCAAACTGAGTGTGAAACACTTCCAGATCAGAATGGGAATGTTTTATATCCACATTGCCCAGATGTATATATGGCTACACAAAGTATAGAGTAGTGAAAAATCTGGCCCACAATATTTAGACCTAACTGTAGGTGGAGTTGATAGCAATACCTATAATTAAGCCTGACACTATCAATTCTAATACCCTGTTTTCAATGTATTATGAATTTGCCAAATTTTAACTGTTCAGGTTGAACTTTTCCATGCTGAGTGTTTACCTCAAGCTGAATTATATTTATTATTAATTATTATTATTATTATTATTATTATTATTATTATTGAATATTTCAGCTAAAATGATCTGGCAATTTCTAAGAATGAAAATAGGATAAAATAGCTACAGCCAGAGACTACAAGATGATTTGCTCACCACTTTAGCTATGAAAGCACACAGGAGAGCCTGCCTGCTTCTCTTGTGAGGAAATATGCAATTATGTATTGTTGTTGATGATGTTGGCAGAGGAAGGGGGAAAATATGTACCGATGGACTTTTGATGGAGAAGAGTATTTTACCCAGGGAATGTTGCATGTATTGCAGAATGAGGAGACCTATTTTTGGGGAGCTCTTCATTTAAATTTGGCATTACACCATTGCATTTGGGAATACACAGGTTTTCACTGAGGGAAATGAGGATTTGGCCCATTGGTCCCAATCGCCCAAGTTGTTCCACCCAGGCAGCCGGCTGCCACACCTCAGTCTGGTTCTGCATGCAGAGACCCATGGAGCTCCCCAGAGTCACTGAACCTCTTCCAGGCATCTGCAGGCATGGAGAAACTTGCAGGATGGACTCAAATCTGCTCCCTCTGAAGTAAAAAAGAGTGTTACACTGATTTCAGTGGGAATGGGTTCAGGCTAATCCAAATGTGAAGAGTCAGTAGGCAGAATGCACAGCAGAAAATAGGGAGGTTCCTTTTGCATTGTTTTTCTATTTTAAAACATCCAAGAATTACCTGCATCATTTTTAAAATATTACTGCTGATGTGTATTAATATCTGCAGTGGAAACATGAGTCCAGAAATGACATCTTTCATTAACTATTGAAGATTTAAAGCTCTTTGGGGCAGGCACCCTGTGGCCTGATTCTTGTTTACACAAAGGCCCCTTTGCATCTTTAGATCCACTTTAAAACTCCTTTACACATGTATTTATATCTGCTCCTGTATTTACTGCTCCATCCATCTGATGAAGCGGATTTTAACCCACAAAAGCTTATGCCCAAATAAATTTGTTAGTCTCTAAGGTGCCACAAGTACGCCTCATTCTTTTTGCTGATACAGATTAACAAGGCTACCACTCTGAAACCTGGAAAATGGAGAGTTTGAATCTTAAATTGGTATGGAACAGAGAATTCAGTGTAAACTCTGTGGGCCAAATTCAAAGTGGAGTCTAAATTGATGTAAACTTAAACCTTTTGGCTCTTGAGCCTGAAAACTTCATCCACTTAGATTCCCTTAATCCTCTTCACTGAGATGTAAATCCTCTCCTCTTACCCATCACATCTGAATTTGACTCTGTGAGATTCAGGGATGTGAAGCATTTACAGAAATTGCCTGTAGGTTGTCTAACTTCCTGTAGCACAGTCTACTAGCAGATAACCCTGGGATTTTAGAGATACAGTTTGGCATTTTAAAATGTAAAAGTTTTATTACAGAAAAGGACTAACTCTTCTGACTCATAAATGCAGACGAAACCTGGCACACCATGTATGCCTTAACCTTGTGCATGCTTTGTAGCCTTATAAAATGTAGTATCTTATGATCCTTGAAATAACAAATGACCTTATTCCTTTTAAAGGGATCATTAAGAACTCTAATGTTCCAGGTATAAATCCCTGCTACTACTGTGCATCTTAATTTACTATTCATATGTGAATCCCTTTTTGGTTCCCAATTACTATACAACAGCAATTGGCTCTTGAAATTATTCCCATTGGATTGATTTTGCAAAGGACACTGCAGTTTACATTTTAGTTCCCTAATTAAAGACACAATGCTTGATAAACCTTGAACAACTAGTAATTGGAAACTAACAGTTAGTCACAATTAATCCCTACTGACATGGGTTCTATTGCTTAATAACTGACCACAACTGGGTCATGAGAGAAGGCAAAAGTGCACTATGAACATTAAGGTCATATGCTGATGCAACTGAATCAGTGTTAAAAACGGTGGGAAACTTTTTAAAAGGGTCCCTAATTAGACAAGATTCTAGAGATCTGAATTTGTTCCACGTCAGTACACAACATTTGAAACATCACAGGTGAGAACCAGAATCCTAAGCAAGAGGTGGGGGGGAGGGTGCAGGGTGAATACTTAAGGTTGGATAGCCTACATCATAACATTGCCCATGTAATAAATTATTCTCATCAAATATCATGTAGTGAATATTTCATCCCAATACATCAACCTTAATGCTGACTCCACACTCATACTATTCCTTCCCCAACAATTTCAAAGTATAAACACAAAACATTTTTTTGAAAAAGAACATAGTTTTATATATATTCAACCTAACGATTCAAGCAACAGCAGATTACTGAGGAAAACTAGTATTTAAATTGTGGTCAGAGTTAAGGTTGTGCTGTGATGAAATATGTGTTGCATTATGCTTGATTGGAAAAATTGTTCATTATGTTGGCTAATTATTTTTACTATTTCTATTACCAGGGTCCCTAAGAGCCCTAAGTAGGCATCAGAACCCCATTGTACAAACACAACAAAAAGGCAGTCCCTGCCCCAGAGAGCTTGCAATCTCAGGCTTATATCAGATTTGTGATGTCCTTATCTATTCATTATCTGGCTTTTAAGTACTTGGATTTTATAAATGATGTGGTGGGCAAGTACATTGTTGCCACTTAGCAATCTTTAAATATATTTTTAAATGACAGAGGTTTTGTTTTAAATAAAATCAAATTCTGTTGTCTTTCCTATTCTGTATTATCAAAGATATATACCACTCTCACGGTTTCCAATAGTTAAAATAGGTTTCCGCTCCAAAGACTGCGTCAATATTATCCTGCTATTTGTGCAGTCATTTACACCTGTGCAAAGAGCGCTTAAAGTGCTGCCATATCAGAATGGTAGCATTTTACACACACTTAGTCTCACCGAGCCATGGTGTAAAGGACTGCAGCAGAGCTGCAGAGAATAAGGCCAGCAGTTTTCAGTAGAGGGATCTCCACCTATGAAATTGCTTCCTCTGGCAATTGACCATGTGCTACTTTTAAATGCCTTTAGGACACAATTTAAGGTATAGCTAAGCTTGGAAGGTATCGATTTTTGTGGTAAATGTTGGTAAAAATTGATTTCACTATACACGCACAAACCAATGAGTAATATTTCCATCAATGATCATCCAAATTTACAGATAGGCAAAGTGAGAATAATGCTGCCTGAGAACTTATTAGAGTTTGATTTAAGGATATTTAATTTGAATATTTGGACATGCGATGTTGACAATTTGTGTATTAATGGCTATAAAGCTTTAATGTTTTTTAGTCTCAGTCTACTGTCATCGAACAATTATTTTGACTCTCCTATTGTCTCACCACCACCACCCAGCCTCCATAATTTAGAGAAAATTTTAAAAAAAAGAAAACCGGGGAAACAGCTTAATTTTGCACAACTGTGGAAATTTAAATAAAAAATTAGAAAAATGCTTAAAAATAAACATTGATATTATCTATAAACATAAAAAATACAAATTGTGCCAACTCCAGGCCTTTACACAGGCCTTTGATTAACCATCTGACAGGCCACATCATCAGTGGTGTAAATTGGCGTAGTTCCGTTGATTTCAATTGACCTGGGGATCTGTCCCTGTTTTGTTAATTCGATAGGCTTATTCTGAGACAGTTTTATGACCTGTTGTTTTTCAATCATTTAATACTATGGAGTTGGCTCCACATTAAAATAAGTAAATAAAATAAAATATGTGGGAGGTTTCTTTTGCCATAGAATAAGGGTCTTTAATGAGATATTTGTGAATTCAAAGGTAGAATGACAAACAGAAATACAAATACATCTCCAGATGGCAGTAAAGTTCATTCAGTACAAGCACCTGAGGCAGAAAATCAAAAGCTAATAATGTATATATCAAAAGTGCAGCACACTTCTCCCACAACTTCACTGAAGCTGTTCCTCATAAAGTGAAACAATATACCTTTAATGAGAAATAAAACATCAGAAAGAGAAATAAACAGGATGGGGCCAAGTAAGAAATAAAAGAAATGGGAGAGAAGTGAAGTCTCTTCAGTTTTAATAAAGAGACAGGGGCTCTTCAGTGTGCTGTTTTGCACAAAGTACAATTTAACACACATTGTGGTTAATTGGTCCTAATCCATTTACTTGTTTTAGAAACCTTAGGCCAGATCCCAGGGGTCAACGTACCTTAAAGGATTTACCAGTACTCCAGAGTCCTGAGCAGGGGGTGGGCCTCAACCAGAAGGGGCGTGACCTCAACCAGAAGGGGCGGGTCTTTAAATTGCTGCCTGGGGAAGCCGGTACGCTGTACCAGGGCGTACTGGCTTACTTTCACCTCTGCCAGACCCTTACTTGTGTAAATCTGTGCAGGTCCATTGATTTCAAGATGTGGCCCATTGTTCACTATCAGATTCCTCTTTTATCTATATGTAATTGTGACGGGTGGTCTAGGCCCTGAGGCCCCCAGCTGGAGGCCTTGTGTTCCTACCACACCCCACTAGGGTTGCCAACTTTCTAATTGCACAAAACCAAACACCCTTGACCTGCTTCCTGCCCCTAGGCCCCACTCCTACCTTGCCCCTTTTCTGAGGCTCCAGCCCCACTGACTCCAGCCCCCATCCCTCAGTCGCTCGCTCTCTCCCACCCACACTCACTTTCACTGGACTGGAGCTTGGAGTTTGGGGTCTGGGCTCCAGTCAGACGGCGCTTACCTCAGGTGGCTCCCAGTTGGCAGCGAGTGAGGCTAAGGTAGGCTCCCTGCCTGCTCCCGGAAGTGGCCAGCATGTCCGGCTCTGAGGCTGTGGCGCGGCCAGGGAGCTCTGCACAGTGTGTGTTGCAGCCAATGGGAGCTGTGGAGCCAGCGCTGGGGTCAGAAGCAGTGAGCAGAGCTTCCCTGATGGTCACCCTGATGATCACCTAGAGGCCTTAGGGACACGAGGCTGCTTCTGGGAGCTGCACAGAGCCAGTGCAGGTAAGGAGCCTGGCTTAGCCCCAGTGCACCGCTGACCAACCTTTTAATGGCCCATTCATCAAAAATAAGATGCAGTTGAGAGATCCTCTGAGCTGCCTAGAGTGGCTGTGTAGCAGCAGCCAATCGGAACCCCGCAGACTAGTATAAGAGCCACAGGGCCAGAGCGAGTTCAGTTCCTTGCTAGAGCTGGAGGAGTGTGGATGGTGTGTGGCTGGCTGAGGGAACTACAGGACCTTGGATGAGGTAGTGCTGCCAAAAGCCAGGGAGAGTGAGAAGGAGCCCTGAGCTTGTTGCGGGGACTCCATCAGGACAAAGCCCTGAGATAAGGGTGAAGACAACACAGGGCCACGGGGAAGTGGCCCAGAGAATTACAGCAGCAGTGTGACTTAGATAAAGGGTCACAGCAGACAGCTGCTATCTGCAGGGTCCCTGGGCTGGGACCCGGATTAATGGGTGGGCCTGGGTCCCGTCCTCCCAACTCCTATTAGCCACTGGGGGAAGTGGCCTGGACACTGAGGCGCCCTCAGGGCAGGAACTGAACTGCAACAGCCCAGCTGGAGAGTTGTGGCAGGAAAGGCCCTAAGAGGGCAAGGACTTTGTTGCCTGGGAGGGAGCCCTGGGCACTGCTCTATCCCAGAACAGGGCCAACTTGTGGGGGACATTACAAGGGGCACTAAGAGACCCCGGCTGGACTTGTATCCCTGAAGGGGTTTTGCTTCACTTTTTACCACACAGACAGACTGTGTGCGACTCGGCCAGAGGGCTGAGTCACCAAAGACACACCACAGAGAGAGAACAGGAACACACACCCCACCAAGGGGGTGCTCATGAGAGGTGAGTGCACCCTGCTACAGTAATACATGTAAATTATTATGTATTCCTTATTTGTATTGCAGTAGTGCCTACAGGCTTCAGTCCCATTTCACTAAGTTCAGTGTACACACACACACACACACACACACACACACACACACACACACACACACACACACACACAAAACAGCTCCTGCCCCAAAGAGCTCACAGTCCAAATCTAAGATGAGACCACTGGAAGACAGAACAGACAGAGAAGGAATTGCCAGGTAACAATGGGGTTATTGTGCTTTATGTGAGAAGGGCTCCTTGGCACATTGACTTGCCATTTTGGCTCTTTCTATTATTCAGAAGTGCCCTCCTGAGCTATTTGCAGGAAACCCCAAGTACCAGAAGCTGTATGCAAGCAGGACTTGGTATCACTCAAACAGGAAGTGAGAGTACTTTAAAGTGCCAGAAAAAGATGGGGAGACCTTATAGATACATTGAAAAAAATCCTACATAGGACTTTCTGGTTGTTACTGTTCAACACATCAAAGCCAGTTGGAAATTAGTTACAACAGTGAACATAGGTAGAATTTAGGTTCTCCTGCTCCAAAGGCACAGCTCATGGGTCTGGTTTACTGGTGTTCTGCCTTTTGTGTAGTCAGCTACACCTGTGCAAAACGGGTGTAAAATTTTTCCTTTCTGATTGGATAGTGGTTTAGAACTCCTTTGCACTAAAGTAAATAACTACACAAGGCTCTGCTGCCTTGACTGAGTAGTACAGGGCTCGTGACACAGTGATACACCGGCCAATTAATTTCAATATTATTAAGAAAAGGGTTTTATTTTAATGAAAGTGCACCAAAATCTCACTCCCACCCCATGCCCAACAAAATAGCGATAATGCAGAAGTCTGTTGGCCATTCTATTACATCAGATAACGTCCCTTTTTTTAGGGGGAGGGGAGTTAGAATGTTCCGCCAGTTGAGCAACTTGGATCTGACTGAAAGCCAGGGTGCTTTAGAAATAGATTGAAACTGTACATCCTGTGGCTGAAGGGCTATTCAATCACATTGACTTGCCATTTTTGAAAGTCAAGGACATTACTACATGCAACTTGACAAATAATCAGCAATTCTTTCTACCAATGCTATACTGAACAACAAACTAGACAAGAATTTGCTAAATGCCCACTAGCAATTGTTGAATGGTAACACACAGTTTCCCCACATGTTTATGCAGAAACTCAGATTGATCTGACAGTTTTACACCCGGAGGCATGATACACGGTAATTAAAATTAAAAATGTGTTGACAGCCTAAACAAATGTTTTATATAAATTTAGAAAGCTGTAAAAAAGGCACTCTACCCAAAAATAAAGATCTATAGTTAAATCAGAGCATTAGAAATGGAGAACATTTTAATACAAGCAAGTTTATGGGTAGCAGCTCTGAAACACTGGCTCAGGATCTGCGTGAGAGAAGAGTTACATTCAAAATTATAGTAGAGAGGAGCTGTTAAAGCTTGGGGGTCTGGAGGAGAGAAAATCTGCTTGTCTAGAAAGTGTGTATGGGGAAGGGATGATTCCTTTTTGGAGGGAGAGGGCTAGGGGAATCATGGGAAGGGGTCCTCTCTACCAGTGAACTTGAAATTTTCCAAAGAAAGGATGTTCTTTGGAAAGGAAAAGGAAAGGAAAGAATGTTAAGGAACACAAATGGAGTTGTAGTTTTCATGGACAATATTTCGATATCTGGATCTTTGATGGAAGAACACACCAAAACCCTCAAAGTCCTAAGCCTAATCAGTCAGTCTAGACTGAAGCTAAACAAGGAAAAATGCATTTTCCCATTTACCCAAAATAAAGACTAGACTTAGTTCAAGTCTGGAATTCCTACCACATAATCCCAGCAACGGGGCTGACCAAACTTCAAGTCAGGATCTCCCCCAAAATAAAATGGCTGATTCCTTTGTCATCTTAGGTTAAAAAGCGAGAGATAAAGGGATGGATAGGGAGCTTGAGGTGTCTTTGCCCTGCACTTTATAGTCCAGTCCCCTGAAATGCATTTTCCTGAGGCTTACCCTAAATAAAGTTCATTTCCACTATGAGGATGGAGACAGCTTATAGTAAAAGAGGTTCCATGCTGTTTGCTAAAATGCAGATCTGTTTGGTTTTGGCCCTCTTCTTTGTCAAAGAATGGACACTGGAACTGGACAGGTGATTGTCCATCAGCTTTGACATCTGGCTGGAGGTGTCAGCTTGTCCTTTGTCTTTGAGAAACAGGTTTTTCCACTCCCTAGACTTGTCTGGTAGCCCAATTTCAATCAGAATTTCAGCTTATGTTTATAACTTTACATACAATGTTCCTACATACATTTCACCATATTATTGTCCGGTGAGTTATCATTTGAAAATTAATATCTTACAATGCATACCTTAGTCAAAGATTATTGCACCAGTGTGTAGAGTGTTAATACAAGGGTCACTTAAGTCACGTATACCCACAGTTATTTTTCAATGGGTTTGTGGGGGACAGGAGGGTAAACTGTTGACTACCAAATCCTGGGAGCTCTGCCCCATCACCTCCTGAACCCAGCCCTGACAGGCCCTATTGTGCACACAATACTGAGCCTTAAAAGTGAAGAGATTGTGTGTAAGGGCTTCCAAGAAATCCAGTCTCCAACAAAAATCAAATCACTTCTGTTGGCATCTTTGGGGGTAGGGGTGGGATTATTGTGGTCTTTAATTGTTCTGCTGTTTGTAATGTCCCTCATGGTAGAGAAGAGACTGGTCTCGCTTGTAATCATAGACGTGTAGGGCTGGAAAGGGACCCTGAGAGGTCATCTAGTCTAGTCCAGCCCAACTGTGCTGAGATAGGATTAAATATACCTAGACCATCCCTTGCAGGTGTCTGTCTAACCTGTTCTTAAAAACCTCCCAGGATGGGGATTCCACAGTCCTTATTCCTTATTCCTGTATCTACCTATCCTTATATAGACAATTTTTCCTATTACATAACATAAGGCTCCCTTGCAAAGATTGAGCCATTTACTTATTGTCCTACCTTCAGTGGACATGAAGACAATTGAACACTGTCCTCTTTGTAACAGCCCTTAACAAATTTGAAGACGGTCATCAGGTCCCACCTCTCTCCTTTCTCAAGACTAAACAAGCCCAATTTTTTAAACAAGTCAAGTTTTCTGAATCTTTTATCATTTGTTTCTCTCCTCTGGACTCTCCCCAATCTGTCCACATAACTCTTAAAATATGGCTCCCAAAACTAGGCACAGTACCCCACCTCAGGCCTCACTAGTGCCGAACAGAGAAGGATAGTTACCTCCCTTGTGTTACATATAACGCTTCCCTTAACATACACCAGACTATTAGCTTTTTTGTAACTACATTGCTTTGTGTTGGAAATCTTTTTCTAACATGCTATTTACTATCTAGTCAGTTACTCCCTATTTTGTAGTTATGCATTTGATTTTTCTTTCATAAATGAGGTACTTTGTACTTGTCTTAACTGAATTTCATCTTGTTGATTTCAGACCAGTTCTTCAATTTATCAAGGTCCTTTTGAATTCTAATCCTGCCCCTGAAAGTGTTTGCAACCCTCCCAAGTTGGTGTCATCTGCAAATTCTATAAATGTATTTTCCACTCCATTATTCAAATCATTAAGGAAAATATTGAATAGTACTAGATATAAAGATTTTTTATTATTATTACTAATTCTACTGGACATAGACTTAATAGTTCTCCCTAGCTCTCTGAACAACACAACTTGTTCTGTCTAGTGTCTCTAGATTGGGTCTTCCTAAATACTGGAAATGTTCAGGTATCATTCTAGTATTGTTGTAACATTGTTTCATGAATTTGCTTATAACACATTTTAGTCTGGTCTGCACTTACAAAGCCAAACCTAACATGTTTATCACACAATTGTGTTCCCTAACATGGTTGTAACTATAGTGGAAACCAGCCCTTAAAATGTCAGAACCAGGATAATGGAAAAGTAGACTTTCAGTCCTTAGCTCTTACCCACTAGAGTGGAGGCTTGAAGGTGCTGGGGAAAAGGCACCATAACAAATATTAAGAGCTGTGTGCCTTTTGATTTCCATGGAAACAGCGTACTTGGCTTGATGGACCAATGGCATACCCTAGTGATAGGAACAAATCACAAAATTCACATCCTAACCTCCATATATCCCAAAGTGTGGGGATGCTCAGATGGGATGTTTTTCTGGAAAAAAAATATGCTTTAGGAATTACTTGGGGAAGTTGTGTGGTCTGTTGTACTGGAGGTTAGACAGATGATCACAGTGGTCCCTTCTGGCCTGGGAATCTATGAATCTGGAGTGTAGGCATGGGCCCCTGTGGGACTAATAGATGACAAATCATGTGCTCTTGTGGGTCAAAAACATACCTATTCCTCTTTTGAAAACAACCACACAATATGTGCTACTGTATATGGGAGACTCAGGGCAAAGGCCCCAAGCCTGCAAGATGCTCTGTGTGAAACTGCAGGGCCTGCACAGCCCCACTGAAGTCAAATGGACTTCAAGGGACTAGTCTGCATGATTGGTGCCAAAGGCATTTTCAGGTGTGATGGTGTAGTAGGATCTGTCAGGGTTTCCCCTGAGGTGACATCATCTGAGTGCCAGTAGGCTGATATTAGTTAACAAATATACTCTAAGCAAAGAATGGGGGGCAGCCTATATTAGTAGGTAGTAGATCAGGTGTCAAAAAAGACACAGCCCTTCTTTAGTTCCGTAGGACATCTCTGTTACAAAGTGAGAGTATGCACAGACACATCACTGGGCTGAGTCTCCAGAGCCGTTGTTAAGTATGGTCATTCATCTGACAGAGATCAAGAAGCTCTAGCCCAATCCTCTAAGGCATCCAGTTCCCCCAGTGAAATCTTCTTATCATATGCTAAATTACCCTGATCATTTTTACATGACAAATCAACCAGAAAGACTGCTTCCCCCGTTCAAAGGCTGGCATTGCCTTAGCAAAGCTTGCTCCTAACTGGTCCCAATTTGGTGTGATTTTCTTAATTCATCTTGATTTTTTGAGTATAAATGAGGAACTGCTTCCTTGTTACCCCATTAAAGGACTGGATTGTAGGAACATGTGGCCCTTCCCCGCCCCCTGTGCCCTTGAACAAAGGCCAGGTACAACCTTGCTCCTTGGGTTCCCAGCACAAGAACAGGCAGGCTCTAATCTGCAATGCCAGAAAAAGAGAAAATTGGTATAATTGCCATAATCACATATCAGTGCGCTGGCTAGCTAGTCCTTTATTGCAGGGAGGGGAGAGGAAAGAAGGAGCAGGGCTCAGGGTCGAAAGGATGCAAAAATGGATGGTCTGTAATGCTCCCCAAGGTGATGTGTGTCTACCTCAGTCCCATTGCTTGCTAGATCTGCCACCAGGTGCTTCCATCCACCGTACCTCTATAGTGTGGAATATGGCTTGAAGCCATCATTTAGCCTTAAATATCAAAACTTTTTTTAAAAAATGTTTTTGAAATGTACTCCACAATTGCCATATGCTATTGAACAATCTGAAATTAAGGTAGCACAAGGGGGAAAAAAGTTAATTAAATTGTTAGTAAATAGCTACAAATGTTTGTATTCTAGGCATTTAAACTCAGCATGCTATCTCTCTTTTATATCTCCTGCATCTGTTCCGATATTTGGTTTTGTTATGAATGTACACAAGCTGCCATGCCTCCAAGTGTTGTTTATCTTTCTGGGGGGAAAATAAAGACACAGTTCTGCTTTCTGAGACTCATTTTGTATAAATTATATTTGCATCAAATAAATGATATACAGTAAATGCAGTATTTTCAGCCCTTGTAGAGGCAACAAGATATTCCTCTCAGTATCCTGGGTATGGAATATTGTACCTGCCAAAGTACAATTCAAGTTTGAGTTCATAGGACCATGCTTTTTGGCAAAGACTGATTTATTATTTATTTACACGGCAGTCACACCTAGGATCTAAACTCATGGACCAGGAACTCACTGGGCTAGATGCTGTACAGAGAACAAAAAGACAGTCCCTGTCCCAAAGAGGTTACAATGAAAGCATAAGACAAGAGACAACAGGTGGAAGACCTAGGGAAGCACAATGAGATAATATTGACCAGCATGATAGTCAGCAGTCTCTGCACACCAGCTGTTCTACAATTTCCTTTTGTGTTTTGTAGCTTTTTAAAAACACTACGTCAATTGTTTCTTTCACAAAGAAAACCTTTTAAAACCGCTGGAAAGGAGGTATTCAGAGCTCAGCATGGGCTCCCGTCACGTGTAGACAACCACAGCCTCAGCAATGCCCATTTACAAACAAATTGTTCTCACTTTTAGTACGTTGGACAGCAGACAATAAGAGGGAGAAAGGAAAGCAAGCAAGTATAATAGTGTCAATTCTGAACCTGGCAGTTCTGCAGGATTGTTAAGAAGTTATCCATCTTAGGCCCTGAAGCTCTCTCCTCAGAACTCTCAACAGGAGAGTAGCCCACAAAGGACTAGCAGGATTAGGCCTCTCAGGGTATGTCCACACTGCAATTAGACACTAGCCACTGGCTCATGCCAGCTGACTCTGGCTTAGCTTCTGAGGCTTGTTTAATTGCAGGGCAGACATTTGGGCTCAAGCTGCAGCTTGAGCTCTGGGACCCTCTGGCCTCTCAAGGTCCTAGAACCCAAACTCCAGTCCAAGCCTGAATGTCTACACTGCAGTTAGCCCTCTAGCTCAGGTTTCTAATTGCAGTGTAGACATACCTCAAAAGGCAGACATGAAAACAAGTGTCTTAATACAGAGAAAAAAACATGACTTGGAAAGAGACAAGAGAGGTGTGTAAATTGCTGGGGACCAAGAAAGTAATTCAGAAATTAGCAACAGAAAAGAGAAAGAGGGGCCCATTCCTCAGCTATGCTGAGTGGAGATGAGTGGCACTCTGTCCCACCCTTTCCAGATCAGAATAGTAGCATTGTCACCTCACTTTTCACAGATGTAACTGAGTATAGAAGGTGCAAGGCAAGAGAGAACCAGCCTGGGGATTCTTCCTGTCTGCTGGGGCTGGGCTCTGAAAGGATTCAAGATGGGTGATTTTACAATGAGAGAGACACTCATCTTTCTGGAGACTATTCTAGCTCATTGTTCGTTGTTTTCCTTAATCCCTCAGGACCGAGATTACATGTTTTCCTCCCTGCCTTGGTTTTCCAACCTGTAAAATGGGGAAAAGTACTTACCTTAGTAAAGTGTTTTCTGATCTTTGGCTGCAAAGCACTGTCTGAATGGGGAATTATTGGGCTATACTATGCTATCAGTTTTAAGCAGGACTCCATTTATTAAACTCCCCACTGAATGAGTTCAGCATGAAGGCATGACATAACCCATTATTATTACTTCTATTGATTTGGGGTTTTCGTTACAAACCTGCCCCAAGTGAAGACTTTTCTATGGCTAGAAGCCACGTGAGTTGTTACACCTGTAGGCAAAGCCAAATATGTTTTTTACTACTATGAACTAGATAGCCACTTCTATTAAAAACCACATGCAAATAGCTATCTTTAGTGTGCCATAGATTAGTCATATTTGTTTTCCAGGGCAGATTATAAATAGCGGGGGAAAGGGAGGGGGAAACAGAATGTATTTTGCAAATGAGCTCAGATGGAAAACTAACAGATGGCCTTGTACTATATTTTGTATGCTCAGCCCTACATTTAAATTAAAAATTTTCATAATTAAGATGAAGTTCTTAGCCACACTAGCTAGTTTTCCTGTGGCAGCATCATATATCACAGGTATCAAATGCAACATTTTCATAAAATGGTTGAAAAACTTATACAAATTTTGCTACTTACCTGATGTAAACATAAAGAGGGAGAATAAAACCTTTTACACAAACATACTTCATTTCATAAAGATTTCTACTGCCATTTGACTTTTTCTCTATGCAAAACTGAATGATCTGCTCTTTCGATTGGACGGGTGGAGAAGCTACTTTGTTACGTATTTTGAAATGAGTGTCAAAAGAGAAATAGGATGTTCCTATTCCATTGCCTGAACCAGATGAGGTTTTTTTAATTTTAATAATTAGCAGCAGTTCAAGAGAAGGTTGTTGAATTGGAGATGATCTTCACTACGATCTGCGTACGGGACTCCAAAATTCCTGTCGCCGGCCCTGCACATAGTCCCATAACTCGGTGAGAAGTTTGTGGGTGCTCTCCACTCCCATTGATGTCAGTTATGATCACTCTCAGGAGCAGGCCATTTGCCCTGGATTCTGGGCTTCAGTCCAGCTAAATTATGCCAAAGGGCTGGACCGCGTCTTAGAATCAAGAAGTGGAACCTAAGCAGTCATCTCCCCTGCCCCACCCAACCCCCACACTGGGAATTCTCATGGAACAGGGGTCATGCAGGGGCAGAATAGTAATCCCTGTACCACTACTGACTTCCTCTCAGCACCCTGTGTAGGGGCATGCTGAGAGTGAGGTCCGAGTCCGACATCTGGATTGAGGTGCTACAGTTATTATAGATGTGGGTTGCCTATGCTGGAAGCTACGGGCGATAGCTGAAAGTTATGCTAGGGACCACAGTGGCCCCTGAATCAGTCCGGAATGTGGGAGGCACAAAAATGGCATAAAGCCACATTTGCCTTCCTCCCACATGGACTGTGTTTCCTGAGATTCTCCACTCAGAAAATGCAGCTCAGAATGTGGCCCTCCAAATGTAACCAAGCACGGTCTCAGAGCACATGTTCCATCCATATTTAGGTATGAGAAATATCTGAATTCCACTGGGGTACAACCAGTAAGACGCAAACAGGAGAGAACTGTTTTTGTGAACCAATCATTGTAGTGTCACCTTCCAAGACCTAGACATTAGCTTATTGTGGGTAGATATTATGTGCACTTAGATGCATTTCTGTTCTATTCCATATCAGCACAATATCTGAGCAACTTCCAGTAGTGCATTAAGCAATATGACTGACACCTATCACCTATGGTTCATTTTCCCTCTCATGCACAACTGAATAGGAGAATCGTGTGGGCAACAGAATAGAGTGTTTTGTTTGGGGGATTTTTAAATTATTTGCATGTTTCTATGTACTTATGTTAACAAGGAGACAAGACTGAAGAAATGTGTTTTGCACTTGGAGTGGAGAGTGGTGAGATTTGTGATGGTTGTTAGTGCCTGTGAGAGTTCATTTAACAGTCTTAGAACAGCACCCCAGAAAACTGTTTCCTGCTCAGACAAGCTTTACTTTATAGAATATTTGATGAAGAAAATTGCCTTCAAAGTCTAGGCAAACATGCTAAACCCAGGACCTTGCTCTTTCAGATTATTTAGATTATTTGCATCCAGAGGTACTTCTTGTAACACTGAATAAGAAGCTTTTTACTCTTTTGGAAAAAAAAAACTCAGTTAATGTCAGTAACTGCAGAATGCTTTTTCAGATTCTATGGGAATTTGACATTTAGAGTAGTGTATTTTAAGAGAACCACTTTTTATTCCTACCCCACACGCGCGCACACATGCACCATCACTGTTTATCAAGTGGCTGCAGAGACATCTGCTGGTTGATATACATTTTGAATATTAATTCATGATAGGGAAATCTCAAAAGGCTCTAACCTTACATTTGGATGCCTTTCTAAACCATCTGCACTTCCTGAAATCTCATGAAACTATGTATTCTCATGAGATTTCTGGTACTTCCTGCTTCCCATTAGGCTGGAAATATGAGACTAGCTTTTTCTCAACATTTTGTCACTTCCACTTCTGGCTGGAAATGGCAAGTACAGAGACATGAAGAAATGAAAAACAGTGTGTAGGAGAGTGAAAAAATGGCCAAACTTTCCAACCTGCAAAGAGTTTTGGTATGAGATACGGTCTGAGTTAGTTCTTATTGTATCCAAACTGCTATGGCAGTCCCCAGTGTTGAGCTCTTGCCATTAACAATAAAAGGGATATAACTGTATATGTCCATATTAGAGTTCAAGTTGTCTCCTATGTTTTCACTTTCTGTTATCTTATGTCAGAGTTAAACTACCATGCAATCGGAAATTGTTGCTATAAAAATATTGTTGTGTGTTGCCTTTGTGATTAAAATAACTAGTTCTTGCAAAATTGTGTTTATTTTTTCACACATTACCCTGTCAGAGTGTAAACTAAGCCTCCCTTAAAAGGTTGCCTCCAAAGTTATTAGCTAATTCACACAGCCCCGTGGACCTGGTGATCCAGCAGCATATGTTTTGCACTGGAACACCAGCTTGGTAATCAAACAATATGCAATCTAATCTGAGTTTTCAAGGCAGGTAAATTTGACTGTAAATCACGGTTGTGCACAGAGGTTTGTATTTTCTGTCCTTAATTACATCTGTGCAAATCTTCATTTGTTTATGGTTGCCTAATACATTGTGTGGACTGTTTGCATTCCCAGATGGCACATTTCCATGGTGAACACTTTTCTGAGTAAGAAAATGGCTCAGTCGTTAATTCAAATCTGAAACAAAAAGAAAAGGTGGGGGGGATGTTTTTGCTTAGCCAGTGATCAACTTGTAGCTTTAAAAAGCTTTGTGAATATAACAGTAGTAGGTTTAGAAATCAACTGCTTATAGAGGCATGGGGGGAAGGCATACATTTGTACCCATTTGCAGGTGTATATGTAGAAATTGATCTTATCATCAAAAGGGGAGTGAGCAGAGATCAACCATTATTCAAGTTTTCCACAAGTTCAAAAGATAAATGAGTTGGATTCCAGATATGGGTGAAGATTCAGTAGAGTTTATTACCAATTTTTTCATCCATCTGTAGTTTCTGGGAAAGACTAAACTAATAAGAGCTGAACTTTGCAATGCTTCCTTCTTGCACTGAATTCTCACTGCAGCCTATGGGAGTTCTGTGAATCAAACAGCTCAGGGATTAGCCATAAAACAGATATAGTTTGGCTACATGACTAAAGGGAAATACAGTTTGAGGTAGCAAGGTATTTGAGTATGGCTCAGGGGACCCAGATTCTATTCCTAGCTCTGCCATTGAGCTGCGGTATGACCTTGGGCAAGACACTTCTGCTTTCTGTGCTTCTGTTTCCCTGCCTATCCTAAGTTATTTACACTTCAAACTCTTAGGAGCAGAGAAAGTCTCCGACTATGTAACTATATAGTGCCTAGCACATGAGGTCCTGGTTTTGGTTGGGGTCTGTGGGACTTACTATAAAACAAATAATAATGATTTAAAATATGATCCTTTGAAAGTATATGGATACAAACAGTAAGATGGGGAGAAGTGGCCAAAGGGGGCATATCTGAGAGTAACAGGATAAGGTCTATCTCCCAAGTGAAGTGGTAGAAATCCCATTACCTAAATCATTTACAGCTTGACTGGACAAAACAGTAGAAAATACAAAATATAAAAGCAATCGTGCCCTGTCAAAATATGGGGCACTGTTCATACTCTACACATTTGTGAGGGGACCATATCCTCTTTTTACACACAAAATAGGTCTGAGGGCCTGTTCCCCTCACAGGCCCTCAGACTGGGGATCTTTACTCATTCGTGTTTCTGACTAAAAAATGTCACAGTTAATAAAATTGGCCAGAATTTAGGCTCCTATGTCCATATTTAGGCTCCTCTGTGCATATTTAGGCATTTAGCATCTTTTGAATATCCCACCCTTGAGTGATTTAAACTAGTGAAAAAACTATTGAAATCAGAGTCCTGGCCTTGCCTTGTGAAAAGGGGGTGGGCGGGGCAGAGAGAAGGCCTGATTGCTTGGTTTATTCCTTTAAGCAGAAATCAGGGAGCCCTGTTATATTTCTTTCACTCCCTTTCCTCTACATTGGCATTTCTGACCAAGCCTAGTTGTCTTTTTAATGAAGTAAATCTGCCATGACGCTCATTATGTTTTCCTGATACAAGAATTATGCCTACCCATAGTGCCTTCGTGTTAATGTAACCTTCTCTCTCCAGAAGAGACTTGTGTATATTTTGCCTTGAACAGGTTTTGGAACTTCATTAGTTATCAAATCTGAGTGTGCAGTTAAAGACTGTCTTTATAACAAACATTTTACATAATGATGACACATAATGAATAAACCACCAGCAAATTCCTTCATAATAGTGCATGAAACATTTATAGAGGACAGAGTAGACCTAAGGATAATAGTTATGCCTTTGTGTAAACATACCTAGGAAAACTAAAGTTTATGGCTGGCATCCGCCTCCTCACTGTGTTGAGCTAATGCAAAAGTGTTTCTGTTACTTTCAACAGAAAATAGGGCAGGAAAGATTTTTTTGATTTTTTTTTTTAGAAAATCTCTTACCCTTGTTCTGTAGAGTTATTTCAAATATAAAGCAATCGACGATGACTCTTGAGCACCGTGTGCACAAGAATCTATGATTGTGAGTGTTTAACGCTGATTTAGGGTGAAGCCAGGGCTTTCTATCATATCCTGAATGCTGTCACTGAATCATTTCTTTAATACCTAATCATGTTTGTATCAGCTCAGAAAGGTTTATCCTCAGAGTGGGCAGAACTGTCTGAAATCTTGCAGTTGGTCTAGGGACTTGTAGCTGTTGTGCTTCAGTTATCCTGCCCTAACTCCCAGTAAGGATACTCTTACTTCACACTAATAATAGCCTTTTTGCACAGGAGCTTAATGCACTTTGGAAGTGCACTAAGCTTAATCAGCTGCAAATGTCCACCCAGAGGATTAGTGCAGAGTAACTAGTGGGCTTTAAGGGTAGTCTTCACTACAGCAGTAGGTCGATTTCCTTTAAGTCGATTTTTTAAAGCAGACTGTATAGAGTCGATTTTGTGTGTCCCCACAAAGCACAGCAAGTCGACAGTGTCTGTCTGCACAACTGTTGCAAGTGTCGACATAGCGAACGTTGCACTGTGGGTAGCTATCCCACAGTTCCCAGAGTCCCTAGCAGGCACCATTTGGAGCGCTGCACTATGGGTAGGCATTTCATAATTTCGCGCCCTTTTTTCATGCCGCTGACTCCATTTCGAGCTGTGCACTCACTGTGGGTACGCATCCCATTATTCGCGCCCTTTCTCCGCGCTTCGCTAACGCCATAGCACTGCAAGCATGGAGCCCGCTGATGCCACCGCTGCAGTACTGGCCGTTGTGAAGACCTCGCGCACTGTTGTGGATTTTATGCTGTACCGTCTGCAGAGGAATGCGATCCGGAGACAACTGCGCTTTCTGGAACCCAATGACAGTGATGAGGAGATGGATCCGGTCATGCACAGCAGGGACAGGGACACTGACGTTTTTGGAAGTAGGGGGACCGACAATCTGGCAAATCTGGTGGCAATGGGGCAGGCTCATGCCATGCAACGCCGATTCTGGGCCAGGGAAACAAGCACGGACTGGTGGGATCGCATAGTGCTGCGGGTCTGGGATGACTCCCAATGGCTCAGAAACTTTCACATGCATAAGGGCACGTTCATGGAACTTTGTGACTTGCTTTCCCCGGCCCTCCGGCGCAAGAATACCAGAATGAGGGCGACCCTCACAGTTGAGAAGCGAGTGGCGATAGCACTCTGGAAGCTTGCAACGCCAGACAGCTACCGGTCAGTGGCGAATCAGTTTGGGGTGGGTAAATCTACAGTGGGGTCTGCTGTGATGCAAGTAAGCAGAGCAATCGTCGAGCTGCTGCTACCCAGGGTTATAAACTTTGGAAACCTGCAATCTACAATAGATGGCTTTGCCGCCATGGGATTCCCTAACTGTGGTGGGGCTATAGATGGGACTCATATCCCTATCCTGGCACCGGACAACGAGGCCGCAGAGTACTGAAACCGGAAGGGCTATTATTCTATGGTCATGCAAGCAGTGGTTGACCACAAGGGACGTTTCACCAACCTGTACGTGGGATGTCCGGGAAAGGTTCATGACGCTCGTGTGTTCAGGAAATCTAGGATATTTAGACAGCTGCAGCAAGGGATTTTCTTCCCCAACCAGAAAATTACTGTGGGGGGTATAGAAATGCCGATCGTTATCCTTGGGGACCCAGCCTACCCCTTAATGCCCTGGCTTATGAAGCCCTACACTGGAGCCCTGGACAGGGGTCAGGAGCTGTTCAACTAAAGGCTGAGCAAGTGCAGAATGGCAGTAGAGTGTGCATTTGGCCGTCTGAAGGGGAGATGGCGTTCATTACTGATTCGCTCAGACATCAGCGACAGAAATATCCCCATTGTTATTGCTGCTTGCTCTGTGCTCCATAATCTCTGTGAGAGCAAGGGACGTTTATGGCGGGCTGGGAGGCAGAGGCAAATTTCCTGTCCGCTGCTTACCAGCAGCCAAACAGAAGGGAAAGTAGAAGAGCGCACCATGATGCGCTGCGCCCCAGGGACGCCTTGAAAACCAGTTTTATGAGTGCCCAAGATGGCATTTGAGAACCCGCTCCCTTGCTCTGCTCAGCCCTAAGCCTGCCGTCCTTGCACCCTCTTTCCCTCCCGCCTCCCGATGCTTGCAGAGGAAATAAATTCACTGTTTTAAAAATCATGGTTTCTTTATTGCTTCATCACAAATACAAATACAGGGGATCACTGGCAAGGTAGCCAAGAAGGGGTGGGTGAGGAGGGAAACCAGCAGTTGCAGTGGTGGAGGAGCGGGGAGGGGGTGGGCAAGACAGCAGCTTTTACCAGTTTTTAGAGAAACTCAGCCTGCTGCTGCTTGTGCTGGCTTGTGGGGTAGAGTGGGTTGGTCCCCGGAGCTTCCCCCCTGGGTTCTCACCCCATGTCTAGGCAGGGAAGCTATGGGACTTGGGGAGGGGGGGGAGGTGGTTACACAGAGTAGAGGCGATCTTTGGGCCTGCTGAAGTTCCACCAGACAACGAAGCATGGCACTTTGATCCTCCATTATGCGGAGCAAAGCATCCATCCGCCGTTCTTCACATTCCTGCAACTTTTCTGCTGCAGCTCTTGATTCTTGCCTTAACTGTAACAATTTTTCCCTCCATTCTGTCTGCCATGTGGCCTCAGCGTTAGAGTTATGCAGAAGTTCGTTAAACATGTCATCACGCGTCTTCTTTTTACGCTTTCGTATCTGTGATAGCCGGCGTGAGGGGCAAGAGGGAGCATTCATAGATAACTGTGCAGCTATTGAAGAAAGAAAGGTATAAGGTTATGAGACACATACAGTCGCGGAGAACAATGGGATTACTATGCAGCGGGGAAACACAGTTTTCACAGGCCTGATATGGTTTCTGTACAAGATCATATTCCTCACCTAAAAGTTACTGGATCAGTCAAAAGTCACAGAATCAACTCACGCACGAGAGAGCCTCACAACGGCTGCTGAAATCACCGTGCATCTGGCTATGGTAAGCAAAGTCATACTCTTTACAGCAGCGCTTGGCTATTCCAGAGTAACCCAACCCCTCTCCCCCTCAACGCGTGGCTCCCAGTGAACCGCGAAATGCAAAACAAAACCAAAAACTCTCTGGCTTCGGGCTGGCTGCGGAAGCATCCGCTTGTAGGCTCAAAAGTCCTCTAACTGCTCTCGCAATGGGCTGGCAGGGGCGAGAGGGGGGGCGTGCGGTGGGGGGGAGGCCTTACAGGCTGTCTCGCTCGCTGTGTCCAGACTAATTGCAGTCCGTATTTCAAACAGGCAACCATGAATGACATCACTTTGCTTAGAATTTCTCAGAGGGATAGACAACGCATGCTGCTTGAGTCACTGCAAAGTCCTGGTCCATTCGCCGCAATGCTAGCCTGCTCAATGATACCAGACTATTTACTACTTTCGTGGTGTGGGATGGTCTCCTATCATGGGGGGCCACATAAGGCTGCTCGCCCCAGAAATCTGGTGCGGAAGATTCATCGCTACCTCCTGGAAAGCTTCATTGAAATGTCTGTAGAGGACTTCCGGTCAGTCCCCGAGTACATCGACAAGCTCTTTGAGTGAAAAGGGACCAGACCAGCAATGAAAGCACGCCAATTCCTTAGGTCAAGTTAATCATTAATAAATGCTTCCTTTAAAAATCATGAGTCATCTAATCCCTTAAAAAAAAAAAACACTCACCAGAGTTCCCTTCGCCGGCTTGGGTACCCGCTTGGGAGGGTTGGCTGAGTACTGGCTCCAGGGTGATAAAAAGCTCCTGGCTGTCTGGTAATAATACTGTTTCTCCGTTTGCGTCCTGCTGTTCCGTGATATTTCCCTCCTCCTCCTCCTCTGAATCCTCATCAGACCTGACCATTATCCCATGGGTGGAGTCCACGCAGACCGGTGCGATGGTGGTGGGGGCGCCCCCCATTATCTGATTCAGTTCATTGTAGAACCGGCATGTCCGCGGCGGACTCCCTGAGCGTCCGTTTGCCTGTTTGGCTTTCTGGAACACTTGCCTCAGCTCCTTAATTTTCACGCGTCCCTGTTGCGTTGTGGCCTCTTTCCAGCATGGCCTTGGAGACCCTGGCAAATGTGTTGGCATTCCGTTTGTTGTTACGGAGTTCCAAGATCACGTATTCCTCTCCCCAGATAGCGATGAGATCCAACACCTCACAATTGGACCATGCTGGAGCTCTTTTCCTCTGGCTGGTCTCCTGTGCTGCTGAGCTCTGCATGGCGTCTTGTGATGCTGAGCTCTGCATGGTGGCTTGTGCTGCTGATTTCTCTGAATGGCGACTGAGCTGTGCAGGTGAGCTGGCCACGCTGACCAAACAGGAAATGCTATTCAAATGTTCCCGGGTCTTTTCCTGTCTACCTGGCCAGAGCAGCGAGTTGAGAGTGTTGTCCAGAGCGGTCACAGTGTAGCAGTGAGGCAGTCCAGAGCGGTCAGAATGGAGCATTGTGGGACAGCCTCTGGAGGCCAATAACATCCCATTCATCCTCACTAGTCCACAATCGATCCAGAGAGGTCGATTTCAGCGCTACTCCTCTCGTTAGGGAGGAGTACAGAAGTCGATTTTGAGGGCCCTTTAAATCGACACAAATGGCGTCTGTGTGAGGACGGGTACAGCTTTATGTCGAATTAACGTCGCTAAAGTCGACGTTAAGCTGTAGTGGGGACCAGCCCTAAGTGTACACCTTTCTTAGTGTGCACTAACTTCCTCATGTAGACAAGCCCCTAGAGCAGGGGTAGGCAACCTACAGCACGTGTGCCAAAGGCGGCACTCAAGCTCATTTTCAATGGCACTCACACTGCCCAGGTCCTGGCCACCAGTCCGGGGGGCTCTGCATTTTAATTTAATTTTGAATGAAGCTTCTTAAACATTTTAAAAATCTTATTTACTTTACACACAACCGTTTAGTTCTATATTATAGACGTATAGAAAGAGACCTTCTAAAAACATTAAAATGTATGACTGACATGCGAAACCTTAAATTAAAGTGAATAAATGAAGCCTCGGCACACCACTTCTGAAAGGTTGCTGACCCTGCCCTAGAGCGTACTAGAGCTCAACTTTGTTGAAGACTGCTGCAGCTGACTCTGCTTCATCTCCCTGAGGCTCCCAGTATGCTGGTCAGTGTCATGAGCAGACCTGACCGTAACCAGTAGGTACTATCAGAATTGCCTCTCTGATACACCACTGCTGTGTACCACTTGCATCAGGCAAGGACAAGTTAAAGGGAAGGAGAGTCATTAGAGACAGTGGGCTGTGTGGCTGGTGGTGCTACTAATTGTGCCATGGCTTAGGATTGTGTATGTGGGACCCTGGGAGAGTGGGTACCCATGGGTGAAATTCCACCCGATGTAGAGGATTAGCACAAGGATTTTAGTGCATGGTGCATAGGCCGTGCCTGTGCCAAAGGATGATTTCAGTCTGTGATAGCCTGTGCCTACAGCTGTTCTCATATATTTTCATATCTTCTCAAATATTGATTTAAAGACCACAAGTTAGAGAGATTCCACCACTTATTCTAATTCAAACCAGCAAGTGACCTGTGCCACATGCTGATGAGGAAGGTGAAACACCCCAGGGTCTTTGTCAATCAGAGCTGAGGGAAAATTCCTTCTCAACCACAAATATGGCGATAAGTTAGACCTTGAGCATGTGGGCAAGACCCCCCAGCCAGACACCTAGGAAAAAATTCTCTGTAGTAACTCAGAGCTCTCCCCATCAAGTGCCCCATCTCTGGCCATTGGATCTATTCTGTTCTGTTATTATACAAGCACCGTGGGTGTAACTCCCTATGCGGGACAATGAAAATTCAGTGTTATGTGTTTAACAAACAAGTAACTATGATTGAAACTGCTGCCACAATGGGCTTAAGTGCTAGCTAAGTACTGTAGAAATAATTTTGCATGCAAAATTAAACACAAGGAAGACTTATGTGCCATGGTTTTCCCCACTGTTAAGAAAGAATGCAGCAAATACCAGCGTGTAGTACAGTTGGGATCCTATGACTTGTTATGATGGAAATGCAGAAAACTTAAGCAGGGGGACTGAGCACATCTTTATTTACTGGCATCCTGAAGGTAAACAATAGTCAGTCACTTACAAATGCAAGAGGGCAAAATGGCCAAGAAATTGGGATGGGAAAACCAGCAAACCTCCCAACCATAGGTGTTTTGCAAAACATTTTAGAATTCTTTGAGCAAACCAAAATCTCTTTCCCCCATTGTGATAAGAGAAGAAATAAAATCTCTGGGACAAATCCTGAAGTTCTTACTAAGGTTTTACTCAGAGTATCACTGGAAATTTGTCTGAGTAAAAAGCAAGTCAAGACTAGCTCAATAAGGAAAGTGAAGATATAAGCATATCTATCTCAACAGATAATAAATGCTCAAGCATGTCAGCTGGAATCTGTGGACAGTCAGCTAGATGAACAGCACTATACTATAATTTATATCCTCTTTTCAGTGTCCTCAGGGAACATGTACACATACTTTTATGCATTTCACTGAGAGAGTGCATTCGTGGACTGCTGGATAATGGCTCAAGGAAGGACACAAAGGTCCAAGCAAGATTCATCTGAAATGATTTAACTTGCCCAGATGACTTTGGTTGCTACTGTATTCTCATTCTGTAGAACTGTTTTACCAGCCTCTCTTGCATAATTCGAGTGGAACTTCACCAAGATGCACGGGGATCACATTTTGAAGCTTTCTCCACAGCCATGAGGGCGAGAAACCTACTTTTTCTTTTAGAATAAAGGCTGAAATCAGCATCTGTCTACTTGACTCCAGGAGCTGGTGCTTTAAGAAAAATAATAATTATCATGAGAATCATGACAAAATCATGGGAGTGGAGAACACTGCATTCTCTTCTTCATGACTGTGTTGCAGGAAGTAAATATGCAAAGGATTATAATTTTTGGTAATTATAATGGATTATCCTATGATATTTTTATATATCCTCTAGCACTTTAGATACTGAAGAATAAAATGCTTATTTATTGTCATAATTAAACATACTGCTGGATGTATGCTAGCTCCAAATAGGAAAAATCTCTTTCCAGAAAGTGGCTTTTCCTTTTTTATAAAAGTATAAGATGCCCACACATGTCCTTATTATAAGTGGATTATGATAAGGACATTTGTAGGCATCTTTCTTTATATCTTTTTTTCAGAATGGTTGTTTATGCCTGCAATTCCATCACCAATACGTAACAAAGCCTCATCCATCTCATCCATTATAATTTAAGAGTCAGACACACAATATGTAAATTTAATATAATTTGAATACTTTGGAGTATCTGACTGTGTTTCCTTGAAGGTGTAAGGAAGGAAGGTTTGCATTGCTGTATCATTCTTTCTGTCCCCTCCCCTGCAATATATTCATCCCGGAATTCCTTTCCCAGTGCATCAGATATCTCTGACTTTTTGTCAGATAAAGGTCTCTTAGGGTTTTATAAACGTGTGAGGTGGACATCTCAGGTGAACCTTTTGCAGATAATGCCTTTTTCAGCCCTAGAACTGGTCTGCTAAAATTGGGTTTATATCCTTGGTTGTGGCAGAGTAGTGCAATTGTGTGAATTAAAAGGACAGGGGATCAAGCTGTTACTTTATCTCTGCTCACCCTTTCTCACAGTTGTGATGTTCCTTATCTTTAGAAAGTTCTCCTTTTATTGCTTCCCAGAGTTCTGTGTTTAACCTCCATAGGGAATATGGGGAAGGGCCTTTCTGTATTCCCATTTTTTACCACGCTTGCTAGGTCTGCACCATTGTGCTAGCAAAGTGATGTGCCTCAAGGCCTGGGCTATCCATTAGCAGAGAGGTCTGCCACCAAGTTTGCAAAGGGGTCCAGGGTCCATCGATTTCCTCCCTGATTCCACACACAGTGGGTATTGCAAAGGAGCATATATAACAGCAAGGTGATATCATTACAACACTACAGCCAGTAACAAGTTTGAAGCTAGGAAAAGGGAGACACCCTTTGTTCTGTGCCCTTGTTTCCCATTGTGTCTCCGGCTTTTTGCTTTGCCCAATGGGTTCCTTCAGTATTTTATCCGGTTTCTTGACAAAATGTATTGACCACCCTAATTAGGAGCCGCCATACCATGCGCTATGCCTCCCCTTTCTCTTATTATTTTTGAAGGGTTTTTGTTCCTACTGTTGCAGCAGCAACACCACTATCAAAGTCAAGTTCTTGCTGCTGCTTCTCTCTTTGACATTTAGTGCCCTGCAGTATCATTATAATGTAGTCTATATTAGGATAAGGGTTATCAATGCAGTGCATCAGCTGCAGGGGAAACCAAAGCAGAAGGACAATAGGATGTGATATAGCCCGATAAAATGATGTTTGGTTGTATAATGGACTGAAACCCCTATTATAAAATCTAATAAACATAGCAGATGCAGCACCTCTGCTGTGTGTCTATCATTCCTGCTGTATTATAGAGGCTACCCTTCTTTGCTAGCTGGAGTGCAGTTAACTATGCACTCTGCCCTGGGGTGGTTCTGTTTCCCACCCCCGTCCACATTCACATCGATTTCCACACACACACATTTAAGTATATGTATGTCCAGAAGAATTAAGCTCCCCTCTTTCATTTGTCTTGCTGCAGCATTTTTGCTTTCTCAGCCATGCCTTTCTATACTTTCAAGGTTTTCTCCCTCTCCCTGCTTTCAGTATCCCTTTCATCTATCTCTCATCTATCTCTCTTCTTCAGATTTCAAGGTTTCTCCCCCCTCCTCTGCTTTCAATATTGCCTTCTCTGCATTCAGGGGCCTGTCTCCTTCCTTCTTATTTCCAGGATCCTGCTGCCACTCCCTCTATCTTCAGGGTTATGTCCGCCTTCTCTATTCAGCTAGGCTCCTTCTGTCTTCTTTCAGAATCCTTCCACTGTCCTGGTCTGTTTTCTGTTCTCTCTGTCTCTCTACTTTCAGAGTCCATTTCATTTTCTTCTCTTGAGCATCAGGTTTTAAAAGAAGTTACCTATTAAAGCAAGGACATTATGCCCTGCCTCATCCCTGTCCATCTCAGCAAACAACTCTAAATAGAAAACTCTAGCTGTTTCTTCCTCTTTTGAGCATTGTATTTCTACAGGGGAAAGTACAACATCTAAACATAACTCGCTGCAGCAATTTAACCTGGTTTTACTTCGAGGATGAGCATGTTTTGATGCCAATACCCAAACACTCTGCACATGCTCAGAAACGTGGAATAGAATCATACCCAAAAGGATGATCAACCTTTGAGCCAATCTTTTTGTAGCTGTCTGTTTGATTCCCCCCTGCAAGTGTTTCTCTCTGTAGCGATCAATCTTTTGGCGATCGATTTCTCGCATCTTGTGAAGATACGACAAATCGATCATTCGCGACGCTCCTGTCGACTCTGGAACTCCAGCTTGCCGGGAGGCACAAGCTGGAGTCGACGGGGGAGCGCGCCGCCGACTGCCACCACCGTGAGGACAGACGGTAAGTCGGCTGCAGATACGCAAACTTCAGCTGGCTCAGCTTAATTGGACTAACCTTTTCACCTCCCACCTGGCTCTTACCTACTTTTCTATAACTGCCTGTTTGTGAACACTTCTACTGCTTGCATCCGACGAAGTGGGTATTAGCCCACGAAAGCTCATGCTTCAAAACTTTATAGTTAGTCTTTAAGGTGCCACAGGACTTTGTTAACTCTGCTATTCCAGACTAACACGGCTACCACCCTGATTCTAAACTTCAGCTACGTGATTCATGTAGCTGAAGTTGCGTATCTGCCGTCGATCCCCCCCGGTAGTGAGGACCACATAGTAGAACCAAAGCTGGAAAAGTATCTCATTGGCAAAAAATGCTGACAGACAACATTTTCTTTAGAGCATAGCTCTGTAGAAGAATATTGGTGGAAGATTCTTTCTGCCACTTTGCAGATACGATTTTTGTATGACTAGCAAAAGACACAAGAAATTTGTGTTCCTCTTGCTTTATAGTGTATGCTGGAACAGGGCAAGTTATTTATAGTGAACAATGTATCCAATGGATGTAGGCATTTCTTCTGTTTACAAATTACCTGTGCACAGATTTTGATTCATAGAGGTTGGATTGTTCATAGTTTTTTTAAACAAACTAGGCAAACATTTAAGTTTATGGGTTGTTTGCAAACTATTCTCTTCTACTATATCACAGAGTATTCATTATTCCTAGTGTGTGACTGGTCACCAAAGAAATACAGGTAAAAGTTTCAGTTTCTGGATTGGATAACTACAGTTGTATTACGGGGGGAAGAGGATAAACACTTCCAGGATGAATAGCAAACAGCAAATACCCGTGTTTATGTGCCTTATTCCCATCTGAATATGTATATTTCCACATCAGGAAAACAAAAGTCTGTTTGCAAAAAAGTGAACAAAAACAGGATGTGAATGTGACTGATTCAGACTTCAGGAAAATGTTCGTGAATAATCGTTCCAACTCTCTGTTCTACTCTACTGTATGTACAAAACCAAACTTGCTGGACTCTCTAGTTTTTTGTAAAATAACTCCTGGAGGATGACATTCTCTGACAAAGCAGGGAAAAATCCCTAGTTGTATAATAAAAATGGTGTAAGAGAATTATTCATCGGATTGGCATGTTGTTTTTGCTGCTTGAATGGCAGATTTACTGGTCTGTACTGTGTTGTATTTATTGCTGAGATGAGGGAGGAAACTGAATCATAAACAACTCAGTGACTTTAAATAAAAGCTAAAAAAGTGCTGAGGTCATTATAGCAGCTTGTGCTTGCAAAGCGCAACAGAAGGCGTCTGACAGATACTCGCTTCAGCTGACTATGTTAGAGATTTGCTATATTAAAGTTATTCGCCATTATTTGTTTCTAACACTGTGGATGGGGATTCTACTCAATAAACTATACAGCCTGCAAATTACTCTTCCCAACAAGAGGCCACCAAAGGTTACCATGATTACAACCTTGCAAAATAAAATGATGTGTTTAGTTAATGCTAGGGCCACTGAGATGTGTCATTATTAGGCCCTAGCTTAGCTCATTGTCCAGTGTTAAAATGTCTTTGTGGCGTTGAGTCTCAGGCCAAGAAGGATGTGGAAAAACTGGAAAGAGTCCAGAGAAGGGCAACAAAAATGATTAGGGGCCTGGAGCGCATGACTTATGAGGAGAGGCTGAGAGAACTGGGATTGTTTAGTCTACAGAAGAGAAGACTGAGGGGAGATTTGATAGCTGCTTTCAACTACCTGAAAGGGGGTTCTAAAAAGGATGGATCTAGACTGTTCTCAGTGGTAGCAGATGACCGAACAAGGAGTAATGGTCTCAAGTTGCAGTTGGGAAGGTTTAGATTGGATATTAGGAAAAATATTTTCACTAGGAGGGTGGTCAAGCATTGGAATGGGTTGCCTAGGGAGGTGATAGAATCACCTTCCTTAGAGGTTTTTAAGGTCAGGCTTGACAGAGCTCTGGCTGGGATGATTTAGTTGGGGATTGGTCCGGCTTTAAGCAGGTGGTTGGACTAGATGACCTCCAGAGGTCCCTTCCAACCCTAATATTCTATGATTCTAAGATACATGAAATGCTTTAGAAACTGAGTTGTTTGCCCAAAAATATACAGTGTAGGAGATAGGAATTAAGACAAGTAAACAGGAGGCAAATTTAGGCTGAAAGCAGCTTCTAAACCTAAGGCCAAAGCGTGCAGTTCTTGAGTACTCAAATCTTCCATTGAGATGAGTCTCCCAGTGAGAACTTAGACTGCAAAAAGAGTACAGCACTGACGCTTTACTAGTAGGCTAAGCAAAAACATATGTCCCCATTCCCTGAAGTGGCTTCAGCAGCTCTAGAAAAATGAACACAGTTGATTTGAATGTTTTTAAATCTGTGTTTATAAGGTCATATATAAAAGCAATACCTTTTCAACCAGGACACAAACACACTTCCCATTGTTTTCTTTTCCTTTTGTTGCAGTTAACTGGGTAATTTAAAAACTAAATGAAGGCCCAAATGTTCAAACAGACGAATGCAAATGTGTGCATGCACTTCTGTGTGCACAAATTTCAGGCAGACAAATCCATGATACTAGAACTGGTCAACATTTATTTGTTATAATAGTTTTGATGAAAAATGGCCTTTAAAAAAATTAAAATATGAATTTCCTTTTAATCTTTTCACAGATAATGCCAGCTGCGCCCCTCGTGCAACCGTGATTTATACACTCAAACAGCATGCATCTGTCTGAAAATATGGGCCCAAATTACGATTGTATAACCGCAATAACACACTCCAAGGTGTGTATGTTCAGCAGTCAATGTACCAGTATGCTCATCACTGTATAAGCTGACTGATCACTAGTTACCCTTTTTGTTGTTCCTTACTTTACAATTCCTTCTATCTCTAAGGATTCCAATATAAATATTATGATGAATAGTCCCATGGGAAATTTAATTTGCTATAACTTTGCCATAGATCGTTCTGTCACATTGGTATCTTCTTGGTTAGGAAAATACTTCCAGCGAATACTGAACATGGCTATATTTGAGACACATACTTACCACAGGACTGGGACATCCTAAGCAATATTGGTTACTCATTTAAGTTCTGCAAAGCATCAAACATTTGAGGAAAATCCAAACTTGCAGATCCAGTATTCATTTGCCTTAGGTTCTCCACTCCTACAGGGCTTCCAGCTCTCACAGAGGGACTTGGGAGGAGATAGCTCTCTCAAAAATAGGGCTATTTTTGCATATGTGCTGTGGGGCAACTAATAGCATTGTGGCATTCCACTGGGATGTTGCAAAGTTAGCTCCTTCACACTGTCACCAAATCATGCATTCCCATATCATGATACTCATTAGAATGTTGAGAGACAATAAAACTTTGGTTGTTCCAGTAAACTAGGCTTAAAGAAAGTAGGAAAACCCATGAATGCCCTAGAGAGTCTTCTCTTCATGGCAGGGACTATCTTCATTTGTATTTGGACACCAGTGAAATTTAAATAATAACAGTACCACAAACATCGTGGGATTATCAGGCTTGTGGCAACATTAATTTTTCTCTGCCTCACCGCAGCACTCTTAAAGTCCAAAAACCCCAGCCTCAAAAGAAATTCCCTTAGACCAACAACCTGCCCTTAGCTCCAGTAGCCATCACCCTAGAGAAGGGGTCTCCAAACTTTTTGAGATGTGGGCCATGTTAGATTTTTGAAGGGGTTTTGCAGGCTGCTGCCGCCCCCGCCCCCCTTTGTTCCTCCAGCCACTGTCACGACCCCCCCCCCCCCCCCACACACACACTCTGTCCTGATTTTTTACAGTTGCTCTCTGGTCACCCTAGCTGGGGGGGGCAGACAAATAGATGCCGCGGGCTGGATCTGGCCCCCGGGCTGTAGTTTGGAGACCCCTGCCCTAGAGCAGTGGTTCTCAAACTTTTTTTTCCCGTGGACCACTTAAAATTGCTGAGGGTCTTGGTGGACTATTTAATGGTCTTTCCAAATGTTGTTTGTACCGCTAGCTAACTATTATAAAGTGCTTTGGATAAAAGAACTCAACTTATATTTTAATATCAGTAGTCTTACCTTTCTAATGCAATGGATGTGCCCTTTCTCCCCACCACAGCAGCCACAAAGCTGAGGCTGGGAAGGGGGACCATCTCTCCCCGGCAGCCGCAGCTCTGGAGCTGGGGAAAGTCACCTCTTTCTCTGGCTGCCACAACCCTACATATCCCAAATTCCCCCACTCCCTCTTCTCACCCTACTGCTCCCTCCCACCTACCCCCTATTGGCCCCAGTGCTATCACCTGTGACAGACCGCCTTCTCACCCCTCTCAGGAACAGGCAGGAAACCCTTCTTTGCTTCAACCAGTGCTCTTTAATACACAGTGCAGGACCCCACCACCAATATATACAGCTTTATACAGTTCAGTCTCTTTATACAATTCAGTCCTTCAGCTCACAGCATACAACTCTATAGTTCCAACCACACAGCTCTGAATAACTCAAACCACCACCACCTCACTCTATACCATCCCCACCACACTGGGCTTGCTTCCTGGCAGGCCTTTTATCCCCCTGAGGAGGCTGCCAGGTGCCACTCATCCAGGCTGATTGCCCTGCAAGCAAGGTGGATAATTAGCCTTTCTGCAAGGGAGGTTTGCAGGCTTCTGCTCCCTCTTAAAGAGCCGGCAGGGCTGGCTCAGGCACTCCTGGCCAGCACCCTGCCACACACCTCACCTTATATGTGCATCTCTCCAGGATCCAGGCACCTAATTAGTGGAGTTACAAGTGCGTGGCTCTACTAATTAGGTGGATGGCCCTTAATTCTCTCATGTGTGGCCGCCAAGGTGCACACCTTAGAGGGAACTATCCGCGGACCATCTAAATGGAGCTCACAGACCACTGGTGGTTCATGGACTGCAGTTTGAGAACCTCTGCCCTAGAGAATCCTCACTCCATAATCCATGTGTCCTCTCTGAAAACTCCTGCTCAAAAACCCAATCCAGCCATCCTTCCAAGCAGCACTTTACGCTGTGGCAAAAAAAAAAAATTGTCTTATTGATCTGCGTTGGCTTCTCCAAACCTAATATTGTATCAATGGATGGACTTGTCAAGATTTACAGTACCTGCATTTTGTGAATTGTAATATGCATTCAAAGCATCTTCTATAATGACTCTGAAGAAGCCTATTCAGCAGCTGTTGTGTGATTGTCATATAAAAAAGCTACTGTAGATTTTACCCAGTTGCTTCCTTACCAGTCAATCAGTGTTCTCAAATCCCCAACAGTATGAAGCAAAAAAGTGTCATCTCGTGCTGCTGTCAGAACCCTGGGGAACTGAGATTGGCTGGTGGAGAAGTAATTTGTTTTCTTCCTGAAGGAATGTACCATTCATGTATCTCTAATAGGGCAGATTTTTTTTTCTGTTTTTTAAAAAAAGCCCACCCTTATAGTGTACTTCAAAGTCATTTTGGTGTGTGGTATAAGTGTACTTTATTAATTAAAGGCAACATATAGTTTAGCCTGTATAAAAATTGATCTGTACTGTTTTGTTATATACAGAGAGTAGGCTGTTGGACTTCTAGGCCAAAGGTCAGGGAGTCAAGACACTTAGGGTTTGTCTACACTTAACACACTGCAATGGCACAGCTGGCCCCGTAGTGCTTCAGTGAAGACACTACCCACACTTACCTCATCCCCAGGCAAATCCACATACCTCACCATAGTTCTCCAGTCCTGACTCATCACCCCTGAAACTTCCAATCAAGGAGCAATGTATTCCCAATGTCCTCACTTGAAGGGGAAATGTGAAAGAGGAAGACAGGCTTAGTTCAGCTACAAAGCAACATAAAGGAAAAAACATCACAAAATTTAAATTTAAAAAGTGACTTAAATTCATGCATGAAAATAACAAAGCCCAGCTCCTTATCTCCCCACTGTGAGGAGGTGAGCTTGGTTATTATTACCATAATGCCTTGGTCTCCAGGCCCAGAATCAGGCTGGCAGCAGCTCAAGCGGGGGCTGGTGACTCTCTCATGGCATTTGCAAGTCTGAGTGCCTAGTGGGCATTGTCCCTGCCCCTCATGGCATGCGCCTGTATGGCTCCTCATGAAGGACAGACCCATTCAAAGCATTCATTTGGAGGGAAAGGGAAAGTGTGAAATGATGCAAATGCACCCTATAGCCCATAAGTATTATAGAGTTGTGCCAGGCATAATGGGCAAGGCCCAACAGTGTTTGTAGCAAGTGCTGGGTCTGGATGTGGGGCCCTATGTGAACCCAGAACAGAATGACTAGTGCAGATTGCAATGGTTCGTTCGCACCAGTGCTAGTGGCAGTGGTGCGACTATTAAAGCGAAACTGCAGCCTGTGGTTGCAAACAAATGTAAAGGTCACAAAGGTAAATTTTAAAATTCAGGGAGCTAAAGTAAAGGGGAGTCTCGGGGAGTGAAATCCCCCTTCCTCTGCTAAATACAGAAGACTTCCCCGTCCTCTCCGTTCCCTGGGTTTGGGCGAGTTCCTTCTTTTCCTCCCCTTCCGCTGCCAGCGAAATGAGCACACAACAGGCAAGAGTATCTTGAAGTGGGAGCAGCAAGAGTTGCCGGTGCCTGGCTGGAGAGTTTATGGAGCTCCAGGCCTTCCTGCCATAGGTGAAGCAACTTCAATTCCTCACTGCAGAGTAGTCCAAGTTGGGTGTCTCCTATCTGTCTTCATGTTTCAACAGGAAGCTCCCATGCTGGTTTCCTCTCCCTTTGAGAGGGAACACACCCAGCCAGAACTCTGGGGACAAGGAATGGCCCCAGCAACTTCCTTTCCCTCATAGCACTCCATAATAGACTTGCCTGGAAACATGGACACCCTTCACACCTATTTATTCTCTTTCTTTCCCCAAGCAAGGTCCCATCATGCTGGGTGACACAATGTCATTTGACTCCATGGGACCATCACCTCTGATGACATAAAGCGGTAACTGCAGGCTTCTTTAGCTACAGTTGGGCACTCCTTTAGAAACAGGATTTAAATGTCAGCAGTGTTGCATTACCAAACCCACACTGCACACAACAAAACAGGCGCCATGTCTGCCACTTCAAATGCACTGAACAAATCCCTAGGGAATGTTAGGTGCATAGAGCAACTTTTAAAACCTCAGTATCCTGGCATTTTACTTGATACCATAAGGGATTAGTCCACATGATAGCTGCTTTGCAAAGTGTAGCTTATAAAACATAACCTATTTGTTAGAGGAATAGTGGCATTTGATGTGGAAGATGGCAGACCCAGAGGAGGGAACAAATGTATAGTGAAGGAATCAGTATCACCGTAGCACTTTCTACAGGGGTATTCAGAAGCATGGGAGATGGAGGGGAAGGACTGGTGGTAGGGGGTGAGCTGGAGTTAGAGCGATTTTGCAGAGGCGAAGGGAGACAAAGGAATTGAAAGCCAAAAAAGAGAGAAAGTGGGTGACTTGATAAAGGAGTCATGGGAGGAAAGAGTAGGGAAGAGGGACTGAGCATGGCAGAAATATTGTGGGCTTTGATGGACTTGAAGTCATGGCAGGGTTGGGGGGGGGGGGACAGATGGGTGATGTTGAAGGAGATCAAATATATGCCTGATATTATTAGCCTTCGTTATTTTAAACAGTCTGATAGAGTAAAATATGTTATTCAGCAATCGTTTGCTCAATAGCATTGTCCCACTAAAGGATAATATCCATTCATAGCCGCAGTTCCAGACAAAGTGTGAGAACAATGTATACACTGCCTGCTATGAACTACTAACTGGAACAGCTGAGCAGCAATAGGGAAAAGACAAAAATAAAAAAAAATTAGCAGGATGAAATAGTTTACTGTAGGCCATAGTTTAGCACAGTGGGTCATACAAAATGTGCTGCCTTCAGTTGACCACAGGAGGTCTGCTACCCATTGATCTTATGTCCTTCAAATGCCCTCTAGTGGCTGAAGTTCTGCATGGGAGCTGCTTTTCAAAGAATAACACGAGCACTTACATTATTGAAGCACTTTGAATGAAGAAGCCAAGTGTTCTCTGAAAACTTGTCAGAAAATTCTTTATGCATGCTAAAAGCCCCCTCCTCTCCTCCTTGTCTGTAATGTGCGTAGTGTAATACACAACAGTGCAGCTTTCTGCTTCACAGAGCAGAACACAGAACCAAGAAGAGAAATGGCATACTAGTGACAGTGGCGGCAAAACTGGCACCATGCTGGTTTTCCCAGAACAGGATCTTATACAAGAAACCACAAGGTAAAGGGCAATTTTCTCTTCTGAATTTTTAAAGGGATTTTTAGCATACACGGCTTAAGAGAAGAAGAAAAAGGAGACTGCTCAGGACATAGTCAGAGGCCCAATAATAAAGGCCGCAAAATTAAATCTTTTTAGGGCTGTAATATTCTCCACAAACTGGGAAATATTCATGAAGCCTCCCCTAGCCACATGGGATGCCATTGCTTAAGATACCGAAAATGTCATCCGTGGGTAAATACAAGAGACACATCCTGGTGGGATATAGGAAATTAAAATGGTGTCTAGATAAATGAAGAAAGTAAAGAAAAGGGGAAATCTTCGCTTGGATTCTGATCCCCAGAGATTTTGAGAAGTCAGTTGCCCTTGACATTAAAAGTCAAAATACTCAGTGGGGAAACTATGAATGAAAACACTACTCATATTCTGTCTTAAAGAAAAGACCTTCTCCCTTGTTTTATTCCAGACAAATTCTTTTGGAACAGTAAAGCACTTGCTTGGCCCTATTTGTAATTTAGGAAAAGGATGGTTTTGTGATTAAGTCTGGGATACAGACTGGTTCAATTCACAGCTCTGCTACAGACTTTCTGTATGACCTTGGCCAAATTATTAACTGTCGTTGACTCCATTTCCTATTTGTAATGGGGGGATGATGATAAAAATAATGTCTTGCTCCCACCTGTAGTCTTTCTTGTTGAATTAGATTGTAAGCTATTTGGGGCAGGGATCATCTCTTACTAAGTGCCTGCACAGCATATAGGACAATGGGGCCCAATCTTAGTTGAGACCTAAGAGCTACTGCAATACAAACAATACAGAAGAAGAAGTCATCAGGCATTGTGTCTACATAAGAAGAATGCCCTTATCTATGCTGTGTGTGGATGTGTAAATTACAACAGATGATGCATTTAGCAATTATGTTCTTTGCATACATAAACAGGAACAACGGCTCCCCAACTGCCAATATCCATCTCAATTCTCATCAAATGACTGTGTGTCACACGGTCGCACAGCAAGGGGGCTTGAGGAAATGAATGGAAGGAATGGTATAGTTAGGATACTTCCGTCTTGGAGATGCATCCCTCTCCTATAACAGAATGAACAATAACAAAAAAAACTTCCCAAGGGGCTACCTTTTGACTGAGCTTCCAAAGCCACGCACATTTCCCAAGTTTTGATTTGGACCCATCTGTATCAAAGAACCAAGTACTCTGGAGTTTTTCAACCCCAACAACAACAATAAAGCTCAGAGCGTAACTGTTTTAGTGCACACAGCACCGTGCAGGTTGTTCTGAAATCTGTGCCAGATCATCTTGCCCACTGGGCTTCATTTTTGTATTCGGTATTGCCATTAAATAAATGTGTTTCCTGCATTCTGTAGGAATCACCTCAATTTTCATTAAGAGAAAACAATCATCCACCTTTCCCTTGGGACCATCATGCCTTCACACACCCTTTGAGAATTTCTCATCTTCATCGCCTACTGCAAACTGAGTCTGTGTGCACCTGTGCAATACAAGAAGCATGCAGGATCAATAGGCTTTGCTTTAACATGGGGATACAGCGAATAGACTGAATTTTGGGGCAACCTTTTGCACCACTTGATGACTAGCCTTCCTCAAACCACTGCCTTTCATTTCTTTTCAACAGAACTGCACATTGCAGAAGGGGGAACCTTGACTTCCATCACACATGACAATAAGTTTGGCGTCTCAACCTAGCTTCAGTTGATGTTTGTAACATTTGATATGAGTCAGCATGACAGGTCATCTGAAGCAGACTGCTGGATCTTGCAGGACAACCTGGAAGGGTAAACTGGCAGAGCTGAGTAGGGCAGTTTGCTGGGCAGCAACCGATACTATGCATGTGTATCTCTACATTCCCTGAAAACATAATTTAAAAAAGTAATCTGATAAAACACAGCATCAAAACTCAGAGAGGGAGGGGGAAAGCCAGGGATTTAGTACTGTCTATACAGCTGGATTGGAGTCACTGAAGCTAATGACCTGGTGTGAAAGGACACTTAGGGCCAGATTTTCAAAAGAACCCAGCTTTCCTTTAGGCACCAAAATAAGTGGGCAGATTTTCAGTGCTCAGCGTTTGGGCCATAAATGTCATTATGGGAGCCACTGGGTGCTGAGCGATTGTAAAACTCTGGCTCCTATTTAAGAGCCTAAATGGGAGCTGCGCTCTCTTGAAAATCTGGCCCAGCTGTTGGTGCTGAGCACTTTAAAATCTGTCCTTTGGCTCTTTGGAAATTCTAGCCTATATTGTTACTGTACCTGTAGCTGGAAGACCCTTATTCTGAAATTTTGGTCTGCAATGAGTTAACATCAAAAAACTCTCTGAATACTATTGTTCTTTATGCTGTTTCTTTATTATTTGATTATTATTTTGTTTCACTGTGGTGCCTAGAGGTTTGTGGCCCTGTATGCTAGGCACTGTACTAACAGACAGAAAGAGCCTGTCCCTGCCCCAAAGAGCTTACAATCTATAAAGGCAAGACAGATAAAGAGTTGGAGAGGACACAGAGGCACATAAGTGACTTGCCCGAGGTCACTCAATAGGTCAGTAGCAGAGCTGGAAATAGACCCTAGATCAACTCTACGTTGGCAAAGGCATTTTGATGTAGATCGTGAATGGAGCTGGTCAGATAGGCTCTCTGCACACACATCATCCATAACGGAAAAACCAGACGGGGGTTATCAATAGATAACTGAAAGAGGATTTCAAATATGAGCAGAGAGATATGAAATGTTTTGATCAACACGTACGTATGTACGGTACAAGCCCTGGCCAATGCCGGGCTCATTTATTTAGCCAAATGGTCTGCCAGACACCCTGAATAACACACTAACTTAAATCTTGGAGCAGGGAGCGTTGTGGCAGAACACTTACCTACGCGCCCAGGGGTGGCTGTGAACTGCTGTTTAGTGGTGGTCAGCACTGTATGCACTCAGTGCAGCTGTGTGCCTCCACCTCCAGCAGGGTGTGTGTGTGGCTGAGGATCAAAAGTGCTGGCTGCATGTAGATGTGCACATCTTCTCTCTGGTGCAGTTTAAAATGCACGGGAGCAAGCTGCAGGTCACTTCATGGAGCCTGCCTCAAACATCTGCATTAGTGCACTTATTGGCAAGCTTGGCTGACTGGCCATTTTATCTGAACCCTTGGTCATGCCTCCAAGTCTGTGGGCAGAGGATAAATGTGTGGTTCTCTAAAGCGGAGGAGAGATGGCGAATAGGCTCTTTATGCTGTCTAGAGAACATGCAGCTGTTTCTGCTTATATAAGGGCTTCTGAACTACCTAACTTACTTGACTTTCTATGCAGAAGGTGAATCTCTCTACTACAAACTCCCTGTTGACTTACTGAATTTGAAAATCTTTATCCCACTGGGCAATCAAGACAGAGCTGAGAGGTTGGCAAAACAGAAAGATATATTGGCTGCTCCTGCTCTCACTGAATCACAACCAACCTCAGATCCAAACTCTTATGTCTATCTGGACTAAAGCACCTCGTTCCTCAGATGTCATTCCTGTGATAGCATAACCCTGGGCCTTGCATGCTTTGAACTGCACTGAGCCCTAGTCGTATTGACGACTATTGTGTAGAGAAATCCTCTTTCTGTTCTCCTTTTGCTGCCTCCATCTTGACAGGAGGGTTTCTGTGACAATCATCATAGCAAGAGAGAGAGTGCAGCTGAAGCCAGTACACCATAGCATTGCAGCAAGGAGAACACCTTTTACTGAAGAAACTTACTGGCAGGTTACACACACTTCATCTTGCTCCATTTAGGGGCGAGATTGTGCTTGGCCACTGAGTGTGCACTCACATGTTTGTGTGTAGGGGAGGGAGTGTCTCCCCCTTTTAGCCTTAAGTTTGTTCAAGGCCCAGACACAATAGCTGTACCCTGTACATCTCTGAGCACAAGTACTACTCTTGTGTGTATCCCCCTCAATGGATAGTAGGCAGTGCCATTGTTCCACCTTCCTTTGTATGTGCTGGTGAAGCAGGCTGCATGTGCCAGCAGGGAGGTGACCTACACCATCCAAAAATCTGAGAATGCACATACCCTCCCCCGCTCACTCCTGTCAGCTGGGGAGCTGGACTGCTAAGAATTTAGGAGCAGAGCAATTTTTAACATATATTCCTAAATTAACTTTCTCAACGAATTTATATTTTACCTTGTTGCTTCTTATTTCTGAATGCTTCTAGCCAACAGCCCTACTTATTATAGGGTCTATTGCTTCTTAGAGCCTCCTATAACAGAAGTGTCTTGCGGATGAAAGTTGTGCTAAGGATGATTTAGTTCAATTGCGAAGTACCTCCCCCCCCCTTCTTTTTTCAGTCCCATAGTGAGGGAAACATTCTTTAATATACACTATTTCTCTTGTTATTGTTTCTCACCATGAAAAGACCACTGCTTTAGAGTGGCTGGATCGGAATATTTAATTTTGCTAATGAACATCAGGTTAGTGGAGATGAAACAGGTTTCCCTACCGTGCGAGAACAATAATCTCATGATCATCCTGTTTTCTGTTTGTACCATGCTGATTGGGAAGTACTTGGATTTCAATAAGTGCACTTCGTACTTTCTAGATCTGTGTACGGTTCAAATACATGTTTGTGCTGTTTTTCTCTCACTGGATGGGCTCTGCTATTTAGACAGAAATGTGGAGTGTCCCCTTTTGGGTTGAATGGAGACCAATGTTCTTGAGGCTAAAGGTTTCAAATCCAGTCTTTGAAACGCCCTTCCAAGGACAGGGTGCCCTCCTGATTGAAGGCAGATCAGCAGCTTAAAACTTGTATTTTAACAGTATTTATAAAGACAGTTCCTACACAGCAGCAGTTCAGCTGTCAAGTAGTCAGGAGAATCATGCCAATTATGAATGAAACTTTATTTAAATCAGAAAATTTAGTTTCTATGTGTGCTTCAAAGTCTGAATGTGAACTACGTAGCAGGGGGGAGAGATTTATTTAAATGACATTTTCATCCCTTAGTTGCTCTCCCCGGGGATATGCCATGGGATCAAGACAAATCATGATTTCCATCGATCAGCCAAGTTGCTTCCTGAATGGTATAGAAGCTAAGATTTTCTTGTGCTATAGTGTACAACAGGATTTAAGTTATTCATTTCATCCCCTGATAGCCCCAACCCTTCTCCCTTACTGTGTGCCATTAGACCTGACTTTGTCAAATCAGTGGGATTGGGGGGTGAGGCTGCGGGGGGACCTTGCGTGCAATCACCAGAGCGGGAACTCACAGTACAGCAACCTTTTGTAACTGACAGAGGTGTAACACAACAGAAAGAATAAAGATTCATTGATAAATAAAACAGTAACAAATATAGCCACCAGAAGAATTAACAGGGAAACTGAGATATAGGCGATATTTATGATGTAATACAGTAAAATAGGAATCTATTGCAATATTATACTTTTATACCCACTCTCTCACAGCAATGCAGTTATATTTAATACCACTCTGGTCCACGTGACAGGAATTCTACAGATGTCAGTGATGTCACGTACTGCAAATTCTACATATCTGTTATAACACAGTGCTCATTATAAGAAATAAAATGAAGTACCTGACTCCTAACTGAAGTATTAAAAATGAAAGTGGATTATGTGTATCCTATTTGCTGAGCAATTATCCCAAGTCAGGGATTGATTCCAGCTTTTTTTGCCTCACTGACTGAATGGCAGAACATAAATAGACAGACAGATATTTGCATGCAGTGTCTCTGACCTGGAGAAAATGTCAGAAGGTTTATGCATTTCAAGGAGACTTGCAAGCATTTTATCAATCTATTTATTTATTTTAATGCAGCTGAGTCTTTATTAGCCATTTTCTTTCTTAGGAAAAAAGGAAGCTGATAATTGTTAATACAGTATAGTTCACTTAATCAGGCAGATGCTTGATCAGGAAATTGTCTCAATCAAAATATGACCCCAAGAACCAGTTGAAGCCTAATGATGCTTAGTGACTATGTTGTTAATGGGGACAGTAATTCTATAGAATGAGCATATTTTAAGATGATTTAGCAATATTGTTTACACCTCTACATGTCTCAGTGTTACATTTTTTCTGTCTGCTCCTCTAACTACTTCCAGTCCCTGCTTAGCTGTCATACATGCAGACAGTATATGAAATGCTTCACCACCACTTGGTGCAGATTCCAGGCATCTCACAACTACCCTGTTGCCAGTGCTGGGCAAGCAACAAGCTCCACCCCTATCCCAATGCAGATAGTACTTCCTCTAAAATTCATGGGTCTGTCCAGTTGATGACAGACTTGTGGAAGCTCTGCAACTCCCTAGACATCACTATTAAAATAGTGTGTTCTCTTAATTGGTGATTATACCAAATCAGGATGAATGGCTGCGGCATCTTGCTTATCTTGTTTTAATGAGAGTACAATGTAAAACCATTAATGTTAACCTTCCAGAACCTTTAAGTTCTTTTGAATATACTTTCCTTTAAACCATTCTTTGATGGTGGTGTTTGACTGCTTGGATCAATAAATGTCATAGATTGCTTTATAGAAAACCCAAATTAAATGGTTCTCAGAATTTCTAGGAGATACTTCTAGAACATCTTCTAAAACAAGAATCCTTCTAAATTTGAACCCCAAACTTGGTCAAACCTAAGCCATGTAAAGTTGTTTCCTCAGAGTCCAGGGCCAAAGTCTTTGAAAGCAGAGTGAGGAGAAGTGTGTTTGCAATGTGATTGCCTTCTCCACTGGCTCATGGGTAAACAAAAACGCAATGGAACACTGAGAGTAAAATCCTGCTTTCTCTTGGTGTGGCAGGGTGCTGGCCAGGAGTGCCTGAGCCAGCCCTGCCGGCCCTTTAAGAGGGAGCAGAAGCCTGCAAACCTCCCTTGCAGGAAGGCTAATCAGCCACCTGGCTTGCAGGGCAATCAACAGGGATGAGTTGCACCTGGCAGCCTCCTCAGGGGGATAAAAGGCCTGCCAGGAAGCAAGCCCAGTGTGGTGGGGAGGGTATAGAGTGAGGTGGTGGTTTGAGCTATTCAGAGCTGAGTGTTTGGAGTTGTAAGCTGGACTATATAGAGTCTGTAGAGCTGGGAGCTGTAGAGCTGTAAGTTGAAGAACTGTACAAAGCTGTATATATTGGTGGTGGGGTCTTGCACTGTGAATTAAAGAGCACTGTTTGAAGCAAAGAAGGGTTTTCCTGCCTGTTCCTGAGAGGGGTGAGAGAGTGGTCTGTCACATTGGGTAATGTTTGGCTGCTAGGAAGTGTCCAGTATGTGAAGAGAATACTGTATCTATGGAAACATGCAATTCAACTTTTACCTTTTCAACACATAAAAAGGTAATCACATTATTTTGTCTTTTCTATAATGACCTTCTGTTTGAACACTTCTCACCAAAAATAATGATTTTGGGGTTAGGTATTTCCTGGCCGTTCATGACCACCACCTGTGTTGAGGGCCCTCAACTCCTCCAGTTGTTCATTAAGTACCAGAAAATGGTCTCTTCGTTGGTCATTACTACATCAATATAATAGTTCAATTTCCAATGGAATTTGAAATATTAACACCTGGCACTTATTTATTTTAGTTGTTTAAAAATGCACCTTTCCACAGCTCTGGATGCATGTACAATTATTGTTTTTAAAATATACAAATTAGATCAATGTCCTTGTAAGCGGGCCTCTGACCGCCCTCTTCAAAACACAGGCAGGAGACTGCTTTTTGGCTTCACCAGTGTCTTTTATTGGTTCACACACAGTGCAAAAACCCCACCACCTATATACCGCTATCTATACAAGTAGAGCTCAGGCTCAACCCTTAGCTTGGCTGGCCCCAGGAATAGCTAGCCCTTGCAGGCTTCCAGTCCTTGCTAGCTTCCTCAGCAACTACGCGGTGCCCCTGCCCCTCACACTGGCTTTGCCGGTGCCCCTGCCCCTCACACTGGCTTTCTCCCTGGCAGGCTTTATATCCTGTGGAGGCTCCCAGGTGGAGCACATTAAGCCCTCTGCAGCCCAGGGCTACAGCCAGGTGGCTGATTAGCCTGTTGCTGGGCTTGGAGGGAGCAGGGGCTGACTCAGCAGGTGCTGAGTCCGCTGCCTGCTACAGTCCTAAATACACAACATACCAGTTGATAGCACCTTCCAGCTGAGGGTCCCTAAGTGTTATACAAATAGTATGAATTAATCCTCAATACTCCTGTGATCTAGGGAAGTTCTGTTTTCCATAGTGTAGAGAGGGAAACTAAGGCTCAAGATCTCACAGTAAGGAATTGGGCAAGATGGGTACATATTTGAAATCTCCCAAGTCTCAGCATTGTGGTTTAGCAACAAAAACGTCCCTCCTCTCTAATATCACTGAGAGCACCTCTTTCAGAAAGAGAAGTAAGTATCTCTGGGTCATTTCAAAAGGTAGGTAATGACCACAGTAGCCTTAATTTTTCACTCACACCAAGGCCCTTTACTTTGGTAGATTAAAGAGGCCTTAAAATGGGTGAGAGTAATTTAAGCTGCTTTAATATAAATGGAAAATCAGACCCATTATTTTAAGAGGCGTGCGATAGGGTACAAGCTAAGTACCCTAGTGCACTCCTCACTGGGAGGAGCTGAGGGGAGCACAGCAATGTCCCATTAGCTGCAGAAGTGAAAGAGAGCCAGTTCCACACAGGGTGTCCTTGAAAAGAGGGAGAGTTTCAGTTTACAGGGCCTGTTTTGCTGATTTTCTTGAAAAGCTCTTTGTCCCCGGTTTCATAAATCCAGCAGACTGGTCACTTGAAAGAGCCGCCAACCGTCTGAGCCAGTGTAACCGACAGAGAGCGACAGTTAGAGCAAGTGATCGAGGGAGGAGGGCACATAAGACAGGGAGAAAGAAACCAGGAGGGGAGGAGAAAAGAAGACAAAAGCCTGGAAAAGATAAAGAGAGAAAACCCTAGAGCTTGTAGAGAGCCTAGTGGCCAAAGGAGAAGAATAAAAAACAAAACAACTCAAATCAGAGGTTTCTAGAAGAATCGGGGACTGGGAGAAAAAATTCCAGGATACAGGGGATAATTTTTCTTCCAAGCTTCCCTTTATTATTCAATGTTCTCATTTTTCTTCTGGAGAGGATGAATGTTTGGCTAAGGGGAAGACAGGACACCACTTTTTCTCTTCTCTCTCTCTCCCCACACTCCCTGTTTACTCCCATGCATACCTGCTTGACCACCCACATCATTTGCTCCCCTTGTAAAAAAAAATCCCTGATTTTTCACTTTGAAAATCTGGCCATCTTGTGCTCCACCCTGCCTAAAGAGACTGCAGAAGCCCCTCGGTATATGTGATGCGCAATCTGGGTTCTGTGAGATTTGGGGGAAAGGGTCACAGCCAGTGCTCAATGTCATATTCTCTTCTGGAGCCCCGGGACTTTTTCATAGGAAATCAGTGCAGATGATTGAACTCCTGCACGCTCATCAAAAGGTGTTCTGCACAAGTATGGCTGGGGAGGTAAGTGGGAACAGAGATGCTAAGAGAATTCTTCTGCCAGGTGGGAGAAGAAGTCTGGGCAGAACTCTGGAGGGGACTAGGTTTCACACAAAAGCCTTGGGATCCAAAGAATTTGCCTGCACAGGGTTTAGGGACTCCAGCCCTTCCTTGATCCACGGAGCTTCAGGCCGCTGCCCAGGAGGAAGCTTTCAGCAGAAACTCCAGGAGTATGACCTTGCAGACTTTTCTATTGACTTTTCCTCTTCTGCGTTTTTCCATGCGAAGGGAGGACTGATGTCTAGATTTTTCACTATGTAACTAATATTTGCTGGTCTTAAAGGGCAAACACTTAATAGACTACCTGGTCTATAGCTTTCTTATGGTCCACAATGTTCCCACTTAAACTGATGGCGAGTCTCTTTATATTTTACTTCCCTTTTCATATAATTCATTAAAACATTGTGTGTGGTATCAAAAGTTGATACAATAGTATGTGATACAGACAACTGTAGACTGAAGGGGGAATGACACTTATTTTTGAAAGGACGGAGACTACTACTTTGCATAATGCCTACTCAACCCAAAATGGATGTGGCAGATGGAGGCAGGGAGAACAGGTTACAGGCCTGCAGTGTTAGTGAACTGACAGGCATCTCCCTGCCAACTGGCTCAATGACTCTGGATAGCTTGGGATGCCTGGATGGGAGTGGTCTCTAAAAGGGCATGAAATTGCAATTTAGACTGTAATTTACAAGCATTTTTAATGTCAGGAGAGCCTGCTGAAACAGAAGGAGTTTAGCTACAGGAATCTGCCCTTGGGATACAGAAGATTTACTCTTTTAAAAAAATCCCCCTATCTTTTGTATACAAAGGAGAGACAGTAAACTTGAGCTGAGACTCCCAAGAAAAAGCCTCTTGAAAAAGCTTATCTTGGTACCATGTTATTGTCAGCTTCTGACTTTAAATCAAAGAAGATTCCCCATACAAAGCTCTGCTTTTATATGGTCTCTGTATGGCAGTTCTCATTGACTGTATTGTGATTTAATATTTTTGCCCTTTCTGATCTTTGATATTCAGCATACAAGTGACGTTACCTTACTTTCTTTAATTAAATATTTTAAAATTGCATGTAGTAGGCATGAAAATACTGGACAGAAAAGATGGAACGAAATTAAATAGTCTATTTCTGAAATATTAAATTCTCTGTATGGAATCAATTGCATCATAGGCTGTAGCAATACAAACTGTACCGCAGTCCCACTCCTGCACCTCAGTTGTGACGGGGAGGGTCCAGCTCCAGGATTGAAAGAGTAATTTGGTCTCTAAGTCTGTTCACTCCTGTGCTGCTCTGTTGATATAGCTAATGAATGCTATGTGAAATGGGGTGGGGGACCTGTGAACCTCTGTCTAGTGAAAATTGTATTGAGAACACCAAATCATTTCACCTAAGCCATTGAATAGCCAGCAGTTGGTGGTAATGTTCAGTCACACTCCCTGGTATCTGGCCGGGATTTGAACCACCAGCTCATATGTGAATGATTACATATCTCATTACCTTCTATGAGCCACATCTATGGTTATGTGGCCCAAAGAGCTATATCCGTTTTTCTCTGCATTATGTGCATAAGAAATTATTCCCATCATGTTCCTAATGGGAAATTGTATTTCCCAGTGCAGAGCAATAATCACTTCAAGCAACGTCTTCATTTGCCAATACAAGTGTAAGGAACAACCAAATTGAGGCTGTGTGCAAACCAGTCGTTTAAATTCATTGGAATTTGACAGCTGATTTTTGGTTCTGTTTCACGTTGGTTTATACTTGAAGGAGTCTATGGTAAAGCATGCTCAGCTAACACATTTTAAAGGTTTAAAACCCTGTCTACAATTGGTACTAAGCTATGTGTAAATCATGTTACCCAACACATTTTCTAAAAATCACCTTTTTCCCCCTTGGATGATAAGAATATACACTTCTAGTCCTTCCAAAGAGTCTGCTCCACTAGGCTCCACTTTCTCTCTAATATTACCTGTTGGAGAGGTTGGGTTTTGTTTTTGCTTTTTGTAAGTATATTAGGAACAAAACAAAAAAATCCTGACAATGATATTGGTCCATTACTAGAGGGGAATGATAGAATTATCAGTAATAATCCAGAAAAGGCAGAAGTGTTCAATAACTATTTCTGTTCTGTATTTGTGGAAAAAAAGATGATGTCATCATCTGATAATAAGTCTTTCCATTCCATTAGTATCTCAGGAGGATGTTAAACAAAAGCCAATAAAAATACATTTTTAGATCAGCAGATCCAGATAACTTGCATCAATGAGTTTTAAAAGATCTGGCTGAGGAGCATATTGGACTATTAATGTTGATTTTCAATATTCAATATTCAACTGAGGAAGTTCCAGAAGACTGAAGAAAAGCTAATGTGCTAATATTTTAAAAGGATAAATGGGATGACCCAGTTAGTTACAGACCTATCAGCCTGACATCAATCACAGTTAAGATAATAAAGCAGTTGATATAGGATTAAACTGATAATGATTAAAGGAGGGTAAAATAATTAATGCCAATCAACATGAGCATATGGAAAATAGAACTTGTCAAACTAACCTGATGAGACTATGGGTTTGGTTAATATAGGTCATAGCGTTAAGGTAATATACTTAGACTTCTGAAAGGTGTTTGACTTGGTACCACACAATATTTTGATTAAAAAAAATAGAACAATATAAAATTAACATGGCACACATGGAATGGATTAAAAAATGGCTAACTGGTAGGTCAAAAAATGTAATTGTAAATGGGAAATAGTCATCAAGAAGGTATGTTTCTAATGGGGTCCTGCAGGAATCAGTTTTTGACCCTATGCTATTTAACATTTTTATCAATGGCTTGAAAGAAAACAAAATCCTCACGGATAAAGTTTTCAGGCTCTGGGTTGGACCCGGGGATGAGGAGGCTCTGGGTTTGGGGGTGGGTCTCGGGGCTGGGGGAGGGGGTTGGGTCTTGGGGTTGGGGAACGGGCTTTCCTTGGGCAGCTCCTGGTCACCAGCACAGCATTAGAAGTCCAGTCAATGGTGCTGTGAGTCTAAGGCAGGCTAGTCCCTACCTGTCCTGGCCCCCCAGCCTAAGAGCTGGACCTGCTGACCACTTCCAGGGTGTAGTGCGGTGCCAGAACAGGTAGGGACTAGCCTGTTTCAGACTCACAGGACTGCTGACCGGACTTTTAATGACCCGGTCAGCCGTGATGACCAGAGTCGCCCGGGTCCCTTTTTGACTAGGTGTTCAGGTCAAAAACTGGACACCTGGCATTGGCAACCCTACTTATAATGATAGACTTAAGGAGCTCAACCTAGGTAGCTTAACAAAGAGAAGGTTAAGGAGTGATTTGTTAACTGTCTATAAGTACCAACATGGGGAATGAATATTTAATAATGGCCTCTTCAGTCAAACAGAGAAAGGTATAACACAATCCCCTGACTGTTAGTTGAAACTAGACAGTTTCAGAATAGAAATAGGCATAATTTTTTCACAGTGAGAGTAATTAACTATTGGAACAATTTATCTAGATTATGGTGGATTCTCCAACACTGACCATTCTAAAATCATGATCTGCTCTAGGAATTATTTTGGGGAAGTTCTTTGACCTCTGCGTTACAGGAGGTCAGATGATCACAGTGGTCCCTTCTGGCCTTGGAATCCATGAATCTTTTTATGCAAAAGCATCTATCCCATGTATGTATATTTTCATTGCATCTGAGCAGCTTACAATCTTAGTGTAGTACTATTGTCCCCATTTTACAGATGAGGAACTGAGGCATAGCAAGGCTAACTGACTTGTTCAAGGTCACATAGGAAGTCTGTGGGGGAGCAAAATATTCAGCCACAGTTTCTTGAGTCCCAGGCTAGAGCCATAATAAGTCACAGCTGCCCTGGTGATGGTTGGCTAAAGCAGAGCTACTTGCACATTTTGCTCTATACCTCAGCTAACCTACTGCAAATATAAGCAACTTGCTTCTTTTGTGGGATCATTTGAATCAGTGTTACAAAAGAGCATCTGCATGTGCACACACATACACATGCACACATAATGTCTGTGATCTGGAATGTTCCCTGATGCTGAGGTAGGGTACTGGCAAGTTCCACCTCCCACTCCAGAGAAGTTCACTCACAGCAGTCTCCTAACACAAGGAATCAATTTTGTCTTCACCATCCTCCATTGCCCTACCTGCTTCCCCGCAGCTCCCAATCCTACAGTCATCATCATCTTCTCCTCCAGAATTTCTATATCTAGGAACAATAAAGATGACTAACTGATCATGGGACAAAGGTTCAGTCTTTTCATCTTGGGTAGTAATATTTTGTATCCTCTCTGCAGTCTCTGATATTTCCTTCTTGTTATTATTGCCATCACTGATCCCTTCCATGTCTGCCCTTTCATCAGCTTCATTGTCATCCTTCGGTGATATAGTACCATCAGCAGCATCTATCTCAACCAGTGCACCAGCTGACTCTCACCCTTGCTTTCCTGACTTACTCTTTGTCCTTGGCAAGGATTTTAAACTCAAATTAAACTTAGCTGCATCAGCAGTCTTATATTTTCAGGATAATACTAGCAGTACTGTGGAACCAGCCAGTGGGTGGGTAGGCAATAACAAAGAAGCTATTGCCTCTAACTATCCCCCTGCCCATTCAAAATGTTGTTTCTCTTTGCAGAATGTATCATGCCTAACTCTCATTAATGACTTTGAAAATCTCCCCCTAGAATAAAAAATAACAGTAGGCTTGAAATACTACACTTTCATAGCCCTCAGTCTTGCCTACAGTTACTGCTTATCTAGTAGATTACGCTTATACAAAACCTTCCAACATTCATTTCTTCTTGAATGAGAGTTTTTCCTAAATTATATAAGAAAAAAACTCTCCCTCTGTCTCTGCTCATCTCCCTAAAAACACAAAGATAATGATTCCACATGAGACCTTTTCTAAAACTTTTCACATATTTTGGATTGCTGTTGGAAATTGAAGATCAAGTGATGGCATTTTACAGAAACACAGTACAATATCTTCCATTGCAAGAGTCAAATCTTTTAATGCTGTTTTAAAATGAATCCCAACTGCATGAATTTCACACTAAATAAGTGAGTTTTGGAAAGTTTACAAAGATCAACTAAACAGATTTCCTGTGAGAATTGTATTGCAAATGGCATCCTGACTATGTCTCCCTGATGAAGAAGCGTTGGCTAGGCCAATCAGACAGCATGTCACCTGTACTGTGTGATTTCTAGGATGAAGTTTTGTAATGAATCCACAATGCTCAAGTTCCAAAAATTAGTGCCTATCTACATACAGCAAAAAGTTATTCTCATTTTGATGAAAAAAAAAATGTTTGTCTTTGAACCTGAAACTGAGGAAGTTCACTTGGTTTCATGGTTCATAACATTGGCTTGAACCTCTCCTGAGAACACAGCTGAGTACTTGATCTCAGGGCTTAGGGTGTTCTGTGTTATGTGGTATGTACGAAAATAAGATAATATCAGTACATAGGTTATATAGCACTTGTTTTACCCTGTTGCTTGTTTAAGGAAAGCAGAATATGAATGAGTTCACTGTAATATTCTTTCGAGTGAGATCCCTGATCTCTTTCTTGGCTATACCTTATACTCCCACTTACCTGATTTTGTGTACAGGCATGTCACGTCTTGCGCGAGGGTTCCGTTCCGCGGTTACCGCATAAAGCGGAAACCGCGTATAGCCGAAACCCATTGAGTTCAATGGTGGGCGAAATCACCCACCCTACAGATAGTTTTACATTTTTATTTTTCCCTTTCTTTTCTTTTTTTTTTGCTGACCACGTAAAGTGGAAATTGCGTATGTTAAATGCGCCTAAGACGCAGCATGCCTATATTTTAAGATGCATGGGACTGCCAAAATGGCAGAATACTGATTTGGAAACATTTACAAGGGAAATATTATGGGTTCCTTTTATTTAAATTATGTACCTGGAAAACCATTGGATTTGTTGTGTTTTATACACAATAACAGAATATAGCCCACAAATTTGAATTAAAAATCAACCAAATAAGTTAGCTGAAAGGACAGTCAAGGCAGTAGCTGTACTACTAATACCCTTTCTGAACAATGTTCTGCCACATCACGATATGGACAGTTCCCATACGAACTATCTCCATAGGTTGTAGTGGGATTGATATTGTAGGGTTGGAAATGTTGATTAAATGGCATGGTGACATCTGTTCAAGTATTGATTCTTCCAGAAATGACATCAATGACTTTGTTCAACATATTTACAGTGAAACGTCCAAAAGTTCTGTATTTGGTGACACATTCCATTTTTGGCCATTCCAGATTGTGAATGTGCTCCACCCGCAGTGTTCAGGGCTGCTTTTGCGCTCCTTCTCCCACTCTGCTGCCACTTTATGGGCCAAGGTCAGAGATGGAAGGCAGCCTGCCTGGCAGTGTGAGAGCACAGCATGAAATCAAGGCTTTCACACAGTGGGGGGAAGAGAGGGCAGGAACAAGGAAAGAGAGATGGTGGTGACAAGAGCAAAGGGGAGAAGGGGACAAAGATGGAAGGAAGAAAAAAGGGATACAAAGATAAAGGAGAAAGAACAAAGAGGGAGGGCATAGAAAGAAAAGTGGGGATGACACAGGGGAAATGGCCGGGGAAAGGGGACAGAGAAGGAGTGTTGGAGGAAGAACTGTGTAGTGGGGCAGCTGCCCCACTCCCATGGAAAAGGGTTTAAACAGCCCTTCAAAGGGATGGGTACTTAGCGCGGTTCCTTCCCATGCCCGACGCCTGTCCCTTCTGCGGTGTGAGGGAGGACCTGGCGCACGCCTACCTTGAGTATGCCAGGCTGCGGCCCCTATTCCGGCTCCTCCAGAACCTCTTACTGAGGTTCTGGCTGCACTTCTCCCCACACCTATTTCTTTTTGGGCACCCCATCCGTGGCCCCACAAAGTCGCGAGACCTCCTCGTCAACCTCCTCCTGGCACTGGCCAATGTTACCATCTATAACACCAGGAGGAGGATGCAAGACGAGGGGGTACGGTGCGACTGTGGGGCCTATTTCTGGTCACTCCTCATTTCACGCATCCGGGCAGAGTTCCACTGGGCAGCCTCCACTGGCTCCCTCCACAGCTTTGCGGAGCAGTGGGCGCTGTGCGGGGTTCTCTGCTCGGTATCCCCATCCTGTACCCTCGTTTTTAACCTGTGACCCTCATGCACTTCCCTGCCTTTCTTCATTAGTTGTCCCACGTATTTAGTTGGCCCCGGGTCCAGTGTCCCTCCCGCAAGGCTGGGGGAGGGACTTTAGTAATGGGCGGGCTTAGGCCTGCCCACCTCCTGGGATACCCAATAGGTGGCAAAGGGATGGGGCTGGTGGGAGCAAGCAGCTCCCAGGCTGATTAGGCCTAGCAGCCACAGCTGTGGCTGGTTTAATTAAGGCCCAGCAGGCCCTGATAAAAGGGCGCAGTTTGGTGCTCAGAGAAAGAGTCTCCTTTGCTTCCAGAGGCAGACAGCCCTGGCTGCTAGGAGCTTAAGGTACCTAGTGTGAAGCAGGTATGGGGCAAGGCAGGAGGAGCTGGGGAAGCTCTAGCCTGGAAACCCCCAGGCTGCAGGGCCTAGGAGAAGGCCCCAAAAAGGGTACTGGGGTTGCAGGGGGCAGCCCAAGGCTCTAGAGGCAGAGGCAGCAGGCCAAAACCTCCCTTGCCTGTGATGAATGGCAATGATACTGCAGTCTGCCCCAGAGAATGGGAGCAAGTGGTGACTGGCAGTTGCCTAGACCAGCGGTCGCCAACCAGTGGTCCGCGGACCACTGGTGGTCCGCGAGAAAATTTGGGTGGTCCGCGGAGCCGCAGCCGGAGGAGAGGGGCGGGGTCAGTAAGAGAGGCGAGCCGGGGAGGAGGAGAAGAGCGGAGACGGAGCCGGGGCCGGGAGAGAAGAGGCGAGCGGGGTGGGGAGAAGAGCGAGGCCGGAGCCGGGGCCGGGAGAGAAGAGGCGAGCGGGGTGGGGGGGAAGAGCGGGGACGGAGACGGGGCCGGGAGAGAAGAGGCGAGCGGGGTGGGGAGAAGAGCGGGGCCGGAGACGGAGACGGGGTCGGGAGAGAAGAGGCGAGGGGGTGGGGAGAAGAGCGGGGCCGGGAGAGAAGAGGCGAGGGGGTGGGGGGGAAGAGCAGGGCCGGAGACGGAGCCGGGGCCGGGAGAGAAGAGGTGAGGGGGTGGGTAGAAGAGCAGGGCCGGAGACAGAGCCGGGGCCGGGAGAGAAGAAGCGAGGGGGTGGGGGGGAAGAAGAGCGAGAGCGGAGCTGGGAGGGGAGAGGAGGCAAGCGGGGGTGGCGGGGGGAGGTAAGTGGCGGGAGCCCCGCATACCTGCCGGGGAACAGGGTGCTTTCCCACTTTGCAGGGAATAGCTACCATCATCTCTATTTTTAAATTAGCAAATTGCATTTTAAATAGTTTTCAGGGTATTTAAAAACTTTTTTCTGTAATAAATGAAAGAGTAGTGATATTTAAATGAGTTGTGTGCCAGGAAGAGAAAACCACCAAACAAGGACCTAAAGCGATTTTGAAAAGGGAATGGGGGGGGGGGCAGAGGCGCAAGGTAAAAATTTTGCCAAGTTTGCTATTTTATAGCAGCTTCCCTCTCCTGCAAATCTGGGTCTGTGTCCATTGCTCCTTTTTGCTGCTTCTCTCTGGTCTGGTGCTAACCCCTGAGGGTTATGTCTGCTCTTAGCCCACTTGACAAGTTTGATTGTCCTTGATCTGTCTCTCCTTCCTCATTCACACCTCATTCATTCAACAGGGCACTTGATTATAAACTGGGGGGGGGGGAGAGATCTTATTCTACTTCTAGCAGAGACATTTTTCTTTTACCTTAATTATACTACCTTGGGGGCTATAACAGATTACCAAAGTTCAATACAGAGTTTCTAAAACAAGGTTATATGAAAAGGCATAACACAAAAGTCATTTAAAAGTTAAACAAACCCCCCCCCGCTCTTGCCACCCCCCCGCTCCCCCCTCCCCCCCGGGCCTTTTTAAAAAAATTCATGTTAGTGGTCCGCGGGATTCAAAATTGTGAGTTTAGTGGTCCCTGAGGTCCGAAAGGTTGGCGACCACTGGCCTAGACTGAGGCAAGGTGGGGATAGAGGGTGGAGGGTTCCCCAGGGAGGGGAGACCCTAAGAGCTGAGGGGGTACTGCAGGGGTGCAGCACCCTTGGTAAGAGGGCACTGGGGTCCGGGAGGGACACGGGGCCAAAGCAGCAAGCGGGACATCGGCCTTCAGAGGGCACTCTGGATGCTGGTGAGCTAATTCTGGATGAACCAGCAGGAGGCGCCGCAGGGGTGAGTCGCCGCCCTGCTACAAACTGACACCCCACATTTCAGTGGATACTGTATTCGGAGTTTGAAGGAAGCAGGGAACTAGTACTGCACAGGTAGCATAAAAGAAATCTGGTTAACAGCCATTTTACACTCTGAAATTATTATTACTAATACTCTTTGTGTCCCAGACACGCCTAGAGGCCCAAACAATTATGTTTGGTGCTGTAGACATGGATAAGAAGACAGTCCCTTTATGAAAGAGGGCAAAGAAAGAATTTGCAGCCGCTAAAACCTCATTATTTAGAGGACTAGACAGTCGGGAGGTGACTATTGCAGTCAGTGCTCTCTCCACACTGCGTACAAATTGTGACTCAGTGAAAAATTACTTTGGTCTCATCCTGGCCCACGCAGAAGTCCCTGACTAAATCACAAATAATCTGCCATGATTAGCCTCTCTGCTCAACAAAGGCCTACGTGCAGAATAGCAGAAGTCCTGCAGGTCAAGGTTGAGATGAGCTGGCTGAGCAGGCTGGGGAATTTAGCTCAGCATCTTCCCTGTGCTTTACCTGGTTCTGAAAGCCTCTGCTGTGAGTCCCTCGCATTCACAAACTCTAAATCCACCACCACCACCAACAAAAAGTCTTATGACTTGTATGAATAAATCACAAAATGTCGTCTGATCTCAGGATTGTAATATTCTGGAAGCAAATGGTAGGCACAGCTGACAGTGACAGTAGTAGTAAGTGTAAATAGGAGATGGCTGAGGGGAGGAGGGAGAGATTTAGGATTGCCCAAGGAAACCAGTGTATGAAAAGGGAGCTTTTATTCTGAAAATGCAACCAGAAGATGAAAGAAGGTGAGGAAGATTCAAATGCCACTGAGAAGCAGTGGGAGAAAAACAGCCAGTTTTTCCTTTTGAGCATGGTACAGTGTGTGTTTAACATCTTATTAAACAGGCCAGAAAGAGAAAGAGAGATCAACATGTTCAACTGCACTTGCCCTTATGAGCACCACTCTGCTCTCTTAGAAAATAAACAGCAATAGAGATTTCAGAATCATAGCACTAAATACATGCAATAAATCCCTGCTCCCGGGACGCCTTCTCACCTTTCAGTCACTAGTCTGACTCCGGCACTTACTTTTTTTTTTTTTTAATTATGTTTTAAAACACACTTGCTGGCATTATCATTTGATCCTGGCATCCTGTCTTGAAAATGTTAGACCTGCATTGCTGTCCTGGGATAGCATGTGGTTCAAGTTGGGACTGTGAACCCATCCATGTAGCTAAATAAAGTTCTTACAGTGAATCGTTGGAATACTTCAACTCTTAAACTATCCTGAGGAGAGAGACTATTTTCCTTCCCCATCAATCTGTCTGGCAGCCACCTAAAGAGTTAAGTAATATCGAGGAAATTTCAAGGAAGAGACTCCGTGCATCTTTTCTCTTCTTTTTTTTTTAAACGTAGCATACATCAAAGTAAAAACTGACATGCAATGCCCTGAAGCTCTCTGCAGCATGCTTTTAGGTTTGGGAAATTTCATTTTTCTACCTTATGATGATTACATGGGAGAGGATGAAATGCTTGCTTTGAGGTTCATTTTGGACAGAGATGTAATAAATGTTGTGGCTTCTCACTGCAATGGAACAAATTCTGTGTAGGTAGGGGGAAAAATTGGGTAGTTTAGCTTATATACAAGTACCTAAATGTGGGGCTGTGGCATGGGGAGGAGAAAAGAAGACTTAGTGGCTTAGCAGACAAAGCACAATCCATCCTAAGTGCAAACGAGTTTTCTAACCTCAGTCCCCACTGAACTACTATAGTCCACAAAAAAACAAAACCCATCATGAATAATTCACTACAGGTTGACACAGTTTACAGCTTCTCAGCTAAGGCCCAGGGGTGAACAGGCATGGAGAGCGAATTATCTCTTGCTCCTAACAAAAGTCAGTTCCTCCAGGGGCACAGGACAAGATGGAGATAATCTTAATCATCCCATACCATGCACAATTACATGTGTGTTTTCTGTCTTTGTAGGCCTGCGCTGTTCACTGGGGATGGGCCCTGAGGCTGATAAACTCACCTTCTTTTGGGATTGCAGTCTGGTAGGTAGGAAAAATAGCTTCCTTCCTGCATCGTGCCCTATTTCTAATGTGTCTAAGACCCAAAAATGCAGCCAATCAAGCTCCATACATGGAGAATAGGAGGTTATCTCAGAAAAATCTTGCTTGAACCTATTCTGCACCCAAATGGGATGCACTGATTGTTGGATGAAGGATTCTTATAGGCTTTTCTGCTGTGGCTATCCTTCAAAAAAGCCTTATAAATCATCTTAGTGTCTATTTATCTAGGTGCTTATATAGCCGTTATCACTGTAGTATCTGAGTGCCTCACAAGCATAACTGGAATTACTTTTAGCAACACCCCTGTGAGGTCAGGAGGCATTATCCCTACTTTACAGATAGGATATGAGGACAGATGGATTAAGTGACTTGCCCAAGGTCACAAAATAAATCTGTGACTGAGATGGCAATTAAACCTGGGTCTTTGGAGTATCTGTCCACTACTAGACCACTCCTCCTCAATTCATTTAATCCCATTATCCCAGTCAGCTATTGTAAACACCTGCTTTAATTATTATTATTAATAATAAACAATAAATATAACTGATGTAGCATGTTACTGGCTACTAGGGTGATGGATGTATTAGAAATGCAGGGTATAGTCCCTTTCTTCCCAACATAATTTACAAATATAGGGGGAAAGTTACACAAATAAATAGCAGAGCTGCAGAAGGGACTCAGACTCTAATAGCAGAACCTTATGGACCAGCATGAGAGCCAAAGCACACCTGAGCCTGTGAAAAACCTGAGGCAGAGTGATGCAGGGCATGCAGTGATGATGTGCACTGCCACTCCCTCTGAAGAAGTGGACTCAACCCAATCTCATGGCTACCATCTCCCAGACAGCAATTAGTGTGATCTATATTGACTCATTCTGTGCACCAAAAGCTGGGGGTGTCCTTTGCTCATAAAGTCATGTTGTAATTTGGGACAGCGTCCATGCTTGCTTTCTGCCATCACCCTTTGGTATGATCTATAATGACTATCAGTGATCTGTTGAGACTTATAGTGATACTGCTTGATTGTTGCCAGCACAGTGATGGATAGCAAGTTCTGTCACTCTCCTTGCAGAGGCAATCATGGATACTGCAGTTCAAGTGGCTCTGGATTATGGTATACAATGCTGTTGAGGTCCACTGTTGCCCATATACTCATGTCACAGCCATCACCTTCCCTTACCTGTCAGTTACGCATCCTGGGCCATGGATGATGTGGAATTGAATTTATTTGTTGCAAGATGATGATCTTGCTGCCTGCTGCCATATGGCTGCCTATCCGACAGCCTTATGAATCTATCTTCCAGAATTTCATCTTGGTTGTACTGTTTCTGCCCTTTCTTGGATCACTGCTACAAATATATTGTCGCATCAGGGGTATCTGAAGGAAATGAGGCAAGACCAAATTGTGTTAAACCTTCTACCAAAATGCAGCCTGAGTTCCCACACCAGCACCTGCCTCCCTCAGAGCTAATGACAGAAAGCCTCATGCACCCAAAATAATTTTGTTTCAATTCCTATTCCCTAGCCTCTCGCACACACTCATTTGCAACCAGGTCCTGGGGTGGGGGAGGAGGGCACCAGGAATGTATCCATGTTTAGGGTTTTTAGCAGTAGAAATGATAATCTGCATTGTCTAGGGAGGAGGATTTACAAATTCAATACCTTTAGTGAGGTCAATGGGACAGTATTTTTCCAGGCTGTAAGCAATATGGTGTTATTTGAATGCTAAATGTTCTTAGGAAGCCCAGTTTTATCAGTTCTGCAGACCAAGGTTATCACCTCCTGAAGAATGAAATGAGGGAATAAATAGAGACATTACATGACAATGGTTCTGGAAATGAAGCAGAAAGGAGGAGGGTCCTTCTCATCTAATTACTCTGAATCCCAAATGTCTACACAAGTTTGGGTATGTCTTCACTACAGCAGTAGTTCGATTTCCTTTATTTCGATGTTGTGAACGCGACGGTATAAAGTCGATTTTGTGTGTCTTCACTAGGCACAGCTACGCACAGCACGTCGACAGTGTCTGTCCGCAAAACTTTTGCAAGCGTCGACATGACGAGCGTTGCACTGTGGGTACCTATCCCACAGTTCCCTGATCCCCCAGCAGGCACCATTTCGAGTGCTGCACTATGGGTAGGCATTTCCAAATTTCGCGCCCTTTTTCCGCGCCGCCCACCCCCATTCCGAGCGGTGCACTGTAGGTAGGCATCCCATAATTCGCGCCCTTTCTCCGCCGTGCTAACGCCATAGCATTGCAAGCATGGAGCCCGCTGACACCACAGCTGCAGTAATGGCTGTTGTGAGGACCTCGATCACGGTTGCTGAGTTCCTGCTGCACAGTCTGCAGAGGAGGAATGCGATCCGGGGAGAACTGCGCTTTCCGGAACCCGACGACAGTGAGGAGGAGATGGACAAGCACATCGGGGACAACAGGGACACTGCCGTGCACAGCGGGGACGACAGGGACACTGACGTGCACAGCGGGGACGACATGGACACTGCCGTTTTTGCAAGTAGGGCGACTGACAATCTGTCAAGAATGGTGGCAATGGGGCAGGCTCATGCCATCGAACGCCGATTCTGGGCCAGGGAAACAAGCACGGACTGGTGGGACCGCATAGTGCTGCGGGTCTGGGATGACTCCCAGTGGCTCAGAAACTTCCGCATGCGAAAGGGCACCTTCATGGAACTTTGTGACTTGCTGTCCCCGGCCCTCCAGCGCAGGAATACCAAAATGAGAGCGGCCCTTACAGTGGAGAAGCGAGTGGCGATAGCCCTCTGGAAGCTTGCAACGCCAGACAGCTACCGGTCAGTGGCGAATCAGTTTGGGGTGGGTAGGTCTACAGTGGGCTTTGCTGTGATGCAAGTAAGCAGGGCAATCGTCGAGCGGCTGCTACACCGGGTTATAAACCTCGGAAACCTGCAAACCACAATAGATGGCTTTGCCGCCATGGGATTCCCTAACTGTGGTGGGGCTATAGATGGGACTCATATCCCTATCCTGGCACCGGACCACGAGGCCGCCGAGTACAGAAACCGGAAGGGATATTACTCAATGGTCATGCAAGCAGTGGTTGACCACAAGGGACGTTTCACCGACCTGTACGTGGGGTGGCCGGGAAAGCTTCATGACGCTCGAGTGTTCAGGAACTCTAGGGTTTTTAGGCAGCTGCAGCAAGGCACTTTCTTCCCCGACCAGAAAATTTCTGTGGGGGGGGTCGAAATGCCGATCGTGATCCTTGGGGACCCAGCCTACCCCCTAATGCCCTGGCTTATGAAGCCCTACACAGGAGCCCTGGACAGGGGTCAGGAGCTGTTCAACTACAGGCTGAGCAAGTGCAGAATGGCCGTGGAGTGTGCATTTGGCCGCTTGAAAGGGAGATGGCGTTCCTTACTGATACGCTCAGACATCCGCGAGAGAAATATCCCCATTGTTATAGCTGCTTGCTCTGTGCTCCACAATATCTGTGAGAGCAAGGGGGAAACGTTTATGGCGGGCTGGGAGGCAGAGGCAAATTTACTTTCTGCTACTTATGAGCAGCCACACAGCAGGGAAAGTAAAAGAGCCCACCGTGAGGCCCTGCGCCTCAGGGACGCCTTGAAAGACAGTTTTATGAGTGCCCGAGATGGCGTTTGAGAATCTGCTCCCTTGCTGTGCTCTAAGCCTGCTGCCCTTGTACCCTCTTTCCCTCCCCCCTCCCCATGCTTTCCCTCCTCCCTCCCCATGCTTGCAGAGGAAATAAAATCACTGTTGGAAAAATCATGGTTCCTTTATTGGTTCATCGGAAATACAAATACAGGGGATCACTGTCCTGGTATCCTGGAGGGAAACCGGCAGTCGCAGTGGGGGAGGAGCGGGCAAAGGAGGGGGGGGGAAGGGGGGAGAGGAGGGGTGGGCAAGACACAGCAGCTTTTACAAGTTTTCTGAGAAAGTCAGCCTGCTGCTGCTGCTGCTTCTGCTGGCTTGTGGGGTGGAGTGGAGCGGCCCACGGGCCTTGCCCCCCCGTGTTCTCACCCCGCGTCTGGGTGGGGAATCTATGGGAGTTGGGGAGGGGGGGAGGTGGTTACACAGGGGCTGCAGAGGTGGTCTTTGGGCATGCTGCAGCTCCACCAGAGATCGCAGCATGTCGCTCTGGTCCTCCATTATGCGGAGGAAAGCATCCATGCGTCTTTCCTCACGTTCTACTCTCCTTTCTGCAGCGGCTTCCCTCCTTTCTGCAGCGGCTTCCCTCTTTGCTGCAGCGGCTTCCCGCTTTTCTGCAGCGGCTCTCCTTTCCTCTCTCTCTCGATTCCTTTCCTCTCTCTCTCGTTCCCTTGCCTGTATCATTTTTTCCCTCCAGTCCGTCTGGCGGGCTGCCTCAGCGCGCGAGTTCTCCAGGAGTTCAGTGAACATCTCATCGCGCGTTCGCGTTTTCTTTTTACGCTTTCTTTTCTGCGGTGCAGGGCGGGAGTTCAACTGTTGTTGTTCATCTGTGGGCAAGTGTGTGGGAAAAAAAAGGTTGAAAGTTATGAGACAGATACATTCAAGGTTAGGAGGCACTCGGACGGTACACAATGGGAGTAGTATGCTGTTTGCAACCTCAGTATTCAGAGGCCTGATATGATTTCTGTACAAGGTCATGTTCTACACCTAAAAGGAGAGGAGAGCTCACAGAAAAGTCAGAGCATCTCAGACACATATGCGTGCCTCAGCCCAAGACGGCTTCTGAAATCACCGTGCAGCCGGCCATGGTAAGTTAAAAGTGGCGCCTGCATACTGTAGAGCAACCCCGCCCCCTTCCCCCCACCGCGTGGCTGGCTCCCACTGAAACCGCAAACTGCAAAGCAAATGCCTAAGGGCTAAGGTCTTTTTGGGGCTCTTCAGACCGCGTGCAGACGGCTCAGATTCCCTGCCAGCTAACGCTACGGGCTGGGGGGGGGGCGGGCGGCGGTCAGCGTTCGTGGGGGGGGGGGGCGGGTTCGGTTCGTCGGTCCTCAGCAGAAAAGAGTACTTTGCAGCTGGGACTCTTTATCTCCCGACTAATTGCAGTCCGTATCTCAAACAGGCAACCCTGAATGACATCACTTTGCTGAGAATTTCTCGGAGAGATAGGGAGCGCATGCTCCTTGAGTCCATGCAAAGTCCTGGTCCATACGCCGCAATGCTAGCCTGCTCAATGATACCAGAAAACCTACTACTTTCGTGGCGTGGGTTGGTGTCCTATCACGGGGGACCAGATAAGGCAGCTCTCCCCAGAAATCTGCTGCGCTGGATTCATCGCTACCTCCTGGATAGCTTCCTTGAAATGTCCGCGGAGGACTTATGGTCAATCCCGGAGTATATTGACAAACTCTTTGAGTAGAAATTGACCAGCAATGAAAGCACGCTAAGTCCTTAGGGCAAGTTACTTAGGGCAAGCATTAATGCCTTAGGGCAAGCATTAATAAATACTTCCTTTACAAAATCACGCGTCATGTAATCACTTAAAAAAGAAACACTTACCCCCCTGGGAGGCTTGGGAGGGTACTGGCTCCAGGGTGACAAACAGCTCCTGGCTCTCTGGGTACAAGGGTTCTCCGCTGGGCTCCTGCTGCTCCGTGAGATTTTCTTCTTCATGCTCGTCCTCCTCGGAATCAGTCTCCTCCCTGACGATGATCCCATCGGTGGAGTCCACGCACACCGGCGCGATGGTGGTGGGGGCGCCCCCCATTATGGCATTTAGTTCATTGTAGAACCTGCATGTCCGTGGCGCGCCCCCTGATCGCCCGTTTGCCTCCTTGGCTTTCTGGAAAGATTGCCGCAGCTCCTTAATTTTCACGCGGCACTGTGTGGTGTCCCTGTTGTGGCCCCTTTCCAGCATGGCCTTGGAGACTCTTCCGTAGGTGTTGGCATTCCGTTTGTTGTTGCGGAGTTCCAACATCACGGATTCCTCTCCCCAGATAGCGATGAGATCCAGCACCTCACGAGTGGACCATGCTGGAGCTCTTCTCCTCTGGCTGGTCTCCAGGGTAGATGAGCTCAGCATGGATTCCTGTGATGCTGAGCTCTGCATGGCGGCTAGTGCTGCTGATTGCTCTGAATGGCGACTGATCAGTTCAGGTGAGCTGGCCACGCTGACCAAACAGGAAATGGCATTCAAATATTCCCGGGTCTTATCTACCTGGCCAGAGCAGCGAGTTCAGAGTGCAGTGCAGAGCGGTCACAGTGGAGCAGTAGTGAGGCAGTCCAGAGCGGTCAGAATGGAGCATTGTGGGACAGCCTCTGGAGGCTATTAATGTCGGGTTCCGTCTTCACTAGCCCACGGTCGAGCTTGGAACGTCGAGATTAGCCTTATGCCACTGGTTAGGCTGGAGTGCCAAGATCGATCTTTAAGGCCCTTTACATCGACGTTAAGGGCATGTATGTGAAGACAGGTACACGTTTACTTCGACCTAACGTCATTAAGGTCGAATTAAAGTGGTAGTGAAGACATGCCCTTTGTTCTGCCCGTTTAACTATTTAAGGCCCATGTCTACACTATCACTTATTTCCACAAAATGTACATTGTTAAGGGGTGTGAAAAAACACACTCTAACCGACATACATTTTGTTGGCGTAATGTGTGCACAGCACTATGTCTGTGGGAGAGTTTCTGTGGACATAGCTACCGCTGCTTGTTGGGGGTCGTTTAATTATGTTGTTGGGAAAATTGTCTAAGAGGAAAAAAGCTGTTAACCACCTAAGCTGGATTCTAATAAAAATCTAGTATGAAGTTGGAAGTCTGAGTCCCAATATGCCCATGTAAAGATAGAATGGGGATGAATGGGGCCTTGTGTATACTGGGCAGATTTGCACCAATGTTCCCAGTGTAGATGTGCTGCACTGGTGCAAATTACCCTGGTAAATTACTGGCAAGCTCCATTTTTCATTGGTGAGGCATTGTCAGCATGAAAAGTTACTTCATCAACATAGTTACAACAGTGCTAGTTTCTTTAATCCAGAGAAGTGCTGAGGCAGACAGGGGCACACTTCCAACAAAAGTGTCAAAAGGAGAAAGAGGAGGGGGAAGGAAGAGTTCTGTTCTCAGTGAGACTGGAGTGATTCAGTAGTGTTACTTTGAATTAATGCTGGTTTGAGATCAGATAACCGGTAAGGAAACAGCATGTAGCCCTGAGGCTCCATTTCAAGGCTGAGGCAGAGAGCAGTCTTATGATTGTAAAGATAACCCTCCAGATGTGAACCTGAGGGAGGCCAGTGGTCAAGGTGTAGGCAATCATTCTTTTAATTTAATTATCTCTTGATCTGGCCATTCAGTTTATTTACAGGTTTTAAAATGTGTCTCTTCACCCTGTGCTGCAATATATAACAATAATGTATTGTATGTATATGGAGTTTTTTATCATAGTCCATGTAAGATTTTTGATGTCCTTTAACTATTCATTTCCTTGCTTTGAAGTACTTGTACCTAGGTTTTGTAAAAGATGTTGTCACTGAGCAACTTTAAATGTTTTTTTAAACAAAGCTCTTTGGTTGGTTGATTTTGGAATCACAATTGGACCCATGGTTTTAAGCTTAATTGACATGGGTCATTTTAGGGGAAAATTCCATCAAGCAAGGGACACATAACAGAATCTTGTTATGATGGTAAATCCTTCCAGTTTGTCCACACTCCATCTCTCCTTATCTTCCCCTTCCTTGCTTAGTATCCTAGGTCTCTCTTTACTATTTCACGTATCATGGGCTGATTTGCTAGTCACATACATACCAAAAAAATTCATTAAAGGTGTGGATGCTCAACATTGCACTGTGTTCCTCATACCCTTTCAGTACAGAAGAGTGTAATTCACAAAACTCAAGTGTTACAAAGTCAAGAAATACAATATTAAAGTCCACTTATTTATCCCTAAAATATAAACATTAAAATAAAAATAAGCTACAAATGTTAGAAAAAGCAGGAGACTGGCAAATCGTAGGCTTGAATCTGATTTGGTGTTAAGGTGATACTGACCCAAAACAAAGCCACACAGCCTTTACTCTGCCCACATAAGAATGGCAATGGGAACTGGGAATATAACACTCTCTTTTCCCACCGTAACCAAAGCTGCCATTTTTCTGTGCCAGTCATAACTCCACTTCAATGCTTCTGTTCATACATTCTCTATACATTATTTAGGCAATGGGCACATTACATGAGAGAAATAATGTTTGGCAATTTCCTGTTCAGAAGAAAGTTCCCCTTGTATGACTTGCAAAGAAAGTAAGTCTCTTATCTTAAGTTTTCCCTCTGACAGGAGTAAATTAATAAACAGAAGAACTTTTGTAGGAGTAGAAGATGGGCACCTTCAATACCAAAAGAAATGACAAGCTGTTTTTAGTGTATGAATATTTTACTGTGTTTCAGAAATGTTCTATATATATCTATCTAAACTTATCAGATGTTAGGACTCACTATTAGAAATCAGCTTATGTCTTTGTTTGCAAGTAAAATGAACCTTCCACAAATTGATAATGCATGGGTCAGCTTAGTTCACAATTTATTATCACACTCACTGAAGCCCAGTGGGCTGCGTAACTTTCTTGCTCCAAAAACCCCATCAGAATATATCTGCTTTTTAAACTTGTGTCACGGATGAAAATCTCCATATCAGATCTTTACCTTTTTGTACAGCACAACAAAGCAACAACAATTCCTTCTGCCTTTTCACTTGGGTTTTATCTTGTCCCCAAAAACAAGCTGGGAATTGAGAGAAGAAAATATGGGATCCAAAACAGTAAAGAGACAATTATAAATATTATAGGATTGATGTATATGACTTATACTAAATGCAAGAAGATCAAATTATTTGAGAGACTCTAGTGGGATATAGATTTCTTAATTAAAATTATTTTGGGAGGAATCAGTTAATCCTTGTTTCTATCTCAAGATAAACTGAATTACATTATCAATGTAATTGCTCTATCTACCATATTAAGAAGATCTCCATACACTATTTATACAATAGATATTGTTTAAAAGGACATTGCTGGGGAAAATAAGCCTGTGTTGTAAAAACTTCAGTACCTACTTTATTGACAAGATATTCCATTGAATTTATTAAAACTGAAGTGCATGTTAAAAAACAAATGTCTATGTGAGGGCCTCCATCTTGTTCAACACAATTATAATTGGATGGGAGATTTTCCGAGAAACTCTATGCCTTTAGCACCAGGTTATCTAGCTAAAAGAAAGCTGTATCCCTAGAGAATCAGGCACGGGAAGGGGAGAGACATTACATGCACCAGCCAGTGGGTTATATACTTCCTGTGGACATAAGAAGCTCAATCCAAGGGTCTAAGGCCTAGAGCAATTCCAGTCATATAAGAGACCCCCACTTCTGTGACAGCCACCATCTTGGCCCACACTAAGGGGTGAAGCAGGGAACTACAGAGTTTGAAAGAATAAGTCTCCACAGCTTGAGCTGCAAAAGCCAAATGCTACAGTTAGAGGCTGTAACAGATGCCCATCTCCTGGACCAATAAGTTACATGCATATCACCATGAATACTGTTTGTTTACCTTTTGCTTTTCACTAGCTTGGATGGTGAATTAAATTGATAGTTTTCCATTTTAAATAGAAAAAACTATATTCCATTTTTCTTTTAAATCTCAAAAACATTTCTATTCATATGAGGGTTTGTCCATCTTCATCTGCTTGTTTCTAACCAAAACTTACATTTGGGGCCTAAAGGGTTGAGCATTTTCCTAAAAATTATACAAAACTTCACACTCTTCCGGCTAAATATATAACTAACGTGTTGCACTTTTATACTGTCTTTCATCAAAAGATCTCAAGGCACTTTATGCAGGTAGATAAGTAGTATTATTTCCCCATTTTACAGATGGGAAAATTGAGGCCCAGAAAGGATGTGGTTCAGATTGTGAACCCCTTATCCAGATGAGCGAGCAGAAAGAGGCCGAATGACTTCCATGGGACTCTTTGTAGAAATAGCTTCTCCTGAATGTCACTGACCCTGTGTGATTTTCCCCGCCTCATTTACTGGTTATGAAACAGTGGCAGAGACAGGAAGAGAATGCACAGGCTGGCTGTTGCACAGAGCCCAGCAGCGTATACGATCTGAGCATTGTACAGGAAATGGTCAGCTCTTCACAGGATCAGTTTCTAGGGTTCCCGACACCCAAGCTTTTGCTCAACTACTGGACAAAGGAAAAAATATTATTTATTTCTATTTTAGGGGTCTATTGTCTGCCCCCCAACTCCCTTTTCTAGATACTGAATTTTCCCCATAAACATTCATTGCTTTTAAGATGACACAGATTATTACCATGGGTTTTCTCCTTTTGTGTTATACTCTTTTAAGTTCTTCTCCTGATTTCCAAGGGAGTCGAAATTGTGGCTTCATCATTTCCCTTTATGTGAAGTGCTCTCCTCATATATTTTGATCTGGGTATCTGGAGGAATAGTAAATTGTTTGTTCATTTATTTACTACATAATCTGATCCATTCTACATTTAGAATTAAGAATTAGGACTACACACAAACTTTGAGTCATAAACTCTCTTTTATTGATTCTGGGCCAAGTCACTTCTTAGGTAATACTAACATTGTCTTCAGCAGGAGCAGGACTGGGCCTAAAGTCAGGGGAGTTTTCCCTTGGTAACGACAGAGGATTTGGCCTTCACTGCATTTACAATAGTGCCGACCACAAGCAGTCAAAGATTAAGTGAGGCCTCAAAAATCATGACATTGTCTTCAAGATTATGAGATTTAATAATAATAATAATAAAGGGATTTTTTATTTGTCCTTTGTGTTTTGAGACTTTAGGGTGCAGCTGGGTCATGTTCTCAAGATTTTCACACAGCTGTAGAAACTTCATTTTAATTTTAAATGAAAGCTGAGAAGGGACTCCAGGAGCTGGGGCTTTCAGGGAAAATATCAAATATTGCAGGATTTCTGATGAAATTGTGAGAACTGATAATGCTGCATTTAACATCACACAGTAGCTAAGGAAGGCTACTGAGAAAAATCAAAATTAGACAGGAGAGAAATAATGCTCACATTTTAAAGGAAGTGGAAACCAACAGTGTGGGCTGGATGAAGAGTCTAAGGACTAGATCTGTGTCCTTATTTGGGGATTACTGGTTTGATCTCTGAGTGTTCTTCATTCCTACTGAGGTCAGACTCTGTCTCTTGCAGGATCAAGCTGCTCCATATATTACTTCTGCAGGTGATTGAAAACAGCATAGACACTTTCAGTAATAAGGAATTTTATTTATGACCTCAAATCAAAATATGATGAAGATAAGTCAGTGCTTAATTTGTAATGAAAGAGGTGCCAGGGCTCAAGCAATTAGGTGCTGGGATTCAAGCAATTTTTTTACATTCATAACTGATACAGCAAGCCCAGAGGTGCCGGGGTTCTGAACGGCCAAGGCTAGAGGTGCCGGAGCTCCGCCCTTGCAAGCCCTGGCACAAATTAAGCACTGAGCTAAACTGATTTCACACCTCCAGTCTGAGCACTTCACAGTACAGTACGTACTGTGCTATAGGGACAGCTCAAATCTTCTTTCATCAGCAACATGCACTCCGCAGAAAGATAACTGTTTAGATGAAATCTGGTCAACAATGTGATGCACTTGGTCTAGGACATCAATGGGAATGATGAAATTTACGGTTTCACATTTTTTTCCATTGAAAAGTTCACTTAGAGCCCAGGAATGATGCTTTTGTGGCTCTGAAGAACAGAAATGTTTAGATTTTTTTTAAATGACATATGAAAATTATATTTCTAGAACTAATAGGAATAAATGGGACTTTACATTTAATGATTAAAGAACATCACAGGTAAACTCTGTGAACATTTGACAGTAAGGATTTGCTTCTGCAAACACTTATGCATGAGTGATCCATTCCCTTCAGTGGGACTGTATACTGGTGTAAAGTTAAATAGGTACCTAATTCTGCAAACCATAGGAAAGTAAAGGATTTCAGGGCTTCTCTACATGGGAGCACTCAGAAAAATTAATCCAAATTAATATTAAAGTGGATTAGTTAAACTGTATGAAATCCCTGTGTAGATACTCTTATTCAGAATTAAAATGGCATTAATTTGATTTAGCTGAAAAAGTGAGTTAAGATAAATTGAATTAAATATTAAAGAGTGAATTCATAGGACCAGATTCTGATATCCCTATTCTGATTAGAAGCACCTTACTGTTTTGACTGTATTGAAGGTACTATTCAGCATCAGTAGGAGTGTTAGAATTTGCCTCCTGGATTTTAATCTACATATTGCATATTACAGTGTTCTTGTGCTAAAGTAATAGGACTGGGAAATGACACGTATGGGTTCCATTCCTGGCTCTGACTCAGATCTTTTTTTTCTAATTTTGAGAAGTTCACATAGCCTATATGTACCTCAGTTTCCCCATTTTTCCTACTCCACACACTTCATTGGCTAATGGTTTTTTTTAAGCACCTTGGCTTTCTTGCACAGTAGGCATCATAGAAGTTAAATCATTGTTATTATATATGAGCAATACCTCATAATGACTTATTAACATTAATAATTGCATTTATTAAGAAGACATTAGAAAGGGTGTCAACTCATTGGTTGACCAATGAGTCTGTCTTATCAAAAGTATCATGTGCCCATCACCTTAGTGTCAATCAGCCTGATTCTGTCCCCAGCTACTTATACTGAAACCAATAGGGCTATCTGAGAGGATACTATTTAGTGTGAATAAGGGGGCACAATCTGGCCCACCATGCAAAATATTTAATATGATGGACAACTCAGACTTTGGTGTCAATTGATACATACACATATCAAATAATTTTATAAAAAAACAATATATTAAAGAAGTTATATATAACATACTGTTATATGTAGCCACATTGTTCCAGTAATTGAAATTCAGAAGGAAACTCAGCTTGACCTGAAATTCAGCTTATTCATTCATTCAATCTTCCCAAAGCCATGTGGGTTTCCCAGTACGCTCCACACTCTCTTGTGTGCTGTTGTCTTATAGTTATGTATTTTCAGTAAACCACCATCCTTAGTGTGCTAAGGTCAGGTAGGCAAGAGACTTGGCTAGCACGGTTACTGTCATGAAAACGTTTTATTATTATTATTTATTATTACATGCATTCCTAAGGTGCGCGTTATTAATTTAGCATTTATATGGTACAATAACTTTAGATAGCGTTTTGAGACATAATCCCAAAGATCTTAGAGTCCATTTCTTATTTATCTGCAGCATTGCAACATTGTTCTCCATGCGCCAGACTGATTTTTCCATTGTTCACACTTGCAGATAGCTTCGACAGACAAGAACCTTCAGGGTAAATCTTTGGTCTGTATAAGATGCTGAATTGTGATGGTCATTGTCATTTTTGTAATTATTTCTCAGCTTTCCCATTTCAATGTGTCTTTGATGGAGTGCATAAAACAGTGCTTCTTACCTATATTTACTGGTATTCTCAGCTGTTTATAGTTATTGTGGAGTCCTGATTAATCCTCCCTGCTCTATGACACAGAAGCAGTTGCATTCTAATACAGCCTTTATTATTTTGCAGCAGAGCCCATACTTCTGCATGCAAAAAATAGTGTAAATCATGGAAGAAATATTGGAGCTCTAAAAAATGTAAGGCTATGAATATTTCATCATTGTACATTTTATTTCCCTGTCTCCTCTGACTCTCCAAAAATCTTGTTAGTTTATTTATGGGCACAGTGTTCATTTGGGATACCTAATTTTTAATATGGGGTCTAGCTCAAATTTCCTGGTCCATTTTCCTGGTCTGGATTATATTTGAAAGTGGTTATTTTAGCTTCCCTCTCCAGATATAAGTTCAAATCCATCCATTTGCATCACTGGTAAACTTACAGCATGGATCAACACTGTAATTGTGTTGATTCTCAACCCTTGCAAAATGACTTTTAACCATAGTTTGGATACACTATTTCCATGCATTTTTTTTCTTCTGCTTCCTACCGTATTTTTGTTTAGCTGAAGTAGGCACTAGCAGGCTCCTTTTCTTGGCAATGAAAATCACATTGTACAATTAACTTCACTCCCAGCCCCATCATGAGTGATTTGCACAAATCAGCTTGCCTTGCGAAAAGATGCAGCAGCTATCACCTGGGTCTTTATTTTATCTTATTTTATTTTATTTTATTTTATTTTATTTACAATAACATTCCTATCAATTAATGACCAGGGAATCCTAGTCCCAATTTAATGGGAGGTTTCAGCCTAATTCTGAAATGGTCTACTTCTTTCTTACCTCAGGGTGTAATAGTTATAAGCATAACTTTTTGGTTCAGTCTGCAAAAATAATGTCAATTATCTCTCTGCAGTTCAGTAATGAACAATGTTGCTATTTCTATTACTCTATGGTCATCAGCTTAATAACAGCCTTAGGGACTTGTAATTTCTGGCTGTAAAGCCTTCTTTGGGGTGTAAAATGAAATACTATCAGATCAGTTTCAACAGCTGTGAAAAAACCACATGGCTGAAATATTGCTTTTAATATCACATTGGGACAGATTCTTCTCTTACACAGCAAGATTCTTACACAGCAATATAAATATGGAGTAATTCAGCTGGCTGAGTGGAGATTTATCCCTGATGAACTGAGAAAAGAATATGGGCCATTGTCTATAACCAGCCTGAACTGCCCCCTTTCAATATGTGTGCACGCATGTGTGTTCACACTCGTGTGCATTCACACAGCCTACATGTTGACATTCTTTACTTGGTAGATCCCTTCACTACATTCCCAGAGTCTTCCCTCCTTCACAAATAGGGAAACAATTAAACATCCTTCAGTATATTTCTGTAAGAACTGTAGATGAAGAAAAAATGAAAAGAACAATTAAATCAGTGAGAAAACATGATGAAAAGTATACCAGGTTACTTTCCAAGAGGTAGAAGGATCCATGAATAAAGCATTCTGAGTGATTCTTCAGAACCTATTTATTTTGATAGCCAAGACAAATATCACAGCTCATTTCTAACATTTGAAAAGCAGGGCCACATAAAATGATGGATTAATAAGGCCAAGGACACAATAATAGAGAGAAAATATATTATAGGGAATGATGCCCATGCCAATCCAAAGGAAAAAAAGAAGCTGGAATGGAAATAGAAAAAAAATGTCTGATAGTAACTTTATGTGGAAAAATCCCTCCTGCTGTTTACTCTGAATATTAATTAATGTTCAGCAAGTTCTTTGTTGATAGTAGTGCTTCACTTATGGTTATCTTCAGACAATTTTAGTTTCTTTTTATTAAAACCTGTACTGTGGGAATAACTGATTGAGAAGCAGGCAAAATGTACTGCATGTACAACTATAATTACTGGTAATAATATCCAGTACACATTTATGTTGTCCCTCCTCATTGTGGATATGATTAAGTTAATCCAGTACTTTCTGCACGAACTGTTATCGTATCCAAAGCAGTTGTACAATACATTATCAGTATGGGCGTGCTGATAGACAATCTAGCATTGTGGAGTTCACTGATAGGAATATATCATTTTGTAGGTGGTGTAAATAGAGAAGGAATTGCAACACAGGCACCCATTACACTGTCAGAGTCATACCTGATCCAGTGTGCTGTATTTTAAGACATTGGGAATATAAAGCAATCACGAGGCACTATTGTGAATTAACCCGATGAAATGTAATAAAGGCAAAGGATGTTAACAGAAAAGGTTTATATTATTATCCTTTAAAAAAAACCCAACATGGTTTATTACTCATAAAGTGTCTTCAAATACCATCCTGACATTTTATAATAAAGCATGAATATCCAATAATGAAGTGGCAGAAAAAAACTCATCTTAAACTAAAACTGACAAGACCAGGGGCCAGATTTAGATCTGGTTGCTCTGTGAATGCACAAGGAGGGGAAGGTGCTCAGGGACCAGCCACTGTGTGGTTAGGAATGCTGGCCCTGCTCCACCCTACCTCCCTCATCATTGCTAACTGCCTGAAGCAAAGCAGCTGAGGGCAAGTCTATACCCTCTTGCTCTCCAGCAGAGCTGGCCTCACATCAGTATGTGCTGCCTAGGAGTCCCTAAGAGGAATTCTGGTTGAGCTGGCCACCATTACTGGTGAGCTCATTATTCCACTTGACCCTCAGGAGTGAACACTCCACTTGACTCTCAGGCAAAATGCGGGTGGGATTGTCAAAGGCACAATCTAGCTCATTGTCTATAAGCAGAATTACCAAGGAAGCACTGGTTTGCCTGATCCAACTCTAATCTCATTTTCTGGTCCTCAAACGATGCTTTGAAAAATGAACTGGTTCTGAAAATATTTGTATTGTTCTACCACAGCATTTATAACCATGGCAGGTTGCACAGTGTCAATCCTTAAAAAGACTTCATTTCAAACCTATCTTGCCTATTTTCCACTACACTTGTGACATAATTTTAGCAGCTGGTTTCAGAAGTTGAGTGATGTAGGATGTAAGCACATACTTAAGGTTAAGACTGTGCTTAAATGCTTTCCTGAATAGGGCCACAGTTTCAAATCCACTCCTGAAGTAAGCAGACTTATCTTTTTCAGAATAGAAAGTGTCTGCTTTCAACAGGGAAGAATTTTTAAGCTGCTGTTCCAAATTTTCACACTAGCACTGATTTTAGCTCAAGCTGTTTAATAAAGGGTGGCTGCTAAAATCACAGTAAGCCAAGAATGAAGTGTGGGGGTAAGAGAGCAAGACAGTAATCAGAAAAAAGTGATTTTACAGACTTAGAGACCAAGGGGTTTGAAAGCAAACTGGAAATTACTCTGCCTGCAGCCCTGTCTCTGATAAAGCAAATTCAATGCCAGTGCATCAGCTGCTCTCAGCTGCATCAATATGGCATAGGGGAAGATGCATCTCTCAAGTAGGCAGGTCTCAGGCCATTTGGGGCTTAATAGGTCAAAAGAAAAACCTTAAACTCCATCTGTAGGCATGTTTACAATGCACTTAGCTTGGAGCTGTGGCAGCCTGAGTTTAGCACAGGTGAACCTGTATATAGCCTACCCAGGGAGCCCAGCTATGGACTTGGATACCTAGTCTGCAGGAAGTTTGTGCTGGTGCAGCTTCACTGCTACTGGTCCCCACTCCAGCTAAATTAAAGCGAGCTTGGGTATGCTTACATATGCTGCAATCACACACCCCAGTTGTAGCGCAGACCTTCCCTATATTTCTACTTCCCTTCTGAACACATGATTTAAAACCAGTGACCATCAAATCTTCTAATTTTTTCCTGATCTATTTTCCACACTCTGAACTTGAATTACATGATGAAAGCCATCCAGCATCACTGGTGTATTGCTATAATTCATTTACCTGCCTTTTAACCACACTGTTGTTTTAAGATTATTTCTAGTACTGTCTGATATGTGGCAGCTGTGCTTTAGCAAGCCTAGCACACCATATGAAAATAATCACAGATATTAACAAAGCAATGTCTGCAGCTCTGAAGAGGTATTTCCTGTACTTAATATTTGTAGTCCATGCTAAGCTAGTCATACGTTACCTTTCCTTTAGAGTGGTGAAATGCATATTTACTGTACTTATGTGCCAGTATTATCTGCATTCAGTGGCAATTTGACAGAATGTAGACTAAAGCACATTAATCCAAGAAACAGAATAAGGGTAAAATGATCTCTTAGCTTCCCCGAGAAGGAAATAGTTAAATTTTAGTGTTTTCTATGATATAGTACACCCAAGGTAGTGCATTAACGGCTAACTGAATAACACACTAATGTAAGCAGTTATTGGGAAATGTTTCTTATACAGTACTTTATTATGGTAAGATTGCACTGTACTTAAAGTAAATATCCCTGGCTTCTCTCCAGAAGTTGGAGAAGGTAGTTAAATCCCAGAATTTGCTCATTCAGCATTTGCGTCTGATAATAAATTAGAGTAAAATAATTCCGGGCTTTGTTTTCAAAAAGGAGAGGGCAAGGAGTGTTTGTTTTCCCAGATACTCTTTGTCCACAGAGTGGTAAATGTCAATAAGTGGTAAAATATTAAAAGGCTTTAATAATGTAAATGTGTGAGTGCCCTGAATATTGTAAAATTTCAGTCCAGTAGAAATATAATTGTTATCACATGCTGTCATTATGGATGTGTTGGACACAACTCAATTAAACTAGCAACTAGGCTTTTTTCTGGACAAAAGTTCATACACAAAAGTAATGATGGCTAACTGGAAAACAAGTTGAGGAATAATTCATTTGTGTGAGAGGGTGTAAATATAGATCTACAGAGATATAAAATGGAACTAAGATGGCCTGCCAATCCTCACCTTGTTCAGTTTGCTTGAATATTGCACCGTTCCTCTGTTGTTTGTCTCTTTAGGCCCCAATCCTGCAAACTCTATGCATGTGACTTTCTGAGTAGCTCTACTGACATCACCAGTCACAGGCTTAAAGTTAATGTGTTTGGGGCTGTAGACTGTAAGTATTTTAAGTATCATGGCACCCAATATAGACCCCTGCAGATTCCTCTACCCCCACAGTTCCTTCTTACCACCTGTGTTGGCTAGCTGGAACATCCCTTGCTGTTGCTTCCAATTACTTTAAAGGTGTTTGGCCCACTGTCCCCAACAGTGAAATTATTCCTACTATTTACAACAAGTCTAAATCTACCTCATAATGTCTACCAAAATGTTCAAAGCATCAATAGTTTTGGGCAACTGGACAGCTCTAGTGCTTGGTTAGCTAACTGTCTATTTACAAAATGTCCGTTGCTGTGATATCTGAGCACCGTCAGTTAGCCTTTTGTTTCTGAGCTACTAATCTGAATCTAGCCCAGAGCAGTACTGTGTGTTGCTGCCATCTGATAGCTGCTCAGGGACACATGTGAAATGAGTTTGGTAGTCTCAGTCCGATTTCTAATGGACATCATAAAAACACTGTTACAGGAGGTCAGACTAGATGATCGTGATGGCTTTAGAGTCTATAATTTAAAGTCTATAAGGCCAAGACCTGAATAGAACTAGAGTCTGAGCTGCGTTTTCACTTCTAGAGATGAGTTTCAGAGCCAGAGTAGGACCACATTGGCAGGGCAGCATGCAGACACTTACAGAGCTACTGCTGGGGCAGTAGCCTGTGGATAAATAAAGGACTTTAGTCTGCAGGGTTGTCAACCCACCAGCTTTTATGAACGATGAGGGTCGGTAGGTCTCTAATCAAATGAGTTGCATGATTTGTCTACTCCAGGTTATAATAATTTACATAAAGACTTCAGATTTTAAAATAACGAATGCTGAGAGACACTAACCCCAAAATTTTGATTTTATCTAAAATGTTTTGTCAATACTTGCCCTCTAAAATCAGTCTTCATAGAAAGACCATGATTTCATGAAGAAGGATAGTAAGTGTTAACACGTTCAGAGGAGATGCACATCCCAGACAGCAGGATTGGGACATGAGCTGCATGTATCCACTTTTACTGGGTACACTGTGCAGGAGTTAAAGTGCCTCAAGAACAGGCACATACTGTTTTATGTTTGGGCCTATCTAGTAGGATGCCTGAATAGCCCTGAGAGTTTTGGAGTAGGTTTCTGCATTATTTACCATCAATTTGAAATGAATTGATTACCAATGTAACCACACTACATTTAGAAAAAATACATTTTCTACCCATCATCTTTCACCTCTCAGATTTAAGAATATTTAGAATTTGACAAATGCAATCACGAGTTTATCCCAAGTCCTCAGTGACCTTTTGGGTCAAAATACAATATGAATTAGGCAGCAGAGAACCAGAGGAACTCTCTGTGCTGGAACAGGGAGTGAATGGAAAGGACATGATGGTGTGGATGAACCTGAACCTATGTGAAGGAGATTGTGGGCCATGCCCCATCCTTGCCTTTCCAGTCCCACGCTCTACAGGGAGAATTGTGGCCCATTTGCAAAGTATTACTGGATTGGGGGCTGAGTATTTTATCCCTTGAGCATATTTTCCCATGTCCACAATCTGTTTGCTGGGACTTTACACACTTTTCTAAGATTTGGCCAGTGAAACTATTTCACTTCTTGTTTCTTAAAAAAATGTACTCCAACAACTATAGAAATAAGGCTTTGTGTACAGTGTGAATTCACACTGACTTCAGTCCCTCATAGAGCTGCCTACAAACCCCTACTGTAGATATAGCAAAGCTGATATTTGTATCTACTTGAAACAGGCTAACTTCCACCCGGACAAATAGCAGCTTTGCTTATGTAAGCTAGCCATGTGCAGTACTGGTAATCAAAATAGTAATTAGGATATATTCCCCAGGATCAAAAAGGCCTAAGACTGGGGAAATTCAGAAGTACTGACACTATGTTGGGTGTAGAGCTTTGCTTTGTGAGGAAGTGGTGTCTAATAATTAGACCACAGGACTGGGAGTAGGTCTTGTGGGTTCTATTCTTCATTCTGCTGCTGATGTGCTGTATGACATTGGGCAAGTCTTTTAACTTTTTTTGTTTCTCAATTTTCCATCTGCATAATAGGGATGATACCTACCCATTAATAATTAAAAGAAAGAAGAAAAAAAGAAAGAAAAATATTAAAACCATTATGTATTGTACATACTCTATAATCCACAAGTGAGATTTTTGCAAAAGCAGTAAATTAATATTATGACTGCACATATTCAACAAATTACTACACATGTATGTCTATTAGTACCCAAAATATGCTGAAGCGCACACTGTCTTATGCCCTGCTATATTATTATCAATCATGTTTGCTACGGTAGTACCTATGGATGAATCAAGTATGGGACCCCATTGTGCTAGCTGTGTAAAGTCATAGAGTCTTTACACAGCTAGCACTGTCCCAAAGAGCTTACAGGCTAACTGGACAAGACAGACACAGGGTGTGGGAAGAGGTATAATTCATAAACAAAAGGAACACACAGCAAGCATCATATTAGTTCCACAATTTTTTCGGGGAGGCAGGAACAGTGTTTAGTTGGGAGGGAATAAACTAAACGGAAAGAAAAATGAAAGAAGGGCCATTGAAGGGAAGAGTGAGGGGGACATGGCAAGAAAGAAGAGAGTAAGAAAGGTAAGTGTGGAGTGAAACTTGACCCTGTATCGGAGGGTTGGACAAACAGCCAATCAGCAGAGGGCGGAGAAAGTCCCATTAGAACTGTATAAATTTCTCTGAAAATATCCAAAGTTTTGCTGCTTCTGCAGCTGGAGTCATTGGCTGGCTCCTCTGTGCAGTTTCTCTCCAAAGCCACAGGGGATGGGAGGAGGCACCAGCTGAGTCCTAATTTCCCCAAAATGGGGGGGGAGGGGGAAGAGAGGGGACGGACATCCTTCTTCATAAGGTTCTGGGTCTGAGGGTGCTGCTGGGGAGAGTGGGGACATTGGGCCTCATTTTATCCCCTCCTCTCCAGTGCAGCTGTCCCTACTTTAGTTGCTTCTGTAGCTGCTGCTTCTGGCTGGAGTCCCTGGTATGTGAGATTCAGTCACATATGTACATAGGTATTGTGTGACACATACCTTCTTAAAGTGTCTTCCCTGCTATCCAGAGATCGGGACTGAACTCTAATGGGAAACAAATACTAGATATGACTCAGTACAAGGATACTAGTAACAGCCAACATCCCTGGGGGTTTTCTAGACTCAGAAACTGGTTTAGGTTAGACTGTGCTTAGTGAACACATTTTAGTGAATTCAACCCACCTTAAAGCTTTTGCCTACTGTAGATGCAGATTTAACACATTTTACTTCATTTAGCTGATCGAGGCTCACCCTATGGGAAAGCATCTCAAGTTGGGCACCCAAAATCACTGGTCATTTTCAAACACCATAGCCATTATTTGAGATTTCTTTTAAATCTGAATCTCTGTTGAGGATGCATTGCAGCACTCAGTACAACTCTTTTGTGCCACCCCCAGACTTGCCAGCATTTTATCTTACAGCTTGTTTGTGCATGTACCGTACGTTCCCCTGAGTACCGCCCAAACTGCCACAAACAACAGAAAGGAGATGAAAGAATCATAGTCTACAGGTTTTCATCTGAATAGTTTGCCAGCTCAGCTTAAATAGGTTCTCAGGAAAGAGGCCTTAAACCATCAATGTTTGCCCCCAGAGCCTCTCTTGATTTGCACTTCTGTCCTGAGCTCAAACATCTCTCTTTTTTTTGGGCGTGGGGAGGGGAGGAGAGGAGGGAGAATGGGGGTATGGAAGAAATTTGCCAATATCTACAGACTGATAATCTGTGTAAACATCATAAATAATGTGAAGGGAGTTAAAATGTTGGTTAGCTACAGAGCCGCAAGTAAACATAGTGCTGTTGTGAACCTAAGGGCAGTTAATATAGGCAAACTAACAACTAATTATGGTCACAAAGATGTCCACTGATTGCTCTTATTGCAATTGACCATTTTTTTAAAGTGAAACTCTTTTAAAATTTGTTTGTGCCTCATTAGGCTGCTTCTCTGAAGATGAGAAATTTGCTTTAACTGCATTGTTTTGAATTGCTGAGGGAAGAATCTATCAACCACAAGGTGCCCTGCTGCTGAACTCAGCCAAAAAGCTGTTAATAACTCCAGCAGATGTTTCTGCTTTTTAGGCAATAGACTCCCTTGCTCTCCACTCTCCCTTTTTCAGAATCAGATGCCAATATGACAGAACTCCAGAATTCTCTGCTGCTATTGCTAAAGGAAAAACAATCTTTAACCAGTTGGTGGTAGCAGAACTTTAGTGCAAGAGTTCAGCAAATTATTATTCAGATTTCCAGGAGGGTTATATTTAGGTGTGGGGGAAAAGCAGGAATTTTTTTCAAGCCCATTACAGGTCTGATCTTGGAGACCAAAGTCTATTCTAGGCATGCCAGTTTCTCAAATTTAGACCAATGTAACTGAGAGCAGTGCCCTTCCACACTTATTCCTGGGAACAGTGTTATTAGAACCAACATTTCTACTTGCATGCAGTTTTAGGATTGGACCCTATAGTTTCATTATCAATATATTATCATTTTTTAAATAAGGAAAACTGTAGTGCTCTCAGTAATAGAGGATATAAACCTGGGGGCTCGGGTTACTCAGCTAATATATTATTTGTCAATTGTTCAGCAACTGGTCATTCAGTTGACATCTTTTTTAGAACACAAAATGGGCTCCATTAGATTCACAACAAAATGCTGCAGTTTTCTTTTAGCACCACCTGATTTTTCATGCTCTGACCTTCGCAGTTCTGCAATATTAAAAGTTTGTTTTATAAATAATACTGTATCACTGTGCCGTACATACTGTACAGAAACAAGCCTTGACTCTGCAGCACCTGAATAGTTATTGTCAGCATCTCTGTGCTGTTGTGAACCTGAAATCTTAAATTAAATCTATATTCTGTGCTTTTCCTAATGAGAAGAAAGCAAGCAAGCTCCTCCTTTCTCTCATTTTGGAGCACAGAGATTAAAAGAAACTCCTGTGACAAGGTGGAGCAACCAAGAAAATACAAGTGTAACACATTTATGGATAATCATACATGCCATAGATTGCACATCCATAGACAAAATAGCAGAATTTTGCTATTTCAAGAAGGGCAGAATAAAAGACCAAGTGCTATCTTAATAATATTCTGCTGTTATTTTATTGTAACAACAAGCTATTCCGGATTCAGCATTCACCAGTTGTAGTAATTCAATACAAAAGTCCCCATTTTATAATACCGCACTGCTGTACTGTATTAACTGTAAAAGGTAAACACTGTTTTCCTCGTGCTGCTGCTGCCGCCAATCTGCTTGCACTTAAGTCTGTCTAAATTAGGCTTTTTTTCTGACAAATGTCCCAGCCTTGCTAACACGGGTGGGAGCAACAGTGGTAGTGCCAGGCTATGTTTACCCTACAAACACAACAGCAGCACATACTTTCTACACAACTACAGAAGGGGGTTTTCCATTGCAGTATTTAATCCACCCCTCTGAAAGGCAGTAGCTACGTCAATAGAAGCCTTAAGTTTTAGGTGTAGATCAGGCCTTTGTGTGGACAAGGCATCACTGCCTTCTGGTGGTCTTGCCTTGCCTTGCCACCATTTTGTATATTCTAAACATTTTTCAACAACATGGTGCTTAAACACTGTTAACCCCTTGAGGCACTGTCTATACTAGGATCCTCAAGCATTGCTATACTATGTGAAGCTAAACAGGTGTCAAAAGCAGAACATGGCATGGACTCTCTTCATAGACAGTAACAGGCAAGTAACAAAAGAGAATTTACATCTTATAAGTGGGACTAAAATTATAGTGTTGGGCATGGTGGGCACTCTGCTTTTCACACAGAACTGTCAGATGTTAATGAGAGCTGCATGTATGCACTGAGGAAAGAACAACACATATGCATATGATATATTCTGACTTTCAAATCAGTCAGAGGGGGCAAAGTTGAAAAACATTAAGGTCTTCAAGTTGTAGGATATATACAGGACATCTTGTACAGCAGTTTATATTACAACATTGTTAATAATGGGATTCCTACGACACTATAAAATATGACCTTGTTGTACTCAAACTATTATTGTTCCTAAGAAGAAGAATTAGAATTATTTAAGTCATACAAGTACTTTGGTGTTAGTTTCTAAAACTTATGACCTGCATAAGTGAACCTACACTCTCTGCAAATCAAGTCCTAGATAAGACAAAGGAGCTACAAATTACAAGTGAGTTGCGGCTCATGGTCAGTTTATTTATGAATGTTAGTACATAAATCTACTGCCTGAAGATGTCTGGGAGCTGTATAAACATATGGTGTACATCATAAGCATATTGCACTTTTTCTGGGAATTCCAAAAGGCAAACTATTCTTGCTTATTTTCAATCACAGAGACGTTGAGAGTAGAAAGGCTTCAGCATGGTTGGCTATTTGGGCTCCAAATAATATTTGATCAACTTTGGAGCATATTAAGTCAAAATGATATGATGACCAGAGTGACTAGCTAAAATAGCTTTATTTGTAACAATACCAGCAGTGAAATCAAAGAGAATTTGACAGTGCATCAATTACAAACTTTTATATGCTGTTGATTTTTTCTTTTGGATCAACCCATGGAGAGATGAACACACGGAATTGGATGCATTTTCTATATATAGAGAAGAGAGAGAGAGAATTGAGAACATCAATTCACACATCATGTTACATGTGTGGGAGATGCACCTTTAAATGTTTACACTGGCAAGTTTCTGCACAGTAAAGCAGCTTTCTGTGCTGTAACTCCTGAAGTGTACACACCGCTTAGTGCAAAGAAACTGCACATTTATAGCACTCTAAAAGAACCACCCCAATGAGAAGTGTACAGCTTTCTGCACCAGGGCTACAGCACTGTGGTGCCAGTGTAAACACCAGGGTAATTACAGCGCTGCAATTGACCTCTGGGTGGTGTCCCACAATGCCTGTTCTCACTTCTCTGATCATTGGTTTGAAGTCTACTGCCCTGCCCTCAGGTGTCCAACCGTCATCCCCACCCCGTACATTCCTTTGCAAATTTGAACGTCACTTTCCTGTTTGCTCAGTGATGCATGCAGTGGTCTCAGCACATCGTTTCAGGTGGCCATGCCTGCTCCATACACCGGGCGATTCCTTACTTGGAGCAATGCCGAGCTCCTGGACCTCATCAGCATTTGGGGAGGGGAGTGTGTCCAGTCCCAACCGCACTCCAGCCATAAGAATCATGATACCTAAAGACAGATTTCACGATGCATGACAGAAAGGGGCCATGACTGGGACACATTGCAGCGCAGGGTCAAAGCTTCACAAGCTGAGTGGTGGACCAGGCTGTTGATAGACTCCCTCATTTCATGGGAATCTCCCTCAGAGATCTCCAGGAAACTCTCATGGAGATACTGGGCAATCCGCTGCCGCAGGCTCCTCAGCAGAGCTGCTATTTTTCTTGTCTCATTAACAATAACTTTCCCGCACCACTTTGCCATCACAGGGTGGGGGAGGGGGAAAAGGGGAACACAGACCATTGCTGCACACAGGCAAGTCATGCAGGGACCAGGGCAGAAGTCTCAGGCTTGAAAGAAAAACACCTCCCTTGATTCCCTGCTCATCCTCAGCAGCAAGATATCTTCCATAATGATCAAATCCTATGTAAAGTGGGGACAGGAATGATTATCAGTCCCCTCCCCATATAGTACTGGCTCTCCCCAAGAGCCATGTGTCTAGTGTACAGCAGGGTCCGGGAAGAGTGATTTACCCTGCCCCCACGGCTACTCACCATTTTGGAGGGCTTGTGGCTCGTGTGCTTTCCTGGGGTCAGCCAGTTAGTGACAGGTGTGTGAGTACTGGCTGTGTTTTAAAGCACTGAATCAGTGTTGTCTGTGTTGCAAACAATACTGCTTCTGTAAAATGTTGCATTTAAGCTTCACAGAGATGACCTTGGGAGCTTAGCTCCCTCTTTGTTATTGGCGACAGAACAGCTGCGCAGAATTAGAAAGTAGCCAAGAAGAACTAAGCATGACTTTCTCTGTGAGATTATGATGCACTCCGCCGTCGAGAAACAGGAATTGAAGAAAAGGCGGGACAGTGAGAAGAGGGACCGAAAGGAGAATGCAGCACACCAGAAAGAAGCCACAGAGCAGTTCTTAAATGTTATGGAGCGCCAAGTGGACACACTCCAGGCAATACTAGCTCTTCAAACCGAGCAGCTCTTCCCCTGCCTTCCCCTGCAGCCACTGTGGCAGAACTCTTTCCCATGTGCCCCACACAAACCGCCAACGCACTGTTATCAACCTCCTGACTCCACTCTCTACCTGCAGCATTCCCTCCTCACAGTCCAGCATTGTGGACTCCCACTACCACTGCACTCAACATCCATCCCTCTGCAGTTTGGCCCTGCTGAAGTACAGCACCCACTGTATTGTACTCCCAAGGAGAAGGTTGGGTAAAATCCCTGGAAATACACAAATCTGTAGCTGTCCCAAGGCCCTTCTGCCTATTGAGAATTTCCCTTCCGCCATCCCCCTCCCTGCTGATGATTTTTTTCATTTGACTCTCTCCTCCAGTTGTTGTCTTTTAATAAAGAATTGTGTTGGTTTGAAAGCATCCCAATCCCAATCATAGCAGCAAATGTTACTGGCTTTCAGCTTCAAATTGCTGCCTCAAGGCATCCCTGATGTTTATGGCCCCCACACTGTGCCCTCTAATAGCCTGGTCTCTGGCAGTTCAAATTCAGCCTCCAGGCACTGAGCCTCTGTGATCCAGCCCTCAGCAAGGCCTTCACCCTTCCCTTCAAAAATATTATGGATCGTACAGCATGTGGCTATAAGTATAAGAATATTGTCATCTGCAAGGTCCAGCTTCCCATACAATCACCAGCAGGCTTTTAAATGGTCAAATGCACACTCAACAGTCATTCTGCACTTGCTCAGTCCATTGTTGAACCGCTCCTTGCCATTGCCAAGTTGCCCCGTATATGGCTTCATAAGCCATGGCATTAACGGGTAGGCGGGGTCTCCCAGGATCGCAATTGGCATTTAGACTTCCCCTACAGTGATCTTTTGGTCCAGGAAGAAAGACTCTGCTTGCAACTTCTTGAACAGGCCAATGTTCCAAAAGATGCGTGCATCATGCACCTTTCCGGATCAGCCTACATTAATGTCTGTGAAACGCCCACGGTGATCAACAAGCACCTGGAGAACCATTGAGAAATATCCCTTGAGATTAATGTGCTCAGTGGCTAGGTGGTCTGGTGCCAGAATTGGAATGTATATGCCATCTGTCACCCCTCTGCTGTTAGGGAAGCCCATTTGTGCAAAGCCATCCACGTCACACACATTGCCCAGTGTGCGATCTTTCGGAGCAGGATGCTATTAATGGCCCTGCATACTTCCATCAACACAACTCCAATGGTCGACTTTCCCACTCTGAACTGGTTAGTTTAGAGTAGCCAGCTTCCACAGTGTAATCGCCACATGCTTCTCCAGTGACAGGGCAGATCTCATTCTTGTGTCCTTGCACCGCAAGGCTGGGGCAAGCTCATCACACAGTCCAATGAATGTGGCTTTCCTCATGTGAAAGGTCTGCAGCCACTGCTCGTCATTCCATATGTGCATCACGATGTGATCCCACCACTCGGTGCTTTTTTCCTGAGCCCCAAAGTAGCATTCCACTTTGGTAAGCAATTCCGTGAATGCCACAAGCAATCTCGTGTCATAGCTACTACGCGTGGTGAGGTCAATGTTGCACTCCTCTTGCATTTGTAGTTTGTAGAATAATTCCACTGCCACTCGTGATGTGTCAGTCAAAGTGAGCAGCATACTGGTCATCAATTTGGGATCCATTCCTGCAGCCCAAAGAGGCAGGGCGGCCAGTACACAAACCATTGAAAGATGGCACCAAATGTGGGCAGAAGCACATGGATTGCTGGGATATGAAGTAATGCGTCACGGGGCATTGAGACAGGACCCACGACACCCCACGACCCTGCCCACCTTCCCACAAGTCTTAGCGGCAAAAGAGAAAGAGGTGCTCTGTGGAATAGCTGCCCAGAGTGCACCGCTCCGAATACCGGTAGTTGTCAGTGTGAACACACAACAGCAGTTTCCCATCTGAACTCTCTGCATGGCACTGTAACTGCCAGCGCTGTAACTTTGCCAGTGTAGACATGCCCTGAGTTTTTCTGCCGTCACTGTAGAAGGTTGTTTCTGACACTAGCTTGATCTATGTAAGCACTGGAGACAACATGCCTCTCAACTCTTGTTCCCTTGGAACTGTGGACTTCATGGGGCACTTTCTGACTATGCTGAATATGCTTGCATAGAAACCCTAATTATGTGGGAGAAGTAAAGCATATCTTTCTACCTGTGGCAGCAGTCTGAATTGTGGTTGCTCGGTGACTGGCTCTGCCAGATAGGAAGCTTGGTGTAGGAATGTATCTATTTTTATTTTTCAGAGAGAGAGAGACAGAGAGAATGCATGTTCTAGTAGACAAATCAATGGAAGTATAAACACTTCACAAACATCAGTCTGTTCTTCAAGTTATTAGGCACTTTCTCCAGGGGAGTTTCTGTCCTGGAGATGCTAAATTCCATTCTTGGTAGTAGGTCAAACACAACCAAAGTCTTGAGCAGAGAATCTTTAAGGAGAAATTTCTGGTTCACGTCCTCCAGGTTCTTCTGATACAATCCCCTTACTTCAGCATATAGTATGGTAACTTTCAGGTTCTATTTGAGAAGCAGCAAATTAATCTTCACTGGATTATATAACATAGTGCATAATAAACAAATCTGCATTAGACTTGAGAAAATCTGCTGCTGTTCCATCAGTGGCAGGATTTTTTCTGATCTCAGTAATGACAGAAGGTTTCATCACACATCCTAAGAGCTCTTTATATAGCATCATGATCACTGGCTGCAATCTGTGTATCATGAGATCTTCACACTACTAGAGCAGCATATCAAAGAATGCTTAATCAGAGACATAGGTGGATTTGCCAGAGTATTTGTCAGCGAATGTAACCATTTGGAAACTATGGACATATATCGTTGATATGCATCCTCTTAGGCATTATATGGCTGACAACCTAAAAACACCAGCATTTTACAGGTGAAACAATATAATCAGTTTTGTTCCTGCTGCTTATCTCTGAAATTGATTTAAGGGGTGTGTGTTGGTCTGAAGTGGTGCTAAATGGGCTTCATCTCCAACTCAGAACTTCCTGAGGTATGTGCTGCTGATGATGCACTTCAAAATATAGAGAGGGGATGGTGGAGAGAGGTGTTTTGCATAGTGCCAAATAATGCACACATTTGTCTGTTAAAACAAAAACACACTTGCCTGAAATTGTGGTGGAATCTCCTTCCCGAGAGGTTTTTAAGGTCATGCTTGACAAAGCCCTTCCTGGGATGATTTAGTTGGGACCGGTCTTGCTTTGAGCAGGAGGTTGGTCTAGATGACCTCCTGAGGTCCCTTCCAACCCTGATATTCTGTGATTCTATGATTCAATGGGACTTTTGCCCAAGTGAGGACTGGCAAGCTCCCGGTGATGTAATGGGGCTTGAATGGGTTCAGCACCTCTCATGATCAGATACTGGGTTTGGCGCCATTCCCATGTAAGTGAATACAAAAATGCTGTTAACTTCAATAGGAGCAGAATAGAGCCCATTGTGACACTCATTGCAAGAATAGCCTTCTGTAATGGAGATTATTAGGAAGCTGACTAGCAATATATCTGGTAAGTTGGTGCTAATACTGATACCCTAGTGCAAACTTCTACACCTAAGGGTGATTGATACCCAGACAAGTTTCTGTACAAATGATGCATGTAAGTTATGCAGGATAACTGCCTCAGTCTTTTATCTGTTTAAAGGGAAACAGCACTGTCTGTGATAAGATAAGCACAGTTAAATCAGAACCAAACAAACCAACACAAAAAAACAATCAATTTTTATAACACCTGGCTCAAAAGAATCACACTAACATTTAAAAAATATTTTAAATACACAATAATAAAACATTTTATTCTCGGGATTCCTTGGGGACCCTGATCTTTCAGTAGAAATATGAAAAGTACGTAGTTCCAAATTAGAAAAGTGAGCTTTACAATTTCAGGCAACAGAATGGCTAGAGGGGCTATTTTTTGACTGTAATTCTGGACAACTCTCTTTGCACAACTTGAATACATAAAGGAAAACAGCAATGTTCAGTTATAATTCTAAAGGTACAATATTCCTAATTTATACTGGTGTGAGAACAGAAGCAGACCCTTCAATAGGAGCTGAATTGGGCCCTACATTATATTTTGTACCGTATATTCAAACAATTCGCCATTGGGATTCCTCTTTTTCTAAGTGTGAAATTGCTTCATTTAGATTCCAATCCTGCAAACTACTGTTTTATGCATGTTTAATTTTACACACAGTGAGTAAGTGTACTGAAGTCAATAGGACTATTCAGTGCACAAAGTTAACTACTCAGTGCACATGCTCAAGTCTTCGCAAAACTGGAGCCTTAGTGAAGTGCTTCCCATCTGGAAACTCAGTCTGAAGAGGCAGATTAGGACTAAGAAAGTCCAAATCCCATCAGTAACCACTGGAAATCAGGGTATTCCAAACTCCTTTTAAATGCAAGTTCCATAATTAAAAAAGAAAACAAAAGGTGAGCTAAAAAGACACTTAATTTTTTTAAAAAAGGACTTATGTGTGAAAAGGTTGTACCTACTATGGTTTCAATAACATCTAAGATTGTTAACTCAGAAATTATTAGAAAACAAAATCCACATGGAACAATTAGAATAAGTACCAACCCAAGTGGGGGGTTAAACTATTACCAACAAAAACCCAACAATGAGATGCTGGAACTCTAATACTCTCAACTAAAGGAAAGCTATAATCGCTTCGACCTGAAGCATTAAGAACTGGAAACACATAAGAATTAAATTGTGAAGAACAATTATTCCAAACACTAGAAGCGGCCCACTGCACATAGGGGGAAGAACAATTTACAGTAGAAATATTAAATGAAGAAAAATTATAAACTATTGGTACAAACTGAAAGGGTAATGGATATTTAGGTGAGAATTGAGTGGAGCAAACAAGACAATCTTCTGGACTCAGCACTGACAGGGACTGGTTTCCGCTGACCTCCTGCACCCAGTAGGCGGCGAACCAGGTTTGTAGTCCACCTTCTCCTAAGGGCTCCGTGGGTAAAGATATTGTGAGGGAGGGCAGCATAACCTGTAAAACAGAACAATACAAGCCCTACTCAGGGGCTTTAGTTTGTTTGTTAAGAACCACATTTGCTGAGCCATTTATGATGAACTAACTTTTCACCAGGGGTACTTATGGCTACTAAGTAGGTGTTAGGGTACTTGCCGGCCCGGAGAATGGTGGCCTTTATAGGCTCTCGATGGCCGGAGGCTTAGGGTTCTGTAAGCCAAACCAGTTGGCCGGGGTTAAATATGGGGAACCAAGGTGGCTTAGGTGTAGGTGAAATGTGAGGCCAGCGAGAGTAACTTTGGTTGAGTGCAATAAGTACCTGGGGTAAAAATGAGTTGGGGTTTGCTGTTCGCAGCATGGTCTTTAAAACTAATTTTTCGCTCCACAACACCATTGCTCTGAGGATGATATTTAGTATGGATGTGAAGGGAAGCCCCCCATCCGAAAATGAGCTGTTCGATACCTTTGCTGGTAAAGGGTGGCCCACCATCTGCTTGAACTTCAATGGGAGTGCCCCAGGCAGCTGCTGTTTGCTTAAGAGCCACAGAGACAGAAGCAGCATTGATTTTAGTAAGAGGGACATAAAAAGTTTGCCGAGACCCCAGATCGACAGTAACTAAAGCTTTTGGAAAACGACGAGCACCTGGCCGGGGTCCCAGTAAGTCAATTTACCACGTACTACTTGGGGCAAAGTGTTCTGCAGCGTAGGCAGAGCGCTCATATCGGGGACGATTCATAGTTTTTACCTGCACACACTGCAAGCAGGACTGAACGATGTGCTCGCACTGACTGTGGCTAACGTCAGGCGTTTGGTCAGAATAGCCAGATAACAGGCCGTACAATTTTGTGGGTGGCAGTGCAACAGCGGGTCGGCCTGTTGGGCGGGATTTGCCATATGAACTTGGGAGACCTCTCTCATTTATTGATCAAGACTGGAATGCAGGGGGTTAGAGTCTGGTCGATGAGAGGGACAGTGCGTAACGAACCAAGGGTGAGAGAATTTACGAATTAGGGTAAAAATTTGGTCCCACATTTTAACAAATGCTGAGGGAGAGGCTTGCTCAATTAAAATATCTAAACAAAATTGAGAATTGATACCTAAAATAACTTGCTTGTTGGCGTATTGGGCATCAGCAACATGCTGGGCAGCTAAAAGAACGCCCTGTACTTTGCATTCTTGTGCGGAGCAGGAGGGGGGACAGTAACTGTACATTAAAGTAACTGTAAATTACATGTGGAACAAAGAACTCCTGCCCTAGGGGATGAGGAGGTGCCCCCGTCAGACACGACCCAGGGATCATATTTTGCTTCAATACATAACGGTAGGTGGGGCGTAGGGGCTAAGATGTTATCGCTGGGAGCTAGGGTCCATGCTTGCCAAGCTACCGCGACCTGGAAACACAGAAGCTGCCAGGTGTGGGTAGTGCCATGGAACTTGGGTGGAGGGGTACTTGTAAGCCACGGGATTAAATGGACATGTGGTCCAGACAAGGTACCCGGGATAGGGACTTGGGACCAGTGACGAGCACTGGACGTAGCCAGTAGCATTTTTCCCACTAGACCATAGTTATACTGGGGTCCAGACAGGCGATGGGCCCAATTGTAAATGGCATTGCCGTGTTGCAATACAGTGAATCCTACATGGTGTTTTGTGATAAACAAATTAATGTTGAGGGGTTTGAGGCGAACCAGCCAGCTAGCTTCTCTAAGCTTTTTTGTGCTGATGGGTTCCACACTTCTCGGGAGCGTTTAGAAGAGAGAGAGCTTTGTAGGATTTCTAGGTTAGGAATATATTGGCGGTGATAATTAAGGAGACCTAGTAGCTGCTGAAGCTCTCGTTTATTTTTTGGAGGGGCTTCTGTCCAAGGGTCAAATACACTGGCTGGGGCTTGTGTGTGGGTGGTGGGAGTGAAATGGAGTCCCAAAAATGAAATTGCTGGCTGGCCTGCAGGTGGCTCTTTGCTTTGTTAATTTGCCTCCCATCTGCTTCTAATGCATCTATTATCATTTGGGTGCTACTTTGAACTGCTTGTGGATTGGGCCCACAAATGACAATATCATCTACATAGGCTAACACGGACACATCTTTTAGGGGTTTTACCTTTCGTAATGTGATGTTGAGATGGGACGATGCAAGTGCAGGTGAATTACAGAACCCCTGTGGGCAGACTTTCCATTTATATTGGACGCCTTTAAATGCAAAATTTAAGATTCCTTGTGTGTCCTGGAGTGGGATTTGGTAAAACATATCTTTTAAATCAAGAGTACATGCCCACTGATTACTTGCATCGCTTAGTTGCTGCTGTATTTCTGGAATGGTGGCAGAGCTGGAAAATGCGATCGGCTTTATACGGCTGTTAGCTTGTCTATAATTGTCATAAGTATGAAGTGCCTTAGAATGACTGTTTTGCCTATAAAGGGTTAACCTGAACAGGAGAGGGGATGACGCAAGAGTTTGAATTCCTCGAGACAAAGGGGGGAGTTTTTGGTTTCACTTCTTCCCGGGCTATCCGTCTCTCTCCAGCTATGGAGAAATGATTCATCTCCTACTCATCTCTTTGAATAAGTTTCTAAGTTAAACTGACAGTAAGTGAAATTGTAATTGTATAAACTTGTAATCAATCTGTGTTGTCCTTAATCTCGTCGGGGGAGAAATCCTAGGGAAAGGTTAAGGAGGGGTCTGAGTATCTGTGAAGTCTGTTTAAGTTGTATGCTTTTTTTCTTTTCTTTATTAAACTTTTGTTATAAGAAGGGTCTGGTTATTTCCCTTGAAGTTGTCCTAGCTTTGGATCAGGGTAGCCACGGCTAGTGAGAGTCAGTGTGCTTGAATCTCCCCTAGGTAGCCAGGAGGAGGGGGGTGGAGTGGAGTCTGTGTTCTTTATCTCTCCCAGGTGGCAAGAGATAGGGGGTGTTATTATAGGGGGGTTTAATGTGCCCCACTCCATAGTTTTGGAGACTCACGTTAATGGTGGCAGCGGGATTTCAAGCCCCAACTGGAGAAGTTTGGGTTTGGGGGAAAAGATTTAACCTAAGCTGGTAGATAAGCTTGGGGTTTGATTGTCTTGCCTAAGAGACCCCCACATTTTTACCCTAGAGTTTAGTGTGGAGGGAGAAATATCTCTTACAATAATCAATGACAAGGCGATATTTAGAGGGATCGTCGGGCTTGGGAATACCCCAACCCGCGGACAGAAAGGTGGATGCAGTAACCCTTTCTATCTTTTCCTCTTCTAGCAGCTGAGTGAGCAAAGCTTCAATAAGGGGAAGCCCTTCGGATTTCATGGGGATAGGGGAAACTTTCCATGGCTGGGAGTTCACAACTTCGGGGGCATAGGCGGAATGATTGCCTACAGTTATAGGGAGGGCTTCCAGAATTTGATTATGCAGTTTAAATTTTTTAATATCTGAGACACTAGCAGATTTTTTGATCCTAACAAGGCTTTTATTTTTCTTACGTATTTTCCATGGGCAATTATGTTTGGGGGGCCTCATATGGGGGTGGGAGAGTTTTTTGAGAAGGACTCGGGGAGGGGAAGGGGGTGATTGGCTCTACCCTTTCTGTTTTCTCCTCATTATCAAGCCTGGGGCTGCTTGTTTAGCTGCAAACATTGTGCCCCCATGGAGAACAGAGCACAGATTGAGGGCCTTGCCTATCATGCTAAACAGAATGGTGGAAACATCCTCAGATTTATATTCATCGGGTCGCAATTTTTTGGTTTTCTTAATTAAATCTAATTCTTTTATCATTTGGCATAATAATTTGTGTGCCAGATCAGCAGGTATTACCCGAGGTGGGGGAATCAATTTGAAAATGGTACCCCTGGATTTTCTAACAATGCGGCTACACTCTCTCCATAGCTGAGAGGGATCTGCAGCGCCGCCGTTCTCTCCAGCCTCCGTGCACTGAGGCTGCAGGGAACAATCAGCTGGGCTGACACCTAAAGCTGGAATGGCACCGAAGGAGGCATCCCGTATCTGCCAAGGTTAATGGTACGGTATAGCCTTTTAGAGTTTTACCCAAGCCGAGGGAACAGATCCATTCTAATTTTAGATCAGTCGAATTTCGGCTACTTAAAAGGTGAAACTGCAAATGTTGGAACTGTTCAGTTTCATCATCTGCGCGGTCTGCAGCGTGCCACGGGCATGGCCCAGCTCCCTTGCATCCTGTTCGTGATGCCATGTGGATTGCCACAGACTCGCAGGAGCGAAAAAATGCAGGCCTGTTATTTACCAGGCTGCACGTGGCAATAGACTATATGGTAAGGGATGCAAGGAGAGTATGGGTCACAACGTGAACTGCAGACACACACAACTAAAATGAATCAATTTAAAGTTTTATTGGGGATAATTACAAGGGGTAAGGGAGCAGCGTTTGATTAGCTAATAGACTTAATAAAACTTAAAATACACAATGACTAAAATACCTACTATCAATATTTATAAACAAAGATGCAGCATTTAGTAATAACTGATACTTACAAATATAAACCAACGCATAATGACCGGCAAACGTAGAAGCTCTGTTTGAAAACATGCGAGCAGAGAGAGACTTAGAGGTGATCAAGCTCGGTTACGGGGGTACACAGGATACACAGGATTCAGTTTTCTTTCTTCTCTCTCTGCACATGGCAGACAGGGCAATAAGTATGAACTATGACATCACAGAAGTGTCATAGGGGAGGGGGCCCAAAACCTGTTTGTGTTCGTTTCTGATTGGCAGAAGCAATGTTTACACCAAGTAGGGGAGCAGGTGCCTCAAAGTCTGGCTTCGCCCCAAAGGTGAGGGCAATGCACATTGTTTTAGAATACGCATGAAACTGAATGACAAAGAGAGAGGCCAGGGCAATTTGGTATGGACAAGTTTTACAGAATGCAGACAGGAACTGATCTGAACACAAATAACTTAACACATTTAACTGCTATTTTGGTTCGCAGGATATCCACAAGCAGATTCAGATTTCTTCAAATGTATTTGTCATTCACCATGACTGGATGGAGTACAAGCGCTTCCAGTGAAAACACTGGTGAATTAAAAATGTGGGTTCCATGAATACTCTCACATGCAACCATGCACTTTGTTTCCTAAAATTTCCTGTCTCTAGAGCTCAAATGAATGAATATTTGCAGAAAACCTTGCCTCAGAAGGAACACACACATTTGAAATGAGTAAGATGAAAATGTGTACCAATATTTTACTTACAGTAATGTTTTGCAGAAATTATTCATGTCTAGTGGACATTAAGTTAAGCAACCTTAAAAATCTTTAGAGATTGAGTAGAGGAACACCACTATTGTAAAATTTCATGCCAAGGGCAAGGAGAGAGGAGTTTTTTCCAGTTCTGCATTAGACTGCTGCTGGCTACTCTTTCGGTGGACCTGCACACTGAGTGCCACTACAGAAAAGCACTAGCACAGTAGCTATGCCAGAAATGCTAGTCTCTTGTTTGAAGGATTGTATTAATTTTGCATTCTTGGGTAAGAGGCATTAAAAGTGGTATAGCAGAGCAGTCATTAAGACTGCATTTGAGACATGATTAATTATCTCTTTCTCTTCCCCACTCTGTCACCTCCACTAGTCTTTCACCTTCTCCTTATCTGTTTCTATTCTCCTTTCATCAGAAATCCCTGGGCCAGATTCTGATCTGTGACACAAGTGTCACTGAGATCAGAAACTAGTGTCGTGCCTTTATTTTTTTCTCTCCTCTTCTTCATGATTTGTCTGTTTCTGTCTGTCTGTCTGTCTCTCTCCTTAAAATGCTCTTCATTGCAGCTCCCAATGCTTTGCAGGTATCCTTGACTACAGCTCATATTCCCCAGTGTCTCGCCAGCTGGAGCAGCTCATGGTATGACATAATCTGAACCTAAAGCAGGTGGCCAATCAGCAAAAGAGTGATTTGCTGGCTCACAACAGAGGTGACTCAGCCATTATTTGGTCTCTTGTTTTTAGGTTTTGATTATGGCAAGAGCAGTTGTGATTGACTGAAGGCAGTGGATCATGAGTGATAGTCAAAGGTATGGATTGAAAGATAAAATTGACTTTCATGGAACAGTACAAATAGTGATATTTCTCTGATCAGCAATTCAGCTGTCATGCCAAATGGACACAAACGGACACTGCAGCCATAGATAGTTTGGAGGTGGGCCTATTGGAACTTTTTAATGCAAAAATTAATGCAGCTGGAAGGAATGTAACAATTTCCATGTGATCTAAAAGGAAATTGTCTCAAAGGCCTGGGCTACATTGGGAGGAGGGGTTGACCTAAGATAGGCAACTTCAGCTACACGAATAGCGTAGCTGAAGTCAACATATCTTAGGTCAACTTACCTGGTGGTCCTCACGGCAGCAAGTTAACTGCTGCCGCTCCCCCGTCGACTCTGCTTCCTCCTCTTGTGGAGTCAATGGGGAGCGCGTTCGGGGATTGACTTATCACGTCTAGATGAGACGTGATACATTGATCCCTGATACATTAAACACTACCCGCTGATCCGGCAGATAGTATAGACTTACCCTTAGTTTGACATATCTTTAAAGTAGTTGGTTGTACAGTACTTTAGTTGTAAAAATGAGCTTCTTCTTTCAGTTACTTATAAACCAGCCTTGATATAGGTTCTATCCATAAACAAAGCTTTTATGTACATAATGATCTGAATAACATTCATAATATTATTGTTTATATTTGGAATCTAAAGTCCATTTTCCTACAAACATTTAACATACATGTGTGAAGTTATTCAACAAGGTGTCTGCAGGATAGATTAAAAACAAAGCTCTTTTATTTTCATTATTCAGTACTGGGAGGTTGGAAACAGAAGAATATCTTATTAAAATGGAAATAGATGAGTGATATCAATAGAATTTAAAAACAAAAATTCATTCTTAACAATGGGAAACAGCTTTGATCTACAGGGCCGGCGACAGGAATTTTGGGGCCCCGTACGGCAGATTGTACGGGGCCCCCTCCCCCAGTCTCCTGCTGCCCGTGGGGCCCCCTCCACCGGTCTCCCACCGCCCGCGGGCCCCCCCCCCGGTCTCCCGCCGCCCGCGGGGCCCCCCCGCCAGTCTCCTGCCGCCCGCGGGGTTCCCCCAGCTGCCTGTGCCCCCCCCCCCGCCGGTCTCCTACCTCCCGCGGGCCCCAACCCCCGCATGCGCTGCGGCCGCATGGCCGGCCGGGAGAAGCAAGGGGGGGCGGGGGAGGCTGCTGGGTGCTGGGGGAGGGGGGCTGGTGAGCGCTGCAGCGGCTGCCTGGAGCCGTGCCTTGCTCACAGCCCCGGCGACAAGGGGGTACAGCTGAGTACCGGGCTCGGACTTCAGGGGGCCCCCCTGAAGTCTGGGGCCCGGTACAGCTGTACCCGTTGTACCCCCCTGTCGCCGGCCCTGTTGATCTATGGATTAAATGTCTTGAAGATATCCCTTTTAACAGGCGCAGAAAGTTTTTGCTAACTCTACCCTGCACTATGCAAGCAAGGAAAATCAAGATGTAAAATATACATGTCATAAACTCTGTTACTTCATTTGTTCAAAGTGGCTATATCGTGGAACACTCTACAACCATCTGGCATAAAAACACCCTCCCCCGACAGCAACACATTTCATGCAATTATGACAGTTGCCAAGAAGACATTTGCCAGGAAGATATCAACAAATATCTGGTGTCTCTAGTGGTTAGAGCACAGGACTGGACTTCAGGTTTCTATACCTGTCTCCTTAAAAAGTTCATTAACCTCTCTGTGCCTTAAAATTGGGATAATACCTATTAACCTCATAGGGATTTGTGGGTTTAATTAATGATATAAAGCATGTTGAGTGCCTTGGTTGCATGGCACTTTGTAAATACAAAGTATTATTCTTCACATACTATATACACATAGAAACACTTAGGGACTACATTTATCCTTACTGGAAGTGGCAAATTTCACCTTCATGTGTCAACCTGGTCACATTCATCCTTGAAATGTGTGAAAGAAGGCCATTGTGAGGACCTGAACAGATATGCAGAACTATTTTACTTGTCATGACACTTAGGTCATATTCTGTTGTATCCTATATAGTTTCTGGGACTGTGCTCAGAACTGTAGTATCTGAGCACCTTCCAGTAGTGGATTAAGCAACATGACTAACATCTGTCATATGTTGTTTGTTCTCTCATCCTTTCATTACAGGGGAAAGTGTGTGCTGTGGAGTGGCTTGTTTTGGTAGGTTATTTTTGTTTGGAGGTTTTGTTTGATTTGGTAGAGGATTTTTTGGGGAAGAGGGGAGTTGTTTTTTAAAATATACCTATTATGCATTTATGTTATAGAATGCAAGATCCCATAAAATGCACCTTCTGCGTGGAATAGAAGGTGGTGAAGTTTGTGATGGCCCTTATTTCTTGTGGGAGTTTATTCCACTGTCTCAGACCACCCGTCAGAAAACTTCTGTCTCCTCTAATGATGAATGCTATCCTTACTGTAGAAACTTTCATTGTGCCAGAGGAGTCAAATTGTTGACCATAGTCTTCAACCCTGAGCTTTAGACAATCTTTTAGATAGCTTGGGCCCAGGTGATGGAACCCCAGGCAGGTCACCTCCAGATCCAGCTTTCCTTGCCTGAAGCAAGAGACCTCATCCAGCAGACTGAAATGGTGGCACCAAACCAAACAGACACACAGAATGACACACTGTGATTGAGAAAAGATCAAAGTGGTGGGGGGACTTCAGGCAGAGGAGAGAGAAATGGTGGGTACCTGAGATGTGTTGAGTGGGGAGCAATCTATAGTGCCATTCTTTCTCACTCAGCATGGCCCAATCACTAACTTTTTCCACAGGTTTGCTAGACTTGAGGGGAGGGAAGGACAAAGAAGAATGTGGTACCTACCCAGCTCTGCACCACAGTTGCTTCTAGCGGTAAGCAGCAGAAAATACAGTAGTGATGAAAATGTATCTGTGTATACTGTTGGGATACCCGCCTCTTTTAGACCAGTCTTCTCGCTGGCTCTGAGCAAATACAAGCTAGGCCATTGGCCTAAGTTGGGGCTTGCTTGATTTAAGGACTGAGTGCAGTACAAACTGAACCAGGAAATTGATATATGTGAGCAGACTCCTCCCCACCACATTGAATTCACTGAAGCTATGATTCTCTGTGGGGTTCTTGCTGGTACTGACCTCAGCAATTGTCAGGATTCCCTTTTCTCTTTCTGCCTTGATTTCTCTGAGCTTATCTCCCTGTCTGTCACAAGCACTTTCTGCTGTGCTTGTGATCAGCTTCCTTACTACACTGTGCAAGCTTCCTTACTACAATTGTGCAAAATTTCTAGCCTGCTAATCCCATGTTTCTGCCCTTGGTGGTTAGGACTTGTATTGTACCTGGGTTATATTTGCAAACTCTGTACCACATTGTCCCACTTAAAATTACACCCTTGAAAATGTAACTTGTGGTTTAACCAATATAGGTTTAGCACTTCCATTTCTGCATCTGGACCACTGAAATAATAGATGACACTTATCAGCTCTATTTGTTCTTGCTGAACAATTGACAGTGTAACATATTGTATCTACTGTAACATCCATGACCTTGACCAGCATTTCAGTGTCAATGTTTGAAGTGAAGATTAGTGTATGTAGGTGACATAATTTTGGACCTTTATATTTAACAAGATATATAAGACAAGTTACGGCAGAGTTGTAGAAAGAAGTTATCTGAGCTGCAAGTGGATCTTTAATGTGTCTCCTATAGCTCTTTGTAGCACAGGATATTAAAACACTGTGTGGTATAATAACCAATCAGGATGCTTTCTCTATGTTATTAACCAATTATCAACTTGCACTAAGTTATTAACTTATTTGCTGTGAGGATAATATATATTTATATGTGTATATATACTATAGTAAATGAAATAATGAATTCACATTACTGTCCATGAACTGCCTCATGGTACATTTGAACACGGTATCCAGAAATGATGTTTCTAAACGTACATCTATCTAAGGAATGATTACAAAAATATGGAAGGTTGCTGTTACAGAAAAAATAATGCACTGATTACCTATTCAGCAAAATAGAGGACAAACAGATACATAAATATTTGGTTACCATTTATTCAGTACTCAGCCAAAGCATATTCATCTGGGAAAAAAAGAAAGAAGAAAAAAATAAAACAGTGCACCTGTCCATTTTTTTTTAATATTGACATTTGATAGACATGCCTGGTGTGTTTAATGTGTAATGCGAGATTTATCTTGGTTTAATAAAATCACTAGAAACTTCAGATAGATATTGTAATGATGCTCACTCTGCAATATTGTAACATCCTGATACGCAGGGTTCTGATAAATATATTACTGTATGTCTCTTTAAACAAAAGCTCACTGTTGAATGATTATAGTTTTATATCTCATATTTACATGGATAGGATTTGTAAACCTGTTAATTAATACTTCCTGAATAAATAAATAGTTATTTTTTTAAAATCTATCCTTCTCTTATTTTTATTGATGTTAGTGGGCATCACTATATTTAAATCTCTAGTTGACAAAGCCCTTTCCAATATCTAACAACAATCTGTTCTTCGTCTATTTTAGATCATGGCAATGAGTCATGCTCTTATCTTTTAACTGAAACAAATTAATTCCAGGGTCTTTGTATACCACCCCCATCCCCTTAGATATTGCATGTTATAATTAAGACACTGTGTCATCTCCCCTTCATACCTGACAGGAGTGTTGTTGCCCTTTTCTAAATTATCTCCCAGTACTTGAATGATCTTTTAAACAAAAGTTGAGGACCACAACTGCATTGTGTAACAAACTTACAATGTATATTTCCCAGATCCTGTTTTTGAACAGGTTCATAGCTTCATTTCTTTGTTGCTGCCCTTGGCAGTCTATTCTACTCATAACTCAGACTAAAATCTTCACTGAAGCCATTTGAAACAGGAATCTTAGAGTCAGGCATTTCCAGGAATCAGTAACATTCTCAAATGTAAGGGGTTTTTCCCTAACAGTACCTACTTCACACAAATTAGAAAAAGTAAGACAATTCTTTCCACTCTTAGCAGCGCACTAATTTTAATAATGATAGTTTCTAACAACAATTTAAAAATACCTGTAGTTTTCTAGCTCCATTTTGCTCTATTGTTTTTGGTTATTTCAAGGTTGTACAAACTAAAGACCTGATTCTGCTCTTTCAGCTCCACAAAGTGTAAAAATCTATGTGCCTGCAACATTAAGAGCAGTGTTTTCATTAAACAGTTTTCTGCTATACAGTAGACTCTCAATTATCCAGGATGATAGGGAAAAAAATAATTCTGGTTAATAAAATCCTGGATAATCACCATCCATAGGAAATATGGGGAGTGGGGGTTGATTCACCAGCCATCCTGCACCAGGGGGAGGGTGTGTTGGGTCACTGGCTGCCCTGCACCCTGGTAGGGGTTTTTTGTGTGTGTGCTTGAGGCGGCAGCAAAGCCAGAGCCGGCCCTGCGAGTTGCGCGTATTTTTTTTGACATCCTGGTTAATCCACATCCTGGTTAATCCAATCCTACTACTGAGTCTACTGTATTCCAAAAAAGGGCATTAGGTTACATATTCATGTCTTCCATATTTGTGATGGAAATCTACCAAAAGGGGAAGCAAATAGGTTCTAGACTTCTATATTTGGACATTTTGTATATTCCGCTATATGAAACAGGTGGCTCAAGATGATGATTTTATCATATATAGTCCCTTCCATCTGAAGCTCACAAAGTGCTTTACGCTTTAGGAAGATCTACTACTTAGCAAAGCTGTGACACAGAGGAATACTATTCCCCTTCTATTGAGGTTGACAAGAGTTTAGTAACTTCTCCCAGGAGGTCTGCGTCAAGCTGGCAGTAGAATCCATATCTCCTATTTGCATGCCTTCATTACACCACCATCCTTTCCCTTATGTAGATATTTGTTGGAATAAACAATACACAAAATCTTTCCTCAGATGTGCCATGTAATACAGAACTTCTTCCGTCTTTCTCCTTCTACATCTTCAGTTTCCACTATTGTCCACCAGTTTCTGCCATTCATTTTGGTCTTCTACTGGTCTGTTCAGGCTGCTGAGTGTCTATACATGTTTTGAAACTTCTCCTTTTCCCTTAGTAGACTGGATAGCTTTTATGTTGAGTAAAGACACAGAATCTGATCAATGCTTGTTCTCCCCTCACCATTTTAATGCTTAGAATCAAACACAGAATAATGTCTTACACCCCAATGGCTAACTCCTGAAGATTATAATACCTTGCATGTATGTAGCAATTCACAAATATTTTTATTTCTGGAGCACAATCAGTATGTGTGTCACTGCACAAGAGAGTAGAGGAAGAAGCTGTCCTTCCCCAAGACATTCTATATAGAAAAGAAGAAAAAGTCCATGCACTAATAAACCAACACAAAAACCATAATGAGGTAAAGTAGTAGTGTTAAATTTTACTGATGAGAGTGAGGCGGAGTGCTGAGTGACTTCTACAAATGTCACAGAAGCATTGCTGAGACCCTGTCTACATGAAAAGTTGAACTGGTTTATCTAAAAACGTGAATCTAAACTGATATAAGGCTTGTCTACACTAGCACTTTACAGTGCTGCAACTTTCTCGCTTAGGGGTGTGAAAAAACACCCCTTTGAGCGATGGAAGTTTCAGCACTGTAAAGTGCCAGTGTAGACAGTGCCCCACGCTGGGAGCTATTCTCCTTTTAGAGGTGGGTTTTTTTTAGAGTGCTACCGCGACTATGCAAGTGATGTTAAAGCGCTGCTGCGGTAGTGGCTTAACGTTGCCAGTGAAGATATGCCCATAGTTAAACCAGTGTAACTCCTCTAAAGTTCTATGCAGATCTACATTTTTTATGTAGGGGGTAAGAAAATTCTGCCTCTTAACATAAAACATTTTTCTTGAGCTGGTTGGGGGGATATGTGCCAATAAACCTTCCTAACACAATTACTGGCCTATCTTATTTATTGTGCTGTTCACATTGAAAAAAGATGGTGAGGTTGGGAGATGGTAAACAAATCCTAATGTTGCCTCAAGAAATTCTTGGGAAGAAGGTTGGAAATGCCCTGTCTTATTGATAGGTTTATTTGTAGTTTACCACTTATCAATAGGTTATAGAGTGTCTGTCATTGTAGAATATAATGGCCTCCCAAAATGATAAGATATTCACACAAAGATATCTTTATCTCACTCTCTCCTCTCCAGTCAGCAGGATCTGGAGTAATTTTTCTCCCTGTGGTGGTGGTGGTGGTGGTGGTATTGTTTCCAGGTTCCCAGTGTGAGGATGTCCCATACTTTGGTGCTGTGGAATAAGTAAGAGAAAATACACACTTAGCAGGTATGCATTTCCTGTCTGCATTGGCAATTGATTGTTGTTTGAGAAGACCAGTATCACACACTGTTTGCAAGAGCTGTGTTATCTAATAATTACTGTGCCATCCTGGTCAAAGGTTATGTATTATGGGCCAAATCAATTTCTAGTTTAGATCTGTTGTCTTAACCAGATTTATACCTGGGATAAATGCAGCTGCATGTCTCAGAACTAGAAACAATATTTTTGGGGGGGCCCAGATTCTTACATGCTAATAAGCTGAACATTAGTTATTAAATAATGCTAGTTCCACTTTGGGAGCTACCATCAGAAATATGTAATAACAGTAACAATGACATGGACAATGTTAATGAAGGTACAGATCTTACTGTGTAAATGGATTCATACTTGAAAACCAGAAGGAGGCACAATGTGGAGAAAAACACACACAGATAAGAAACTATACAAGGACAAAAGCAAGTGCTGAAAACCTAGTCATTAAACCTAAATGAGCAAACATGCATAGCACACGACTCCCAAAGGCAGTTTGAAAGAAGGGTGAAATGTATGCAAAATAAAAGTGCAGTACATGGCACATTCTAGTGCCTATTTAGTGTGTAGCAGTCAATCTGACTTTTCTATGTTGTGTTTGAATGATGTCACCCTGCTATGCAGAACAGTCACAAAGCTGCTACATGCCAGGAGGCCAGGTCATGTGTAACTTTGATCTATGCAGATTTAAGCTGCCTGTCACCCTTTCCAAAGCCCACAATAGCCACTTCATACAACTAACTCCATTTTGTTTCATAATTCTGAATTGCAAATTGACTTATTTAATTCAAACATTACTGGCCTGATTCTCCCTTTACTGGTAGAGTTGAGCCTCACTGAATTCAGGTATAACTCAGGGGAGGACTAAACCTTCAATGTTTCATCTTTGCCTTGTGTATGTTTAATCATCATATCCATTGTAGGCATACAATGGAAATCAAAGGCATATCCATTGTAGACATACAATAAGAATTCATCGTTTTTTCTTCCCTCCCAATCCAACAGTCATGCCCTTTTTCTGCCCTATGGCCAAACTATGTACACTGGCCATTTTAAAATTTCCCCTTGTTGCAGTACAATCAGTACAGCTCCAATTGTGCTAGTAACAGTGGGAGCGCTAGAGTTAACTAAGCACTAGCATTTTTAGTGCTGTTTCTTCTAACACCGCTCAGACCTGTGTTAGAAGATACAGTGATTGAAAGGTTTGTGGACTGACACATTAGAACTCCTCCTGCTGACTGCATAAGTGCTAGAACAATGGGGGGAGATTGCCCAAGAATTGCCAGTGTAGATGAAGAATAGTTGTTTACCCCACTGAGGGCTTGGTTAGACTGGCGCTTTATAGCGCTAAAACCCTCCAGGAGCGCTATAACTCTCTAACCTTACACACTGTCAAGGCACATTTTGCGTAAAAATCTCTGTTTAAAGCGCAACTATAAAACCACCTCTCCGAGGGTGATAAGGGCTTTTGCGTATTCCCTGTAGCGTGTTAGGGCCAGTGTAATCAGTCATTACGCGATAAGGGATCTCTGGCATGCCTCCGAGCCATTTAAGGCAATTAGCAAGCCATTAAAGGCAAATGACGTCTAAGTGTTGTTTTGAAAACGGGAGGAAAAATGCGGAAGTACCTTTTCAGTTTCTCTCTTACAACTCACAGCAAATAACCACTGGAAATGCTTACGGACGGAGCTGTGTGACTTAAATACAGAGCCTGTCAGTTTTCTCTAAGGAAAAGTCACTGACAGCCTGAAGTTCCCTCCCTACGCACACGTTCCCCGTTCCCCCTAACCCTCCTCGTTTCAAAAGCATGTTGCACCCAGCTGAATGCTGGGATAGCTGCCCAGAATGCACCACTCCCTGTGCCGCAACAACTGCCGCAAATGTGGCCACGCCAAGACATCCTATAACGCAATACCTTTTGCGGTATATGGGTACCGCTACAACCAAAAGCGCTATAATCCGGTAAGTGTAACCTTACCCTAAGTAAGAAGTACTTTCACCCTTTCTTCCTATCATGCATTAGGCCTTGGTTACACTGCCACTTTATAGCGCTATATAGCCTCCAGGAGCGCTATAACTCTCTACCCGTCCACACTGGCAAGGCACATATTGTGCTATAAGTCTGAGTTTATAGCGCTCGTGGTAATCCACCTCCGCACAGGGAATAAGGGCTGTTGCGCTACCGCTGTAGCGCTACGGCACGAATGTGAACACCCATTGCGCGTTAATTAGGCTCCAGCCTGGCCCATAATTCCCATTCGAGCCACTCTGGTCATCAGTTTCAAACTCTTCTGTCGCGTCCTCAGGTGACCACACGTCAGACCCGCCCTTTAAATTCCCAGGGAAATTTGAAAAATCCCCTTCCTGTTTGCTCTAGCCAGGCGTGGAATGCTCCTCAGGTAACCATTTTGCATGGCCATGACTCCATGTGCCATGCCTCCTCGCAATAAGCGATCTCCACCGTGGTACACTTTGTTAGCGTGGGGCTGGTTGAAAATTTTCCATTGAAAATTAGGGTTTTAACTAAATGAAATTTGTTATGAGAAAGATCTGCTTTTCAATAAAAAAATCAGTTTTTTTAAAAATCAGAACACAAACATGATCTAGACATGTCATTTCAGTGCCTCATGGGTGTTGTAGTTTGGTTGCCTCATGTCCTCATTTTCCTCTATGGTCTTGCTCCTCAACAGGACTATGGGTGAATCCCATGATGCGCTGATTCACCTCACCAAAAGGTGCATCACCAGAGATAGTGTCAACCTGCCAGCTCAGCCTATAAAGGAGAATGGGAGCATGAGGCACCTAAACACAGTGGCATTTTGGAATTGAACTATTTCAGGTTTTGGCCAAATAGTTCAGGTTTTTATTTTTAACCTAGAAGTCAAAACTTTCATTGGAAAAAGAAATTCTGACCATCTCTCCATTAAAGTCAATGGCATTGCAACAGCTTGCAGAGGGTCTAGATTCACTGTTTTTAATAGGTTTACCACTTCCATAACAATAATCTCTAGGGGGTGAGGAGAGATTCTTTCCTTTAGAACTGATGTCCCACTTGAAAAAAAAATAGTGTTACTTGTAAGCAATTTACAGGGCATGAAAAGCAAGTTGCAGGCAGACAGTACCTCTGAAGTTGACTGTGTAACAAGTTTTTCATGGCTTTTTTAACTCAGTGATTATAAACTTCAGCCTTTAAGACACCAGTCAACAGTCAGAAATCTCCTCCATTTCCATAGGACAAATTTCAAACTCTCCTGCTCAGAGTTTGCCTACACACAAACTTACACTGAAATAACTAAATCAATTTCAATTCTTGCCTTTTGTTCTTTCAGTTATTTTAAATCAGAAATAAGAGTGTCTGCAGACAGACTTGCAAGAAAATGACAAAAAGTGTGAATTTAAACAGATTTAGATATTTTGGTGCCAGTTTGTGTGTAGACCAGCCCCCCGTTTTGCTTGTTCCCTCTTATTCATAGGGACCACAGTGTTAGGTCACATCAACAATACAAACGTTAGCCGCCACATCAGCATAAAGCCACTGAAGTTAGTATATCATTTGTACACATACACACTTGGCTCCTAGCGTTAGTGTTGTGCATACTCACCAGTGCACCATGGGTAGGTATCCCAGTGTGCAACTCGACGTTTTCTAGTGCACTGTCTTTTGGTAAGTTTTGGCAATGCATGGTGGGGGCAGAAACAAATCACACAGGTGTGAGGAGGAGCAAAGGGTCAAGTTCCCATTATGCGACTTTCTCAATCTCATAATGTCATCCATGTCCCATAATTTTCATACCTTTTTAAAAAATCCCATGAATCTACACAGCCTCCCTTGCTATCCGCCAACTCTGACAGACTCATGGAACCTGCACAGCTCTGCACTATTGAGCGTAGCAAGCACAGGACACTTGGTCCTCCAGAATTTGCAGAGCTGCAGGAAGAACCACAGTAGTGGGAGGACATGATTATTTTGTGGAGGACAGATTGCTGTAGGACATAGCAAAAATGAATTCAGTGTTGTCAGTGACATTCATTAAGCAGTTGCAGATGGTGGAATGCCACTTCTGGGCCCAAGAAACAAACACTGATTAGTGGGATTGCATCGTAAAGCAGGTTTGGGACGATGAACATTGGCTACAGATCTTTGGGATGTGAAAGGCCACATTCCTGGATCTGTGTGCTGAGCTTGACCCAGCCCTCCAGCACAGGGACATCAGAGTGAGAGTAGTACTGACAGTGAGAAGCAAGTGGCAAACACACTCTGGAAACTTGCAATGCTGGATTGCTATTGGTCAGTGGGAAATAATTTTGTAGTTGAAAAATCCATTGTGAGGACTGTTGTCATGCAAGTATGCAGGGTAATCATCTCCTGCTACACAGGACTGTGTACTCCTGGTCAGATGCAGGACATAGTGGATTGATTTGCAGAAATGGGGTTCCCAAACTGCAGTGGAGCAATAGATGCTACGCATGCACTTATTTTGGCACGAGACCACCTTGCCCCAGAGTCTATCAATAGAAATGGTTACTTCTCTATCTGGTTGTGCAAACATTGGTAGGTCACTGGGGATGCTTTACTGACATGAATGTCGCCTCGTCGGGAAAGGTGCCTAATGCTTGTATCTTTAAAAACTTAGGACTGTTCAGAAAGCTACAAGCATGGACTTTCTTTCCGAACTGGCGGATTACCATTGGCAGTGCTGAAATTGGACCACCTTTTGTAGATGAGAGACGAGCTTCTGAGTTACACGGAGGTCTTCTTCAGGTCTGTGAAATGTACTCAGAGTGTCACAACTAAAATACAAGATAGAACAGATTGTTTAGCATAAGTAGTTAATATGTATTTCAAAGGACCATTCAAGGTGTAATGGCCTAACACCTCTCTCGTCCTGGAGCATGGGGGGAGGAGAAATCGGGGGATGCATGGGGAAGCTAATTGGTTATTGTTGTAATAAGCCATAAATCCAGCGTCTCTCATTAGTCCCTGATTTTTAGTTTCTAGCACAGTTATGAATTTGAGCTCCCAGGCACATCTTGTGAAGGTGTTGTGAAGGTTTCTTTTGAGGATGAGGACTGATAGGTCAGATATAGAGTGATCGCTTTGTTAAAAGTTTAAGATTAGCAGCCATGTTAGTCTGTATCCGTAACTAAGACGAGGAAGACTTGTGGCACTGTAGAGACTAACCAGTTTATTTCAGCATAAGCTTTCATGGGCTATAGCCTACTTCATCAGATCTGATCCCACGAAAGCTTTTGCTGAAATGGACTGGTTAGTCGCTAAGGTGCCACAAGTCTTCCTCGTCTTATTTGTTAAAAGTGTTCACCCACAGGTGATGTGGTATTTTTGTCTTATTTTTCTGTTGAGTTCATTTGACAACGTAGCATTGTCTTGTTTCACATATATGTCTCACATATATGTCTTGTTTCACATATATTATTGGGCCATTGGGCCATCCATACTGGATGAGATTCAGCACATGCTGTGACAGGCATATGTAGGACTCTTGAAAGGTATGTTGTGGCAGGAGTGCTGATCATAGCAGTGGAAATACATCTACAGGTTTTGCATGTTGTTCTGGAAGGGTTTGGCGCTGCTTTGAGTTGTTGGGTCCTAGTCAGTGAGGAGTTTGCTTCTAATGATGAGCTTGGTGAGGTAGGGGGGGCAGGGAGTTGTCTGAAGATTCAGGAAAGATTTCTTTCAGGATGTGGTCCCCATTATGTATCGGTTGTAATTTTTGGTGATAGCCTGTATGGGTTCCAGTGGAGGGTGGCATATAACAACTAGGGGTGTGCAGTTGAGGGGTGGTGGTTATTTATGTATTGAAACAGGTTCTCTCGGGGTCTTTGGTTGGCCCATTCTAAGATGCCATCTATTTTTCAGGTGGAGTGTCCTTGTTTGGTGAAGGTGGTTTTAAAGTGTGCTAGGCTGGGATCTATACTTTTTCTCCTTGGAGCACATTCCAGGATATCAGAGTGCCTGGCTGTAGATAACCAACGTCTTGGTGTGTCTGGAGTGGTTACTGAATCTGTGTAGGCTTTTTGCATAATGTTGTCTGTAAAAACCATTCTCTTTGTATCTTTTTTACTGAAAGGAACAACCATTTGTTTTGATTTCTGCTGAGTTGAAGGCCGGTGCCGGAGAGCTGTCTTGCACGTGAGCTTTCCCCCTAGGCAAGACTTGTTTTCTCCTCTGCAGAGGTAAAGGGCAGAAGGCCTACACATCTGCCCTGAACAAATGAGGGGACTGTATAATGGGAGTGAGGGATGTGCAAAACACTAATCTACTGCATTTGTGTTGTTCTCCTCCTCACAAGGGTGTTAATTTTGTTATCTCTAAAATGCTGGATTGTAAATCATGACCAGAGACACAAAGCTAAGACTCTGATGACCCATTCTAATTAGGTTAAAATAAAGTTAACATGTACATTTATTGAATATTTTATCATTGCTTTTCTCCTACCTATGCACAGCTTCACATTTGCATTCTGCACTACCATTTCACTAATTTTGTGCCCAAGTAAGTCTTTTCTGTATAGGCAATGCTGAAGGTTATGACAATACCAGCTTTCTCTTCTGAGGAACAACTTTTTTATTGGCTACTTGGAGCTTAATACTGATTCTCTTTGGTGCAGTTATCTTTTATCATTTTGATACTCATGAATAGCTAAGGAGCTGAAGTTAATGATCAAGTAATGAGATCTTGGGAAAAAAAACACAGAATCAGCGATAACTAGCATTGTATACCCAGCATTATAGTCAGGCGGGCCATTACTGATCCGAATACTACCAGCAAAAAAGTCTATCCATGTAAACAATACCTGTCACTTAATCCGTATGGGGTACTTGGTACAGTCCCATTGTTTCAGGTTCTTAACTACTATAGCTGGTCACTAAGACCAGTAAAGGACCTCCATTTCAAACATCATTGCTCAAATATATAGTCAGTAATTTTAATTGTGAGATTTCTCTTAACATAAGATTTTACCTGAGGGCAGAAAAAGTCCCCAACAAAACAGCTGGACTGCACATGGAATGCCTAATTCAACCTATTACATTACAAAATAAAGATTAAATCATACTTGAATACAGTCAAATAACTTTAATGATAAGAGTCAAGTATCCACCTTAGTTAGGCTTTATAGTAATAGGCCCGACAATTTAAGAAATAAATAAACAACCTTTGACTGTATTCACTATTAACACTGCATAAAATCAGCTATTTTCTTTAGAAATACTGTGATAGATATGTAGGTTTGCATTAGACTGCAGACCAAGTAAGTGTGTGGGGAAGGGGAAACACCACCGACATAATTAAGTTCTCACCAGCATGTAAAAGTGAGCAAGTATTGCAAGTTTTAAGTGTGAAAGGGAGGTAGAGAGGGGAGTTAACAGAACTACACAATTTACTCTTCCTATCTCTAAAAACCAGATCCACCCCCAACTTCCCCCTTAGCACATTTGCAGCCTTTTTACATGCAGATTACATCTGATGAATAGTTTAATAGCTTCTTCCAGACCAATGACAAAACAACCCCCTGGTCATCTGGAAGGAATATTTAGTAAAGAATAGTGTATCAGGGCTGGTGTTACATCTTCATTAACAGGCATTTGGAAGTTGAAAGCCCAACTGATTGGCAGACAGATTGAGCTGGAATGTTCTCTGCAGCCTTCCTCTTTTCACAAAAGGAAGGTCTGTGATCACAGATCAGGAAGGGAATAAAAAGTTTCAGCATGCATGACAATGCTTGACGGTGCCCTTTAAAAACAAACACCAGGTACAACAACTAGCCTTCAGATCTCTCCCCGCTCACCTCCCCCTCTGCAGGCGTGCACTGGCAGGCACAGTTAAATTCCAGCACCTTCTTCACCTACCCCCAAACTACTATCATCACGATTGCTGCTGCACAGCCCCTGTCTCTCACCCGGGGGCCCGTCAGTCTTTTCTGCTCCAGCCCAAACACATGCCAGCAGAGCAAGCGGAGGGGAATGGTGCAAGAAACTCAGCCTGCCCCTGCACACCCGTTGAGACAGGCGCAAACAGAGGGGGGGCTGGAGCATGCACATTTATAGACACACACATCGCGCTCGCTCTCTCCCCCCACATTCTTGTACAACTCCTCCTGCTCTGGCAGCGGGCTGAGTGACAGGCGCCAGCCACCAACGCGATCGGCCTTTCCGCCGGCGAGGCGGGCGCTCGCTCCGAGCGGAGCCAGTAGCAGCGCCGCTTCCTGAGCGGTGGTGCAGGGCCGGGCGGGGGGCGGAGCCGGGGGCCGGAGTTTCGGAAGAGGAGGGAATGGCTGTCATCAATGAAGTCATATTCATAATCTAGTCGCTGTCTCCGGGGCTGCGCGCGGGGTGACTGCGAGCGGGAGCGGGGAGACCTCGGAGCACGCCGCGCTTGTGGAGCAAGGTAAACGCAACTCCGAGCTCCGCTCCCGGCCCCGGGGAACCGCTCCGGTGCTTTGATGACACGCACGCACCTAGCCCCCTTCCCTCCCCATTAAGGGGAAAAGCGCATCACTCCTGGCCCCAGAGACCCCCCCCCCCCGACCCCCGGGGGAGAGAAGAAAGTTTTGGATCCTTCGGAAATAACCCCGCAAACCCGTCCCGAGCCCGGCTCCCCACTTCGGAGTCCGCTGCGCCGAGAGGGAGCCGGGCCGAGCGGGGGACGCGGGGACCTTGTTTGCCAGCCTTGCGTTTGAGAGGAGGCGGCGGGAGGACCGAGCCCGCAAGACAGAACAGCAGCCAGCTGCTCCGGCAACCTTCGGGGCTGCTGCCGGAGCGAGCGGCGGAAAAGGCTCCGGGCGGGCAGCAGCAGAGACCGAAATAGATCCCGAGAAGCAACAGCCCCTCCGGGAGCGGCTGCGATGGGGCCGGCGGGCTCGGCTGGGCTCTCCCCGTTGACTGCGCCGGCTGTGTTTTGGTGGCTATAAAGGGGGTGGGGGATTACGCTCCCCCCCGTGTCCCCCACCCCCCATCCGGCCGCAGCAGGGGGGTTAGATTTGGTGCATGTGGCGAGGGCGGCAGTGCATGTTGAAGTTCGCCGTGTCCTGCCCTGGGGAAGGGATGGGGAGGGGGGATGCAGTTTGTAGGTGTTTTGCGGGGGGGGGGGGTGTTTGTCGCCTGGGGGGTTCCTTTTTTTCTAATGCAAAAATTTAAATCGACGTGGCCGAAGAAGGGGGGGAGGAGAGGAGGAAAAAGATGGGAGGTGGAGGGGGGGGGGTGCTTGTTGAAGTAGCAGCGTTAACCAGCAAAGCCAAGGAGGCCATGATCCGGATAATCTCCCTGTCTGACTGTCACAAACATGACCCCCCCACACACACCCGGGAGGGCGGGTAGGAGAGAGGAAGAGAAGGGGGAGGGCCCCGGGACTTCACGAGCCGGGGCTGCGGGTCCCTGTTGCCTTATAGTTTAGTCACAGGGGCTCTATGCAATTCAAAACAAAACATCAGCGCTTTAGGCAGTCGCTCCTCTTCTGCTGAAAGGTGTCGCGATTCACTTCCTAAAATAGCTTCTCCCCCCCCCTTCTCCTGCAGCCCCCCCGCCCCCCTCTTTGCAGCAGCCTAGGAAGCAGAGAGTGGCATAACATGCGCTTCCAATTTTTATAATCACCTTCAAAGCCAAAAGCATTTTATTTCCGGTATGCACAGACAAATCTGTCAGTCATTTTTTTTGGGGGGTGGTGGTGGTTGTGCAGGGACATTCATGGTAGCATAGATTTGTGTTGTGTGTGGGGGGAGAAGGGAACCTCATCGCCACACCACGGAAGGGGGGATTTTTTTGGTTACCAAAAAAAAAAAAGTTTTCTGTTGACGATTAAGTGAGGGGGGCTTGCAGCAAATGTTGCAGTTTGCTGCTGGTCGCTGTGCATTTGAGTGAGTCTGGAGGAGGAGAAGGAGGGCAGCTTGAGCTAGCTTCTCTGTGTCTGCTTGGAGAGAGGAAGAGGCGAGGTTTAGTGGTGGCTGGGGATTTTTTTTTTCCCTGTGTGTGTGATCAGCAGTAGAGAATCAGGAAGTCACAGCCGCCAAATACAGACTCTCGCTCTCTCTCACACACAGACATGTTTGATCAGCATGACATGATGACGGAGGGAAGAAGGGGAGAGACAGGCCTAGCTTTGCCATGAAACATGCTTTCAGTCCGTGCAACTGGCTTCTAACCCCCCTTGTGCGTGCCTAGATCTGTTGTTTGGTGCCACTTCATTAAGGTAAAGGTCTCTTAACCCAGCAGGGGAAAGCTCTGACTGCAGCCATTGCTCTGTAAAGTAAGAGAAGGAAATGGGGCTGGCTCGTGCAAAATGGATTTTTAGGTCTTGTCGATCGGGGCTAAAACTTTCCAGAAAGGGAGGAGGGAAAATATGGCTCTACTAAATGTGCTTGCTAGTGCTTGTGTCTTTTCTGTGTGTGGGGCTTGAAGCACCAGGCTGTGTTGCCAGATAGAAACTTGAGGCCTATGCAAAACTCCCAGAAGATTCACTGTGGGGTTTTAAAGGCAAAAGCTGGAGATTTAATGAAGAAAACCCGAGTGAGAAAACTTCCATTCGCCAACTATCTCAAGCTCTAGGGTTGGGGGACAGTTCAGTTTGGATTCCTTTTCATATTTTTAATCAGAAGTTTGTATGTGTGTATAATGCTTGGTGTTTCTCCCCCCCCCCCCCCCACTCCACGTTAGATTAACTCTTGAAAGCTTTTACTTTGGAAACAGAGGAGAGGAAATTTATAATGTGGTTGTTTTTGTTTTTCCAAACAGAATCATAGTGTAACAACAAATAGTACAGAACAGCAAAGAGATGTTGGTGGATTAGGTTTTTACTACAATAAATAATTAGGTTGAAAAAAATCAATGTCACTATATTATTAAATGTGTATTTTGATTAAATCTTACTGGTTATGTAGCGTGTATTTGAACTGGTTTTCATTTGTGCTTGCAGTTTTACCCTTCATTTTTACTTATCAAAATTTACAAACGTTTGAGATGGTTCCATTCTCTTATAATTATTTTGACTAAGATTTTAGATAACTGGTTAGTAATTTGCACAAAGAGTTAGATACAAAGGTTTGAAAATTATAGCAAACTAAATACTGAGGTTAATTTTTTCTTAAAAAGGGCATATTCCAGGTATATCATATACATCATTGTTCTTGTCTTTGCGTTAAAAAAAATCCTTTACTTCAGTATCCTTTAGTTCCAGCCACTAACCCTGGAGGTCTGGAGTAGCACAATGAATGTTAAGCCAGAATTCCATTCCTTTGATAGTATATACCAATTACACGTTAGGAGGTGGGGCAGATTTTGCTGTGTGAGTTAGTGTATTGTTATGTAAATCAAGGCACACTTTCTCTTTGGGAACCTAATTGCCCTATTATTCTCATTGACTTTTTTTCTTTGAGTCCTTTTGTTAATCAAAAAAATAATAAATGATGTACCAAAAGGACAGGATTAGAGACTGGTTTTATGCCATATGTAACACATCAGCAGTAGGAGGCAAAAAGATCATACCAGTAATGAGCATTTTTAAATAAATTCAAACTTTGGCATATCGTGTAACACATGTGGACTTGACAGAGGTGAAGGTAATGCTTTGTTAAATACAGTATCTCTCTTATGAGTTATGTCTCAGCTTCAGGACTGGCATTACTATGGTGTTTCATAAAAAATATGCACCACAAGAATGTGTTCAAAGCAGTCTTAGATCTTTTTCTTTTATTCATTTCTAAAGTGGTCTGTGAGCATTTCTCCTCAAGTCTGAAAAGTGCTTTGACCAATACCCAAGCTTGAGATTGAAAAGAAAAAAGTGATCCACCTAGCACGTTTATATTGTGAATGTTGGAATTCTATTTAATATATTCTTGACAGAAGTGTAACTAAAATTAACATCTGCAAATATCTTATTTTCAGTTGTTGTTTGAAGTTAAGATCAGAAGGTCCACAGTAATAACTTTAAAAAAAGTCTATTCACTGTTTCTCAAATTATGGTCCCGATTAATAATATTGATGAAATCCTTTTTAAAGGGGAATTGTCACTAGTGAATAAATGAGAACGCCTTCCACAAACCATTAAAACATTTTTGTGTGTATTTTTTGCTACTATTGATGATGATTGCATGTAAAGAAAGCTTCCTAGACTTCCACACAACTCAGCGCAATTTCTTCTTTCTAATTGATTTTCCCACCGTAGTAATAAACACAGGATTGTGACATAAAAATCACTTATGAAAATGGTGGCAGGCAGAAGTTTATGACTCATTAGCAAGATAAAGTAGAGACTGGAACATTGAGGGAGCAAGCCCTCATTTTAACACATAAGTTTGGTAGTTTGCAAACAATATGACAATGAAATTGGGCATGTGAGTGGAATTTTTTTGTCTTGACACCTTTAAAGTCCCCTCTTCCCACTCAGAAGTCTCTCTTTTCACCCTCCATCTTCTTTCTTTTGTATTCTTTTAGGGTAGAAGGGACTATTGTAAAACCAGATGTTCAAAGGTTGAGGTATCTAATTATAATGTTAGAAATAGATTTGGGGAAGTGCACATCACCTCACACAGCCTGTGTATTCACTAGGAGAGATGGTCTGTTCTTAACCTGATTTAGCTCAATGTGTGTGAGTTAGATATACATTTGAAAACTACAAACTGCCTTGTCTTCAGTAGGATTTTATCTTGAGTTAACTAACTTGGGTTAAGAACACCTTTTTCCCCCCTTGTGAAGACAAGGTCAATCTGTGCCCCTAAATAATACAATCATTTGTTTTCCATCTCCCACCCCATAATGCAAGGGTCTCAAACATGCGGCCCGGGGGCCGCATGTGGCCCGCAAAGCCCTTCCCTGCGGCCCGCCAAGCTTCCTGGCGCCCCCCCCCCATAGCAGTTTGCGGGAGGGAGGGGCCAGAAGCAGAGGCTTCTCTGCTGTCTGGCTGGGCCACGTGTGTTTCTAGCTCTGGACTTCCTATATTGCTCTTGCTTTGTTTGCCAAACAGCTGTTGGTGGTGCCTAGCGCTTTCCAGGAGGGAATGGGGAGCTGCGTGCTCAGAGGAGGAGGTGGGGTAGGGGTGGGACCTCTTGGAAGGGGTGGAGTGGGGGCGGAGCCGGGGCAGCGAGGGCAAGGTGTGTGTCAGTGGTGCGGCCCTCGGGCCAGTGCACTAGTCCTCATGTGGCCCTCGTGGTCATTTGAGTTTGAGACCCCTGCCATAATGGATGGCTTGTGTTCGTCAGAATCTGACATGAAGAGGACATTCAATAACTGATTAATGCCTGTAGAAAAGGTCACAGTATAGTAATTTAATCCCTAACCAATCAGCAAAGTCTTGAGTCAGTCTTCAGACCCCCTAAGCAGAGTAAGTCCACACATGTAGCACTCGAGTGCTACTAACTCCACATGCGGACTTGCTGGGGAGAGGACTTGATCTTAGTTAGCATCAGAATAGGCAGTTCAGTGGATTTATTTTTAACTCTTCTAGTATGTAGTCCAAACTGCAAGTAGCCTTCCAAAAGTGGTCTTTAACATGAATTACTTAAGTATCGTGAAGCCAGATCCACAAATGTGTCTCGTTCCATTGATGTAAATGGAAGTACATCAGGAGTTGATGATCTGGTCCTTCAGCTTTATTGGTTTCTAATGTTCTATGTACCTTTTTTCCCCCACATAATTGCTCACTTGTGATTAAACAATATTAGTGTTTTAATAGATGGTGTCTAATGCTGTGGTATTTTATAAGCATTTAACACATGTATAATACACTGGAATTATTTGTAAATGTGGTTCATTCATTTTATTATATAATGAGTTGCCTTAATTACTTCCTGATTTGAACTTTCAGAAATTTTTGGTTTCAGTTATACAATGTGACTTTTTTACTTACAAAAATTAAGCAAGTGTTATGAAAAGTTAGTAATGCAATTCTTATTTTTCATGTTGACACAGAAAGGATGCACCCCTGTTTTCTGCTTTCAGTAACAAAGTATCCTGCTCTTCTATTGTATCTTTTAAAAACATCCGCTAGCTGTGACTTCAATCTGGAGATGGGTCGAATGATCATTATTTCCCAATACATAACATCAGAATATTTAACATCCTAACATTATGAGGCACTCTGGACTGCAGTGCTGTCAGCATGCTGTTGACGCTTAGCTCTGTGTTTGTCTTTCTATGAGATCCTCATGGTGCAGATTCCTTGCGTTGCGTTACCTGTCTGAAACCCAATCTAAGTTGACTTGGTCTGGCAAAGATCATGGTTGGAGCTTGCAGCCCTGCCGCCCAGAGCATTGCGCCGGTGGCGCAGTGATCTGAGGCTGTGGAGGAGGGGGCTAGCCTCCCAGGCCAGGAGCTCAGGGGCCAGGCAGGTGGGTCCCCTGGGCCTTAATTTGCCCATCTCTGCTGTAGGATCTGGCCACAAAACTGGCAGATTCCCCAGGAGGCCTTTTGCCTTAGCTCTGGTTCCCATGGGCTTTCCCTCATCTCCCATCCCCATATAGCTTAACTGGAGCCACACTGACATGAACTGCTTCCTGGGTCTGGCCTATGGTGTGGCAGATTCAGCTAATGTAAGAGCAGGAGGGAGGATAGCATGCATCCCCAGGTGAGCCCAGTCACCACCTGCTCCCCCAGTATAGACTGCAGACAGAAAAGGATCCCCCCTGGGTCCCTATAGGTGTCCGGAAAAAAGCCAGTTTGCTTTCTTCCTCAGTCCACCCACAGAGATATGCCACATGTCATTCTATCCTCTTCTATACACAAGGGGGACTCTCTCTCCCACACACATATGGACCCAGCAGAGCCCTTCCTGTGTCTGCAGTTTAGTGCTCTCCCTGGTAGGAATTTGAGGATCTTAATGTAAAGGTACCAAGATGTGGTGGTGGCATGGTTAAGGCACTTGACTTCAATCCTGAAGGTTTGTGTCTCACTCAATCTCACATTGAAAGGCCACTTCCGGTCCACATATCTGCAGAATAGATACCTGGTCTTTTAGGATAGTCAGGTGTGGCAGTCAGGTGTGGCAGTCAAGTGTGATGCATCACTAACTGGTGTACTGCTGGCTATGAAATTGAAGTGCCTTAACCATCTCCATCTGATGAGCCATTGGTTCAGAGGAACTTTTCCTTTGATGTAAAGGGGTTCTAGAATGTAATTCAGGATTCAACTTGAAAACGTATGCAAACTTTCCTTTAAGGTACTGTAATATTTTGGCTTCAACAGAAGTCTTGTGAGGACTGCAAGATTGGGATCCTTAACACACTGTTGGAAATGCTCTTCTCATTTCTGTAACTAAGTAAATTCCCAGTCCGAACTAATTGACCAAGTCTGACTATGAAAGTGTTCTTTTGTTTACTTACCTAAATACACAGGGCCAAATGCTAGCCAGAGATGTGCTGGTATAATCTGGACAGAATTTGACCCATACTCTGCCAATATTGTAGTTGGTATCTCTTGGTGAAATGTTGCTTTTGAATTAAGGCTGAGATTTGTCAGAGAAGTTTAAAGTAGTTGAAACTTGAAATTCAAAGGTTGGCCACCTAAGTCTCTTTAAGCTCCTTTGATGATCCCAGTAAACATATACTCCACATATTCTTGTAACCTATTAAGCCACAATCATTTTAACAGTTCTGCCTTATGAACAGATCCTCATTTGGTAGAATAGCATATAAACTCCTCTGGTTTATAGAGTGGCACACTGCTTTTTCATTTTGCAGACCACTTCTGTGGGAGAAACTAGTTTGGCCCACCACCTTTAATAAATCCTGTGGACCCCCAGGCAGAACTCGCTGGTGGCTCATAGCCATAGTCATTGATTTTTTTTTTATATTCCTCCAAGAAGTTAGCTCTTATAACTTAGTAGTATAGAAGAATGGAGTTCTTTGTAAAATAAAATCTCTGAATATAAATCAGTTTAAGAAGATTCCACAATGTTATCCTACAAGATTGGGTGAGTTTATCCCTCTTAACAGAAATAAAACTAAAGGGCTTGATCTGGAGTAAGGCATGCAGGATTCACCCCAGTAGTGATTGTTTTTACAGCTTAGACAGTTGGTACCTCATTAGACATGAATGTAAAATCTTCCAAGTTCTCTTACATGAACTTTCTAATGTACATATAAATTATCTTGCAGTTTTCATGAAGCTGTAACAGAGGCCAGTTAATTTTTATGGAAACTCAAAATTAAGTTTGAAATAAATGTGCATATAAAGGGAGTGTTCGATATCTCTTCTAATGGACAGGTTTAGGTAAAAGTAATGCATCAGATATTGGATTTCAGGAGGCTGTGCAATGAAAATATTTATTGTACTTTCACATTGATTGCATAGTTTCTGTTAAATGCGGCCTTACTGGTTGTGGTGATGCAAGGTTTTACCTTGTTAAAATGTGTTTGACTTCCATGATATAGGGGGATAACTATAAAAGGGTTCTCGTAATTCTGCTATACATTTCAGCATGTTGAAAATCCCTTAAAAACTCCTATTGCTGTGTGGAAATGTCTTTGATTCCAATAACAGTCTTATTGCAGGCCTCTAAGAAGCTGTACACAGTTGTGATCATTTAAAAACATGATCCGTTTTGTGGAGATGCCATGGGATTGCAAGGGGACTAATTAGGCCCTGTGGTGTTCTGTTGTTATCTTTTGTTTTGAAGAGTAAAGCTTCAGAGGTATCACTATGTCTCACTCTGCAAGGAGTGGGCTCCCAAGATAGTTTATTTTAAGTGAGTTCAACAGCACTTGTTCCAATTTGTTGCCTTGAATCAAAGCAGAGGAATAAGTAATAAAACATAACTGTAGAGAGTTTATAAATAAAAGCTTGTGAAAACTTTTTTGACTTCTGACAACACCTAAGTAATGGGGAGAAATCAGGGAATGCTCTGTTTAGTAGACCTTTTTCTCGCAATATTTGGTTTTGTGAACACACAATTGGTGAAAGGAGCAAGATTGTCAATACCATAAACTTCAAATTCCATGTGCACAGAACAGACATAGTAGGGAACAGCCAGCAGTGTAACCTTCCCCATCCTACCTTGCCTAGGAGCCTCCTGTCTAACTTAGTGGAATGACTGTAAGGTAATTTTCTTTTTTATGTCCATTCAGTCCTTGGCAGCCAACTAGCAGAACCAGTAGAGAAGCCAATTACGATGATGGTTTACTCCTCTCCTCTGGTAACAGGGTCGAGATGACCTATTTCATATACGTCACTGAACAGCCAGTAGAGGGTAATGAGGTGGTGTTATGGCTTCGTTTGCCTTTGGCTCTAGATCTGGGAGATGAAAGTTTCTGTGTCCCATTATCAGTCTCATGACCCGTCCACTCTTCCTGCAGAACTCTGTTAACTCTACTATATTTTGATGCCATTCAGTAAAACTAGAATTATGATTTTTAAAGCACCTGATTTAGAAATAAGTAGTTGCATTTTGTTGTAGTCTTAGATAAGTTAATTATTATTATTATTTCTTGGCAAACCATGATAGGGAATGATTTAATTATTTCCTTGTTCTTGCATTACAAAAGTCTTTCATTGACACTGGTGAACTAAAAGTTCTAAATGTTAGACACTGACAAAACTCTTATGTGTGAGAGAGATGAGGAATGATCCCAACTTGTATCTTGCTTCCATTTGTTCTGTAAAGTACACAGAAATAAATAAAATAGTTGGCTCTCCAGTGAGTTTGAGGGCCTCTAATTCACTCTCTGGGCTCTCGTCATTTTATAAGTCACATGAGCTGCATTCTCATGGTTTCTGACATCAACAGAATTACAACTCTCTGTTCTCTCCAGAGCAGTTTTTCCTTTGTGTATTTCACTTAATATCACTATTGCAAACTGAGGTAATAAAAGTCCTAAATTAATGTCTTTTTTTAAAAATTCTGTCTCATGTAAAGATTTTATATTAATAAAATCCTTAATTTTTTCTGCATTATTATTTTTATAAGTGAGAACTTCACTCCAATCACCTCATAGGGAGAGATTTTCAAAAGACACAGATGTGAGTTAGATGCCTAATGGCTTATGCACACTAGCATTTACTTCAGTAGAATTTATGTTGCTCAGGGGTGTGAATACCCCCTCCCCTCACCTCCAGTGAAGTTACATCAACCTAAGCATCAGTGTGACTAGTGCTGTTTTGGGGGAAGAAGCTCCCTCTACTTGGGGAAGTGAAGTTACTATGCTGATGGGAGAGATGTAGCAATTCTAGTATAGACTAGCCGTAACTGTCCTTCATGCCTTTAACAATCATCCATCTAAATCCATGTAATATAATTTGGAATTAATGAGTTAAGTTACTTACATTCATATTCTCCAGGTGTTGTTTCCTATAGCCTATCAAATATGCTGTTCTGTGCGCAATGGAATGATTTAAGTCATTTTGATTTGTCACTGATTTTAATCATGATTTAAGTCAGCAAGCAGGAAATACTGATTTAATTTATCAGTTTTAATCGTGTTTTGCATTTGTACTTTTCAGTTATTTTCCTAAATAAAGATTGATCCTTATTGGTTGATAACCATTCAAACATGTTGATTTACAACTAAGTATGACATTTACATTGAATTTAGTGCTTCTTTCTGCCAATCAGGAGGATAAATCTATATATATACACATGTAGTTGAGCAATTATGTTGCTTAACGTTTACAATTTTTATACTTCTTAGAAAATAGTGAATGATGCAGTATCTAGTAAATTGCTGTAAATAAAAAGTTAATCATTTTTTGTCAAGCTTTAAATTTAAATTTCCATCCAAATCATTTAAAGTGCACATTTTTTTCATTACATAAACTACCTTAGATGTGCTGGGTGCATAAGAAGAAAAGTTTTGTTTAATAAATGAGTTCATTTTAAATGCAAACCACATTTTCATAAACTTGTCTGTAGTTTGTGAATTGAACTGATTGTTTCTAGTCATCCTGTCCTTGAAAATTTTAAAACTGCTGGATCCAGGGCTGGCCCCAGGCACCAGTCTAGGAAGCATGTGCTTGGGGTGGCACATTTTAAGGGGCGGCATTCCATCCAATCCTGGGGCGGCACGTTCTGGCTGTCATTTCTTCCCCCCCCCCCCCCCCTTCATCAGCAGTGCGCTCGAGCAGCTTGTTTTTTGGTGCTTTGGCGGCGGTGCTAACAAAAATGTTAATGCCGAACCTGACTAGATCTCATCCTTTCACAGTCATTTTTTATTTATAGACTGGAAGGAGAAAACAAGTTCTCTTATTTTCAACTCCAGATTAGTTTCTTAACTTTGAAGGGACTAGTTATTAAACTGAACTAGTTGAATAAACTGAAGAAAATATTCTTTCTGCACCTGTAGAAGAGGCTAGTGCTGTCAGAAGCTGGTTTAGCACTTCAAAAAACTCTGGCTCTGGGTGCTTAGCCAATGACTTTGACCAGTTCAGTAGTTTTACTTTTTTAAAATGTTGGCAGCAAACATGAACTGCTTAATATTTTTGTATTTAAATGATTGTAATAGATTGTCAATTTAAATTAAATTGTAAATAGGTTCATTTTAATAAACCTGTATTTAATTTAAATAAATACAATCCAATTTTTAATTTAAAAAATGGCTCATTTTTATCCACCTGGCTTCTGTAGATGATTTATACATATATCCAGAGCCTGCCTGAACTGTCTCATTTCTCTAGTCTTCCTATGACCTTTTTGAAGGATGGGCAAATTGATGCATCATACTAAGGATCATTGAAGCATTTTCTGCTGATGACAAGTCACCTGTGTGTGTGATGCTGGTCAAAGAAATTGTTTTATCGAGCATAGTTTCTTACTGACTGTACTCCACTAACCCTCATGTTATGTAAGAAATACTGTTTTGTTTCTTTTTGAAATTAGAGCTGCTCCGCTGATCGGAAAATAGATGTCCACGCCAACGGATCCTGGCGCAATGCCTCATCCTGGCCCTTCCCCGGGGCCAGGCCCATCACCTGGACCAATTCTAGGACCTAGCCCCGGACCAGGACCCTCTCCAGGTTCAGTACACAGCATGATGGGACCGAGTCCTGGACCTCCTAGTGTTCCACATTCAATGCCCAGCATGGGGCCCACTGATTATCCACAGGAAGGCATGCACCAAATACACAAGGTAATTGTATCTGCAAGTGAGCACTATGTTTCTCACAGTTACATCTACTGATAAAAGCATACTTTTAAATTGTCCGCCCCTGCAGTCCTGTTCTCTATTTTGTGGCTCACCAGTGAAACTACCAACTAAATTCTGATTTCACCTTTATTACTGGAGATGATGCACAATTCAGATGGCACAGAGCATGTTTTTATTTCATTTTTTCAGACATCAATTCAAGCCTGCAGTTGCTGGCGGTTAAACAAATCACCACATGACATGGTAGAGTCCTCACTAGAGAATAAATATGGAGCATCACAAGGCCAGTTGGGCAATCTTTCTAATTATACCACACATTACATCTTAGGGCAGACTCCTTTTTTATAAGTCCATTTGGAAATGTTCTGCTTCCATCGTGCATTTTAATGGATTTTTCTCCCTTTTTGTTTTATTATTGCAGAAGGAAACTTCATGAAAATGGAATTCTTGCCTCTTAAAGGCTTATGCTTAAAGAACTTCCACATTGATGAACATTTTTATTTCCAAGTTAACTTGTATAAGCTCCAGCTCATTAAAACACGTGAATGATGTGTAACTTAAAGCAGGTGACTAGTCTGACCTCAGTAGGGCTTATGAGCTTATAGTTATGTGTGTGCTTATAGTTATACATGTGCTTAAGTACCTTGCTCAGCCATTGCTGTCTGAAAATATTTGTGTCTGGGATTTCTTCCTGAAACTTTCTCCCATGTGTTCTAATCTCAGATTATGCAGCATAGTTATTATGGCATTAAGGTTACAATAAAACTTCACCTGTCAGGCTTAGTTTCCCATATAGATACCCTATGTCTTGCTCCTGTAAAATGTTTTAAGTATGACTTATTTTGGTAACCGTTTCTGAGGGGAATTAGAATTGTGCTCCCAATAAGAGTAGATCGAATAGGGTTACCATATTTGAACTTTTAAAAAAGAGGCCATTCCAGTGAATAATAGAATCCTTATACAAAATTAAAAAGATCATATTAAAGTGCACGTTAATATTTATCTGTTATTTAAGTTGGTGTTAATAAAGCATAACTCCTACAGTTTGTATATTTAACAACAATGCTGATGTGAAAAATAACAGTTATGCATTCCAACAACTTGAAATACTGCCTATAATAAAACTTGTTATTCTTTCTATAAATCAATTATACACATATAATACTTATGGTTAAGACTGATAGAATAAACTAACTTTTCTGGAACAGTGGGGGGCAAAACATATTACTGTCAACTAGGGTGACCAGATATCCCAGTTTTATAGGAACAGTCCTGATATTTTGGGCTTTGTCTTATATAGGTGCCTATTATCCTCCACCCCGTCCTGATTTTTCACACTTGCTATTTGATCACCCTAATGTCAACTTTGAAGAATCAGACCGCTGGAAGAGTGAAATGGATTCTCTCCTCTCTCATTTACGATCAACAAAATTGTTGGCAAAGACCCAGTTGTCAGGTCTACATTCACATCTCCATTGTCGTCCAGTTATGCCCTCAATTATTCCAGTGAAATTACATTGATGGCACGTATATAACTGAACAACATTTAGCCTGCAGAAATTTTATTCACCAGTGACAGTGTAAAAATAGAAATAACCTAGCTTGACTCTCAGATCCCTGGCTGAGGCTGCGGGTCTGTCAGTCAGAATTTTTTTTATTTATTTGTAAACTAAGGAGATTTGATCTTTAAGTAAATGTGATGTTGTGTAACTTGTGAATTAGTGTGGTTACTTAAACATACAATAAAGGCAGTGTAGCTAAAAAATGTATTCCATAAGCTTAGCCATTGCCTAAAATATGAATTCTATAAATGGGAATGTCATGTGGCCCTGCATGTAATTGAGGCCTCCCCCAGTTTTCCAAAAGCACAATTTATGACATACAGCCTGTACCCACAAATGCTTATTTATATAGAACAATGGAAAGCGACTACATTTTAAAAGGATCATTTAATAAAGCCTTAAACTCTAATAATTAGTACTTAAGTCAAATATTATCTCCATACCCCAAAATGTGGGGCACCACATTACATTGTTATAGGATGTGCTCTTCTCCCCAGCAAATTCCTTGTGGAAAAAGTCTTTATATAATTTAATAGGTATAGGACCAGGAGAACTGAGGTAGGGTTAGACATCCTTTCTGTAAGATTTTTTTAACCATTATATGGAGTTTGTTATAATCCTGCTATGTAACTATACAATGATTCCATAGAAAGGATATGTAACTCAACTTAATTTTTGTAGACCCCCTATTGAGTTCTGCTCCTGTTACATTTTCTAGGACTTTTTCTAAGGGTTGTTCTATAAATAGAAGCTGTCAGGTTGAAAATTATACTTAAAAGCACAAATTTCTCATTTAAGTTAGGAACACCATCATTGAAACTAGCCGTTTAAAAATGTTCATGTTGCTTTAATATTAACTTCTCATAGTTTGGACAATTTAAAAAAATAGACCAATCAGATTAATCTGTGTCAGTAATCAGTTTCTAGTAAATTTCACTTTCGTAATGCTTGGGTTGCTTACACTTACTCAGAGCAAACTCAGTCATTTGTAGACTCCCCCTCTTCCCCACTGTGTTTAAAAGTTGTGGAAATATTGGTATTGGCCTTAGGTTTTGTAAAAGATTTTTTTTTACAATAGATATATTTTGCCCCCAAAGCATCCTTTTAACTATGAAGTTGCTTTGCAGTTCCACAAGTGAATTCCTCACTCCGTAATTGACATAGGGACATTCTAGTTATACATTTGTTTCTCTCCTGCTACCAATCCTCTCTTTCTGTGTTTTAATACTTTTTTTTATTAGGGAGTGGGGAGGAAACCTCTTCAAAGGGTCCTTGGTTCTGCTGTCTCTTCTTAACTGTCCTACTAACTGTCATGGAACCTTCTTTGCTGCTTCCTGTTAGTATAATACAATAAAATCACTGTAGTCACACCAGAGAAATGCAACCAAGTGTTGCAGATGAGACCAATTTCCTGTATAAATCACCCTGTATCCACCTGAAAACCTGGGACTAGATCTTTGATTCTTCAGCGTTAAAAGGCTCAAATTCAACCACAGTCTGACTCTGACTCTAATGTAGTTGCACCAGAGATTAATTTGGCCCCAACTCTACACGTGTCATGTAGCAACTGTATGCAACACGTGGACTACCTGCAACTAGAACTGTGTCCTCTTCAATGTTGATGAATTCTCCAAAACCAGAAAAAGGTGCCCCATAGCATGGGAATGGACTGCTCACTTCAGAATGGAAAGGGGCTTTCTGTTCCCAACCCACCCTTCTGCTAGAAACAGGCAAAATTCATTTTTAGACTTAAAGATTAGTTGATTTTTTCCCCTAAGCTTTTTAATGAAAAATAGCTTTAACTACTAATTTTTTTGCAAGAGATATTTGCCTCATTCAAAATGAGGAGATTTGGTTCAAAATGAAAAAAAAAATCCTTCTCTCCTTTCCTTTTGTCATTTTTTTCTAAAAATCCCATTTTCAGATGAGGGTTAATTCTGTGAAAATTTAAGTGAAATGAAAGTGGCTTCATTTCCTTTGCATTTTTTGTGTGGAAAATATTACTATTTTTGGCCATCTCTATTAAACACATTGTATATAAAACAGGTTTTCTTTCATTTTTTTTTATCTTTATAGCTTATTGCACGTTTTCCCTACATTCTTTTTCAGTAGTCTGTTTCCCCTCAGGCTAATTTTTCTCAAACACTCCCTCCCCCCCCCTCCGCCCCCAAATCCATATGCACTTTGAGAGTTAAAAATTGCAGATGGCAAGTTCTGTGTCCAGAGTGGCTCCCACAAGAATTGCAGGAGTTCAGCCTCTCTCTTCTTCTGGGGGACGGGAGATGGGGAACAGAGTAAGGTGACAACCTCTTTGCTCACCCCAAGCCTTGCACATGCAGTTAATCATTGGAATACATCTTTTCTACTGGTGACCTGTCGGATTTCCTGCTTTCAAGTGTCTAATTTTGTTTCTAAGCCTCTTATTTCTGATTTGGCCATTCTTCCATGTCATGGAGCGTAAAAAAAGAGGGATGTTTCTCTTCTATCCCCCATTTCAGTCTCTCTCCCCAGCATTTCTCTCTCGGATCCTTAGTTGGCTTCTCTGCCTGGCCAATTTGGGGTGGGGACAGAATCCTGGCCATGCTCACCCTCCAAATACAAGTGAGAAGTGTTGTGAAGGGTGAGTGAGTGACTGATTCTTGAGAGCACCACCATTTAATGTGGCCAAGAGGAGGTTGCATCCTGCAGTGGAATCTTCATGTTCAAAGAGAAACAGCATTTGGGATATTCCATTACAGCAACAACTGAAAGGAGAAAGTGGGTTAAAATAACTAGTCTTATTCAATCCTGAGCTACAGCGTTTACTTTCATAAGTGGCCTTTGTTTCACAGCTTTATAAACAAAGACCACCCAGATCAACTCTCTGGATGGTACCAAGTACTACTTGCCTTCAGATTGTGGTACTTGGAACTGCCCAGATGTCTCAATGAATACTTGAAAAGGGAGACAGAAAGAGAGGTAGGGAAGGATCTTTCAATGACCAACATCCCAGAGTTGTGGTCTCTTGTCCCAAGAGATCTAACTCTAGAATAGACTAGGGAGGGAAGGGGAAGAGTTCCCCTGTACCCTTTTGCAGTAAGACGATGTAGAGGTTTTTACTCATTTTAGTCTATTTTATTATATATACATTTATGTAAGCTTTTAACTTCTCTTGCTAGCATGAAAGTTCATAAAGTAATATCTGTGTATAAATCTCTGTTTAATTTTGCAGTCCATTGATGGCTTGCATGAAAAGGGAATGGTTGAAGACATGCATTGTAGCTCCATGAAGAGTGCAAGTATGAGACCGCCTCACCCTGGAATGGGCCCACCACAGAGTCCAATGGATCAGCATAGCCAAGGTGGATATATGTTATTCATGTGGTGTGTTTTTCAGATCTGAGCGCTTGGAGCCTGTCCACACTAGCGCTTTAAAGTGCTCAAACTTGCTGTGCTCAGGAGGATGATTTTTAACCCCCCTGAGCCATCAAGTTAGAGCTCTATAAAATGCAAGTGTAGCCAAGCCCTTAGTCCTGCCTCAGCCCAGGGGGCTGGATTTGATGACTTCTTGAGGTCCCTTCCAGTCTTACATTTCTATACTTGGTCCTAATACTGAAGTGATTAAAGTGATCTGAAGATTGTTTATTTTCATTGCACTTTCCTCTGAGGACATTAAGGGTTCTGAAGCAAGTATGTCCACTTTCCTTCATCATTTTTTAGTTTGGTTCCTGAAATACTGCAGGCCACCTACTCCATACATCATGTGACCTGATGTATTGTTTTACTCAAAATGCCTATTGAAGTTAGCGGGCATTTGAGGTGTGCATGAAACTGCTTGACCAGATAACCTGCACCCAAGAGCATTAAAAATTGGCAGAGAAGCTATCTGAACCATTCATGTTGACTTCTAACTAATCTTGGAAGGCTGAGGAAGTTCAAGGACTGGAAAAAAGGTAATGTCCTGCTGATATTTAAAAGAGGGCAAACAAAATGAATCCAGGTAACTATAGGCAGGTTAGCCTGACACTGATCCCAGGCAAAGCCATGGAAAGACTGATAGGGTGTATAGTCAGTAAAGAAGTAAAGGTTTGTAGCATTATTAATGCCAGTCAACGTGGTTTTATGGAAAATAGGTATTGTCAAGCAAACTTGATGTTTTGATGAGATCCAAAGTTTGGCTTAGTTCCACATGACATTGATTAAAAAAATCTACACAAAATAAAAACTGACTAATTGTAAATGGAAACCCTGTGCTCTGGATGTCCCTAGCCTCCGATTGTGAGAAACTGGGAGTAGATGACGGAGTGGATCACACGATTGCCTGCTCTGTTCATTCCCTCTGAAGCACCTGTTATTGGCTACTGTTGGAAGATAGGATACTGGGCTAGATGGAGCATTGATCGGACCCAGTATGGGTGTTTTTATGGGGTATTTCTAGTGGGGTCCCCAGTGATCTGTTCTCAGCCCAATGCCATTCACTGTCTTAAATAATGATCCGGAAGAAAATATTATTGCTAGTAAAATTTGAAAATAGTGGAGTGATAAATAATGCTGGGAAGAGGTTACTGAATCAGGCCGATCTGAATGGCTTGGTAAGGTGAGCTCATTTGAACAACATGTGGCCTTACTCTTGGCTGTCTAAATCAAGGAACAAAGCAGGTCAATGTAGGGGGATACAAAATGGGGGAGGAGGGAGCTGTATCCTGGAATGAAGTGATTGGTTATGGGGAGCACCCGGTTGAAATTGAGCTCGGCTCTAACTAAGTATAGGGCAAAAACAATCTTTGGATATGTGAGTAGGGAATATAAAGAAAGAGGTCTACCTGTGTATACAACATTGGTGTGACCAGTATTGTGTCCAGTTCTGAAGTTAGCTCTTCAAAAAAGATGTTGAGAAATTGGCAAGAGTTCAGAAAAGAGCTACATGAATGACCTGAAGGCTGAAAAACATGCCTTTGTACTTGGGAAAAAAACTACATTATCTATGAGAAGGTTAAGAGGTTACTTGATCATAGTCTACAAGTACTTAGCTGGGGAAGAGATTTCTTCTAGTGAGTGGCTCTTTAATTTACTGGCAAAAAGGCATAGTGACCTTCAGTGGTTGAAAATGAAAACTAAATCAATTCATACTGTAAATAGGATTGGCAGAATTCAGTTTTTAAAATAATTGACATCAGTGTTTATTTGTAACCTTTTTAATTTTTTAACTTTTTTTTTTTTTTTTTACAATTTTGGGAAGATATGGGGGGGCTTAGTTATGTAATGGCACATGAAATTTAAAAAGTAAAAGCTTTATCACCATTAAGATATAATTTGTCAATATCACAAGTCAAAATATACAAAGGAAATATCCTTAAATTAAAACTAACTTCTTAAGCAGCATTTCTTTGCTTATCTGTAAATGTCTGTCATCAGTGGAATTGTCAGTTTGTGTGTCTAGAGAAAGTGAAGTTTACTGATATTTACCTATAAATCTAATTCTTCCAAGCCTTACTATATATGACTGGTTTTTTTTAAAAAAGTGAGGGTAATTAGTCATTGGAAGAGCTTATGCAGGTGGAGGAAGGATAGCTCAGGGGTTTGAGCATTGGCCTGCTAAAACCATGGTTGTGAGTTCAATCCTTGAGGGGGTTATTTACAGATCTGGGGCAGAAATCTGTCAGGGACAGTGGGATTGGTCCTCCTTTAAGCAGGGAGTTAGACTAGGTGATCTCCTGAGGTCCCTTCCAGCCCTGATAGTCTATGTGATGGGTTCTCCATTACTTAGTCTTTAAATTAACAAGTTGGTTGTCACTCAAAAATATTTTGTAGCCCAAACAGAAAACGTGGGGTTAGAGAAATTATAAGATGAGGTTCTTGGACTGTGCTAAGCATGAGGTCCAACTAAAATGATCACAGTGATCTGTTCTGGCCTTTAAATCTATAACCACAAACTGGAAGTGTAAGCGAGAAAGTGTTAAGACACAGGCATATACCAGATTTTGAAAGTGGAAAGAAAATAGATTTTATCCAGTGTTTCCCTTCTCTGACAACTATTGTATTTGTTGAATGTGAACAGTGACAAACACAGAATGTGGTCCTTACCCCAAGGAGTTTACAGTGACATCACACACAGACCATTTATTTCCAAGTAGACTAGTTGAAATGTCTAAACTTCAAGTAATACAGGGGATTTGTTTTTAAAAGTGTATTTTGTTAGTTGAAAACCCTTTTAGAAAATGGGGTTGGAGAGAAGGTCTACATTATAAAAATAATTCTGCACAAATCATAGTACGTATTTGGGAGAATTGTGTAAATAAATTAGGTATATCTGGATGCAGGAGGATAGTTAGAAACATAACCGGTTACTTGCATGTTCAGTTGTAGCAATTCTATGCCTAATGCAAGCATGTCTTTGAGAGCTCGGTCTCTAAATGAAGTCAGGAGTATTTATTGGCCAGCAAGGATTATTTTCAAGGTAGTTCGGTACAGTATCATGGAAGAAACATTTCTTGCAATAGGAAACCTGCCTTTTTTTGCATATTTTTGATGAGCAAATCAAAACCATTCTAAAAAGCTAAATCTGCAACTACTTTGTCATTCTGCTGATAAATGTCTATCCTCTGTCTCAAAGACATTTGCTCTTCTGGGGTTTTTTTAACTAAAGATAATTACAAAAATAAGTTATGCAGCTTCATTGTTTAGATTGTGCTTTTCCTTAGATTTAGTGGAATGCTAGTCATGCAGAAAGAATCTCTCACTAGCTGAGACAGACTGTAACATTTTTAATGCAGTCATACTGCGACAGGATGATTTTACAAAAATCTGACATTAATTTGGTGGGGGAAAAAAACTCTTGAATTGATAACTTTTGATAGCAGGAAAGGAAGGGTGAACTGTGAGGGGAAAAGATAAGTTTTGTTTCTTTAGTATTTCTAATGGCTGATTTGCTCTTGACAGTTTGAACTTATTGTGCTTACTTGATGTTTCTGTTTAATTTCAGTGGCTTTGTTTTTCTTCTGTTTAACTTATTACTATAACAGGGAAAATGCATTTCTCTTGCTTCATATTAAATGAAATTATATAAACAGCTACATTTAACTGAATTTAGATTGCATTAGCAACAACATTCAGCACAGTATGTTAATATAAGCAGATAGTATTAATATTAGCATTAGATGTACTGGATTTTGCTGCAGATTGTTAAACTGCTAAGCAGAGCTACGTACAGAATCAAAATTAAGTCATCCCAATCCCACCTCTTCTCCACCCTTTTCCTCCCCGGGAGTCAGGAAACCTGAAAACAACCAGAGGACTCAAATAATGTATTTTTTTGACGGGAAAGAAGTCAAAAGGCTAAGAATGGACTGAAACACACAAACGATGCATGCCTTGGATTTTGAATGTCATATACAAAATTATTCTGGTGTCAGTGAAAGCGTAAGCCAGTAGAAGAGAATATTTCTCAACTGCCCTGCTCACAGCTGATCAAATAACTCAAGTGAAAACATAAGCACAGTGACACTTTCGACATTACCCAAGGGATACAGGGTGAATCACTACTGCCTGCTTATAATGCAAGGGAGCCTTGTCTGTGCATACTGGAAGGAACTTGCCCAAACTTGCTGGCAATATAAGGGCCCACTCCAGTCTCTACAAGCCCCACTCTCTTCCTATGCAGGCTAGCAGTTTGTACACCCCAGCCCTTAGCCGCCCCAAGTCAGAGCAGAGATAATCGGTGGCTACGTTTTATGGAGCTAATTAGCCTGTAGAGTTCTGCTCTGGCCCTGGGGCACATGTCCCTCCCACCTGTCTGTACAGCCCACTTCAGCACACACATTTGCTGTCTCCATGGAAGCAGTGCCACACAGTTCACTAGCTTCACCTCAGTTCAACACTCTCCTTATCCTAAACCCAGATAGAAGTTTATTTGGCCGATCTTAAGATGAAAACAGAAGGATTGGAAACATATGGTTACAGATAAATACAAAATGCAATCCAGAGCCTATACGTTTTAACAAGTTCCTTTCCTGTTTAATAAGATATTTCTCAACCAATGGTCACTCTGTACAGGGCTTGTACTGTCAAGAGAGCCAGGATCCACTTTTCATGACCCTCATGCTGGCAGAGTATCATCTTCTTAATGGACACCACCATCTGTCCTTCATAACGAGAGTGTTTTGTTAATTTCGATTTCCCCCCCTACTTTTTCCCAATTCAAAGTGTTGGTCTTGGGGTCTTTTGTGCTTTGTAAAGGTCCAAGTTCACACATTGTCTAGATTATGAACACTTGGCTGGGGTGAAGCAAAAGAGGTCAGTTGCTCCCACCCTTGATTGAGTTATCTTTGAGAACCACCTCCAGCAGTTTTGTAACAATATTTTATGTTGCATAAATATTTTATGTACACACTGCAATAGCCCCGACAACCAGTGAGTTCTTAGCTTTTGGCTGAGACAGCATATGGCCCCTTTCAATGAAATACCATGAAGATGGTGATCACAGGGGAAACATGCCTGTCTGGGTATGCCTAGGCAAGTTCCTGGGAATAGACTTATAACTGTTTAGCTCCTGTTTGCTGCCAGCACAGGACCGCCTAGGTCACAAGCACCAAAGGGGTTTTAAGGTGCTGGGACTTAGTATCTACATTTTTACTCACTACACTACAGAATGTGCTGGTCTTTTTGTTAATCAGTTGGGTAGATTTAGAACAACTTACACAGTTCACCACGTTACCTGCACTTCAGAGAATATGGATATTCACTAGCCCTATTGTTCTAAAATTAGCTACATTTTTATTTTATGATCCTTTTATGTCTTATTTAGAAATCAGAAAAGAGCTATTATGTTACATTATCCGTCTTCCTCCCAATGTAAGATTATCCCCTAGAATATTTCTCCAGTAGTAGTTTTGAATGACTCACATGCACTTGGGGACTTTCACCCCTGTCCTTCAGCAGTTTCACAAGAGTCAGGGTTAGCACAAGTATCCTCGCCACATTCCACTTGGGAAAATTTTTGTATGTTGCTGACCAGAAATTCTCCTTGTAACTTTAGCTGGCTAAGGCATTCTGCATCACATGTTCTAAGCTGTCAGGTAGTATTGCTGTGCATTGTGAAACACCTGTTTTCTTCCCCATGGTAGCCGCATTTCAGTGGTGGGTGAAGTGTTATTCAGTCAGAGTTAACCCTTTATTTGTAGTTAATCGCATTACTCCCAGATCAAAACTCCTCCCCCCCTCCCCCCCAGCCTAGTCTACAGGGACCTTTTCTGTAAAGTTGTGCCATTGCTGTAGCACTGATGCAGTTCCATCAGGATGGGAGGGCTAGGGTCAGTGGCCCAGAAGCATTTTAATCATCATGTTCTGTGGATGACACAGTGGTAACTATGACGAGGCCAAAGTACACTAATGTACCCACCATTGCTACAACTTGTGGAGTCGCACAGATGTTAGAATGACAATGGGAAACTTTAAGAAAGAACTCAGTGTAGACACAGTCTCAGCCCATACTGAATTCCTTCTTTCCTTTGGCACCTTTCACATATCTGCAGATAT